>CM050168.1:14305625-14710625 GCA_027410445.1 Discoglossus pictus
ACAGAAATCAGCTTAACAATTTGTTGCAATTGACCACTATTTAGAAAGCAAAAAAAATAATTTTCATTTAGAGAGAATGTAAGGTTATAGGACCACTGCAGATTAAAAAAAAAAAAAATACACTTGTTTATCAAGTATACACCAAACTTACAAAATTGGCAGCTTTGAAAGCTTGGGCATAAACATGTTTTGGGGGAATTGGACTGTTAAGCATTCCTTTTGTCTTTGTCAGAGCTGGATGATTGGGGTGGGGGGGGGGAATAGAACATAGCCTAAAGCCATTTGATAATGGAATAAGAATTAAATAAACCATCCCCTGGCCCTCACTGACCCAGAATCAGGAAGTTGCATCAAAGACTGCAACCATAACTCTCCAGAAATGTAAACATCCCAAACACATTCCAACAATGTATGATGTAGGTTTTCCTCAATAGCTAACCCCTTATGACCAATGTCATGCTTATTTATGGTCAGACAGAGTGCATATTCATTGTGCAGTGGTTCTCTAAGAAGAGATAAAGGAAACTGACAAAGGACCGTAAAGCTACCCTTTCAAACAAAGCAAAGAAATTAAATTTTTTTATATCTTTTAACATTGTATTCTTCATCTATTTCCCGCACTGCAGGAAAATAATTTTAATTCTAAATCAGACATTTTTTCTCCCAGCAACACTTTTGGGCCGATCACTTGGTCAGACACCCTCTCGTCAATATGCTCATGACATTAGCCAATCCCAGGAAGCTGTGTTTGGATACGATGGCCCAACATGGTGTTACATTGCACCTCTCCTAACAGACAGAGTACATCCTAGCTTTGTCCACTGAAAGTATGTCCAAGTTTACATCTCAGTGCTGTTGGGTGGAGTATTCTGCTCCATACCCCCTCCACCATCATGATTTCTTAATGCTCAACGCCTAAATTTAATTTTCATTTTACAGTTTTCTTCTACAACATGTATTTCTCAATACCAATAGGCAGGAAGTGACCAGTATTTCCTGAATGGCCCCTCATAAGACCAACCAGGTTTACTTTGGTCCCCAATACCTCTGTAATTATTATTGACTTGTGCACTCAAAAGGAAAGACTGGTGTGTTTGCAGTTCTCTAGGAACAATGCTCACTCCTATCCTTAGCAAACTGAACTGTGCTTTTATCGATTTGTACACAATATCATTTTCTCTCTACTGGAAAAAAACAACTTCAAATACAACTTTTTTTATGGAGTCTGGCAACTGTTCTAGGTCAATCCAGAAATGTTATATAGAATACACTATACAATGCTACAAAATTATACTTTTATACTTTCTAATGATCTGAAGCTTTTGCCTTTTTGAAAATGCAAAAAGTCTATTATTGTCTATTATAAAACAAAGCACAAACACATCAAGCCTACAGTGAAAGATTTAGAAACGTACCTTTATAATGGCTGTGGTGGCGTCTGTTTTTAACGTGGGCTGGTGCCTCATCAATTCATCGACAGCACTGCCCAGGTTAGAGGCTGTATCGCCTGCAGGAGACCGGAGAGAGGTCAAAGCTGGAAGAGACCACGGGCCTCTTAATCCCTTGTCTAGAGACCTGAAGAGAGCTAATCTACGCTGCACTACAGGTCTCTTCAGCAGGGGTTAGAGGAGGTTTAGGGAATTCTGGGAAGTGCCATTGACTGAAAATTCAGTCAGGGGTTAGAGGCCTTGGAAGATAGAAGGCAAAATGTTGGCACTGCTAAATGGAAAGAAATATTAAATCAAGCACAAGACAGCTTGTGTGATGTCAGGAAACATCTCAGTGCTCTGAAAGTTTTGACCTAAAGTCCTGTCTGATAGGAAAGCTAGTTAAGGAACCTGCCAAGGCTGAAGAAACCTGAAGAATAGCGCCAAAACCTATAAAGAGGAACTTAAAGCAAACTTTAAAACTAAACAAACTGTTATCCTAACTACCAAGTATAATTGGTCTCCAACCTTTCTTATGGATGTTTAAAGGAAAACTGATAGTAGGAAGCCTCTGGCTGTGTGCACTAGAAAATGCAATATGGATATTCAAAGCTGGGTGCCTTAAAACCTCACAAGTTACATATAACTGAGGTATAGGAGGAATGAGACAGGAATCATGGCAGTCGTATTGAAGTGACCCAAGTGAAATTAAGAAGAGTAATAGAGCTTTTATTATTCTAGACACAACTTATGTTTTTAAGAGTATATTTGCCACGGCTATGCACATATAGTTAAAGGCAGGAGCAGTCGACATGCGAACCGGAGTCTAAATCATGACCTCAGGACTATTTAATGGCAATCTGAAATTTCCAATGTAATCTTTCTTCCTGTGCCTTTTCAGAGCCATTATATTAAAATATTTGTATGTGTATACCAAATACATTGGACTACAGTGACATTTCTAAACGGACAAGCTAAGTAAACCAACTTATAAATAAGCCTTAAGAAACATTTAATTCACATTACTGTCATTACTGCTATTTTGAACAAAACAAAAAAAGTAAAAATATAGCCTTTAATTTATTAACTGGTCCATATACTAATTCTTTATTTGTTTTGCCGATTTGCCACCAGGAATGATGATCTAATGTATGTTTTAGACCTACAGCAGCCCTGAGTGTAGAACTGAATGGATACTGTATCTGAATTAAACGTAATTTACAGGTGACAAATCAAGTTGGAAAAAACATATGCAACCAGTGAAGAAAGGTTTAAAATTAAAGCTATTTTTTTTTCTTTTTTTACTTTCTAAAAATATCAAATCATGTGATTTCAGTAGTCCTTTAAACTCTGTGGTAGTGGAGCATGTTACAACTTGGGCCCACAGACAAGTGAACATGTATTTGGAGCAACAAGCCCTTACACTCTATGCTTGTTTCATTGAATTGTTAATCAGACTTTGCTTTCTTTCCCAACTTTGCATAAAAGATCTTTGCACGTCAGTTCCAAAAAAATAAAAATAAAACTTACCTAGAGGATCTGAGCTCCTTCGCCTCCTCATGGCAGGAAGGTAATCTGGGGACAGCAACACTTTGAAGAGTCGCTCAAAAGGCTGGCATTGTACAAATGATTGAAGACCTCGTGCATTGAGACATAGGGCACTGAAGACATTGGGTAGGGAGCCTAAAACTTCCCGCGTAGCAGGAACCTGTGAGGTAATGACACTTGTCATTAGCATAAGATGCTGATCACACTGTGAAGCCAAACATACATCTTGGTGAACTTTGTTATTTATACAGAGGGAAACATGCAAAAGCCTTTATGCACATAAAATATGGTACTAGATACGTTTAAGAGCTCTCCAACATAAGTGGGTAAGGACAATTATATTAAAGGCTAGCTTGCAGTCAAAATCTATGTTTCTAAAAGCAATCGTTTAGAATTGATTAAACTGCATAGGATACCAGCTGTGACCAGATCAAACAAGTACTAGAGTACCCATATCCCTAAACTTAAGCAGAGTAAAGTAGAGGAAATACTTACATCTTTAATGAGAAGAGCATGAAGCATCACATCTGTAAGCCCGTTGTCTTGAAGGGAAGAGAGTAGTGAGGGTTCTTGGAAAACAAACACTGTTACCACTTCGGTAGCTGCCAGGAAAGCAAAAAGGAAGATTAGCATTGTTTGCAGACAGTTTCTTTAGATTATTGTTTGCGTTCAGCATTTCTATGACCTTTTAGCAATCTATTGCTAACCAAACGTAGAGATGGAAATTGATCTAGAATGAATAAAGGGCTTACCCAGCAGAAAAAGGGAAGGACCGTAGTACTCAGCATTACTGATTATATGTTTCAGGGATGTTGGAAGAGTCCCGTCCATGACTGTAAAAGCAATTTCACATAGGTCAGTGTAATACATACGGAACATCAAAATACATCTCAATAGGAACAAAACCAATTTTTGTATCCTATACGACTGTGCATTCTTTAAAATATAAATATTTACCATGCCGAATTCCATCTGAAAAAGCAGGGTCTTGGATAGCTTTCTTCAGGAAGTTTAACATGGATTTCAAGAGTGCAGCTCGCTGTGGAATGCACTGAACCCCTGAAAAATATTTTGAAGGAACCACGTGAGGAATATTGCATGAAACAGGCAGAGAGATTAATAATAAAGCAAACTGGGATCTCTCACCTGAGCGAGGAGTGACAATACTACCACTGCTGTTGCTTGCGCTAAGAGGCCTCAGTTCTGCAGATGTAGAAGGACCAGGACTACTATCCATAGCTACGTCATTTACTAAATGTTGAAAAATGGAATCAGTTTAGAAATTAAAATCCCACAACACTGTAAAATAAGTGTCTTACAAATGAAATGCAATCACTTTGTACAGCAAGGACCTCATCCTTTAGTGTTTAAAGTTAAAGAATGATCGACTGATTTCTATTTTAATACAAGTAATAACAGCTGGTAAGGAAGGAATTAACTAATACATACCAATTTAAAGAACACAGTATTCCTAGAGAGGAACTTTTCTTAGGAGCGAGGGAAAGGGGTGCACTTATAAATAGAAGTACAATTATAAAAGAAAAAAAGACGACATGAAATGCATGGGTTCTCAGGATCTCAAAGACCGTTATAAGGGATTAGCTAAAAAAGAACTAAAAAATCCACTGTGGCCATATTTTTAAAGGGCCCTCTATTTGAATTAGCTACAATATGCAAAATCTTTTTTAGTATGTTAACCTATTAGCTTTTATAGGTAATAGGTTAATTATAAAGCTTTCTTTAGTAGGATATTTCTGCCTTCACAAATGGTAATGTGACAGTTACAGCTGCCAGTGTTCTCAGCAGAAGTGGAAGCGCAGTTTACGTCAACATAGTCACTAAAAAAAGTCTGAAGCAGGCAAGAAAAAAAAAAATAGAACCCTGCATTCAATGATAAAATTGTGTATAAGATGCAAAATGTAAATGCTCATTTTTGTTTGCTTTCAAAATCCATTTTGCCAATTACGTTTCTTTAGTCAAACGCCCATCCAGGAAAAATAACCAGTGTTCCTTTACTTTATTTTTCAGATTTATAAAGGCCTTTTTGATCTCCTTTATTAGATTTTTACCTTCCATATCTGTCTCCATTTCCTCCCCTTCCTGTGTGGTGCTGGGACGATGAATTTTTGGTTTGATGACAAACGGACACTCCTTCCTGCAAAGGTCAACCTCATGCTGAAAAGAAAAGTCAGAACCACCACATACAAATTATATTGCAGTACATTTAGAAAGCAAACATTTTTTTTTCAATTACATATTTAAGTAAATTCCTATATGAACACTACAGTGATTGTTTTAAAGGACTCATTCAAAACCTCCAGGAGCTGAAGAATGTCTAAGCTGTATACATCACTTATAAATGAATATGGGGGAGGGAGACGATAGTAAAACTCTGCCATAATCCAGCATGTATGTCTTTGTAGCTTACGGAGAACAATTATTCCTGTGGTTGGTATTTAAATGTTATTGAACCAGGAGAAAAAACTGTAACATTAATAAATCTAAGCTATTTAAATTATTTTTTGACAAATTTTTTTTTGCCAAAAAGGTCTATAAAAAAGAAAAAAAAAGTACAACAGGAAGTTGGTTTGATTTTAAATAGCATGAAAAACTCTATACATTTTATTAGCCATTTATCTCTACAGTAAATTGTTCAAGTTCAGAATTATTTGAGCAGCTAATGTGATTTTCAAAATGGTTTATAGGGGTGTGGAAAGGGGTCTAATTTATGATAACATTGGGGGTATTTTTTGGCCACCACAGAGACAGACAAGCAAACTGATACTAATCAGCATATCAAAGCAGCTATTTAGAATTCAGGACTCATCTGCATATTAACAGCTCAAAAATCCTGAAAAAAAAATCTGTAAGGGATCCCTTTAGGGAAAACTGCTAATACAATTTAAAGCCAGTTTAAGGCACTTTAAGCATATCTATTAAAAATCTCTTTACATAAGTATCTGTTTCTCAGCTTCTGGATACTCCTATTCTCTCCTGCAGGCTCCCATTTTGAACACCTATGACCTACATCACTGCATCTTGTGAGCTAAGGACACTCCAACAAGTGAGGTGATTCACATTACTAGAGAAATGCTGTCTAAGAAGTTTAAGAACAGCATTTTCTCTCACACTGACTTTTTTGCACAAAAGTTTTGATATTACAGTGTTCGTCTCAGAGACAAACAATTCCAGGACAATCCATTAGACTGGTGAACCGTGCAACTCTCTCACCTCTAGCCGGTAAATGAAAATAGTCAGCCCACTGTGAGACTGAAAGGCTGCCATATCCAGGTTTGTAATGAGGTCAACAACCCTCACAGCTCGCGTCACAAATGTGATCTGGTCCTGCTCGTCTCCAAGGAACTTGATCACCTGAGAAACATGACGCCAGAGATTGACAATATTAAGTTTAGCTCTGACCATACTCATATTAACGAAAAATATACAAACCAAAATAAGTCTAACACATCCTAAGACCCCCACACCTGTTACATGTGGGTTTCAGATTTTACACTGAAGGTATTTAATTCACTCAAATAAAAATGGGTTTAAGAAACTCAGCAATAAGAGGCATAAATACCTTTAAAAGTGCTTCCATCATGCCACAGGAAACAAGTGCTTCACCGCCAGCATCATAACTTGCCAAGTGATACAAGAAGGAAAACAGAGCTGTAGCAAATTGGTGAGGGTATGGTTCCATGGTGGGGTCTGAGAAAGGAAGCAGTTCAATAAGCAGTATATGACTATTAAAAACGAAACTCAAATTAGATTGAGACGAACAATCACAAAAAAGGGTGTTCTTATGGGATTGTAATGTGACCATGCCATTATAGAGCAAATCATGTGTTTTATGCCTATCAGTCAGACTTAAGATAGGAAAATGTGGAGTAAAATATGATATATTTAATAGCTAACTAAGAGGAATTACAGTGCAAGCTTTCATGACATCACATCCCTTTGTCAGACTAAGATCACTGGTCCCCTACAGAGTTCAGGGAACAGTAGCTTCTAGCCCATAGATAGTGTCTTATATTGGCAATAATACATACTAATATGGTTTCTATTCTGAAAATGAATAATCCCCCTAGGTAATCTCCATTTGAGAAATGCTGCGTGCATAATGCCAACAGTAGGAAAAATATCTGTTACATAACTTTTTAATTGATCATATAGCAACAGATAAGTTAACATACAAAAGTAGCTTGAGAAAAGGAATTTGGTATAACTCTAGATGACGCCTCCTTATTCTTATTAAACTATTTTTAGATGGTCTCTCACACCGGAAAGAATACAAAAAAGTCAAAGCCGTTCTGTCTAATGAATTAAGACACATGCATTGTGGGACTGCCCCAAAATAGCCTATTTTTGGGACAAAACATACAATACACTAGAGAGATTTTTGGGTTCACATGTCACTAGAAAACCGGAGGAAGCAATCTTGGGACTTCCCATCCCAACCTTTTGCAAGGTTTTACAGTTTTTGTCAAACCAGTTGTCTTGGCTTCTAGACTCATAATTGCCAAAAATTAGAGGGACAGTGCACCCACATTCAGGAAGGTTAGGAGGAAAATCAAACATTTATAGAATGTGCTTATCACCAGATTTGGATGAAAATTACAGAAAATGGGCGGGCTGTCGGGATCTGTGGACCATCAGAGTGGGCTGGAATTGAAAAATAGTGCTGCAAGCCTTAGTTGGTAAGGTGGAAAAGATTTCACGAATGCCAGCATCCCTCCCCCTCTTTCTCCCTTACATCTCCACCCCACCCCCCTTTTTTTTTTTTACATTGCTGGTAGTCGTTGCACAAAAACGATTGCTATCAAGAAACGCTGTATGTTATTATGGCGAGAAAATATTGATAAAGATGTATAAGACATGTGTGGAAGTTGCTTATTGTAATATATCGTGCAAGCATATTACAGTACAACTGGACATTTTGTATCGTCTCAGTGCCTGAAGAGAATTAAAAAAATAAATAAAAAATAAATTGTTTCCTCTCAGCATCATATAACTTGTAAAGTTTTCTTTAAACATTTTCAAGACATATTTTAATGTATTTACCTAGAAAAAATGGCATAAAACAATGTGATAAAAGAAAAAAAAAAGAGAAAATAAACAGCACTCACCTATCATGGCCTGAATGCAATTTCGGACCAAAACCGGTAGGAAACCATGGTAAGAGGCAGTACCAGTGCAGTCTATAATGCTGCTAAGCTTAGGGGTCCTTTCCAAATGAACTATAGAGGTTAAAGTCCTTAGGGATGCAGCTTTAATATCCTAAATTAAGAAAAATGAGGAAAATAAATAAATAAAACAAATCTGAGACCGTTCCAGGAGGAGGGTGTCCAGATGTCTTCAAAAAAGGTAAATTGTTTGACTAGTGGCACAATCTTTGCATTATCATGCCCTTTAGAGGTGTAAAGATACTTAAAAAAAGAACAAGTCAGTCGCAAATCTAAAGTTCATTACAAAGAATTGCTGTATATTGTACTATTTGCTTACTGTCCTGTATTAAGGTAACACATTGTTCCATACTGACACAAGTTAATTGTTATTACAGTGGGTAAAAAGGAAAAATAAATTAGGCACAATGCTACAATCTGTGTAATGTGCACCAGCACGCATACAGTAATGTCACCAGGAATGGTGTAAGAAATGGGAGTTAATAATCAAATTGAAATCTTACCATCAGCTGCTTGTCTGTTATCTGCAGAACATCAACTAACTCCTCTATCAACCCATTGTAAAGGATGCTGTTCGCAGACTCTTGTAAGGCATTGGAATACACTGGAGGAAAAGAAAGAAAGGAGAGGAAAACAATGAAAGTGTGAGTTTCAAGAAGTGTGGGGAATTAAACCAGGCTTATTCAACCAGGATAAGGACAAAAGCTGGTAAAAGGAAGGGTTTAAAACAAAGTTTGATCATTATGTCATAGTATTAAGTAGTTATATGACAATTGCTCACTCCATTCTCTAAAATAAGTATGTTTTAATTGATAAAAGTGTTCCAGTGTTGCATTGTCGAAGTTTCTTCTAAGACAATCCATAAAATTTAAGAATACCACAGTGTAAATAT
Organism: Discoglossus pictus; assembly: GCA_027410445.1. Lineage (NCBI taxonomy): Eukaryota > Metazoa > Chordata > Amphibia > Anura > Alytidae > Discoglossus > Discoglossus pictus. Next base: position 14,314,676 of record CM050168.1, read on the forward strand.
ACTACCGACAAAGATCTATGAAGAAACACATACCTAAAATAGAGATGGCATGGAGTCTGGCTTGCACCGCTTGTAGCCTCTTCTTGTGATTTGAAAAACCATGCGCCAGTCGTATGTGTGTGAACAGAAGCATCTAAGACAAAAAGATACATATAAATATCTACAGATTGATGTTTTAATTTCATGTTATAAAAATGTATGCCTATTTAAAATGTATACCCTTTATGGCTAGATTGCATTGTCTGAGAAGGGTCCTTCACTGTAAGGGCAGTCACATTATGGAACCTGCCATCACATGAATGTTTAAGTGCCTAGTTTGTTTGTTTTGGTCTAAGCTAGTAATGATAACCCTAAATGGTAATATTAGTTTAAATTATTTAATTATCAGCTCTTCTTTTCCAGAAGGAACTTAATTTACTCTTTATTTAGATCACCACACTCTATAAAAGGACATCCATGAAGGATGAACTTTAATGCAGTTTGACCTTTTCCACCGTTAAAGGGCCACTTTAGGCCAAAACTTCCTATCTTTTAAAAGAAAACGTCTTCTATACTTCCAAAAACTTTTTGTGCGACAAAAGAAAAACATCCCAAAAACATATGAAAAACAGGAATGTTTTATTTATTATCAATCAATTTGTAAAGAGCCAACATATTCCATAGCTGTATACACGTGCAAAGAATGGAGGGTATAGTGTTGTCCCAAAAGCTCTTAGCAAAATTTTACAAGTGAACCAAGAGGAAATGTAAACAAAGTCTCACAGAGTTTCAATTGTGTTTACTTATTAGAACTACATTTAATTGAATGGAAATGCAAGCACAATATTGTTGCGATACAGAACATGAAAAGAGAAAAAATAAAGGCCCATTGTATCAATGGTGTGTGTGTGTTTATTCTGTAATGTTTGAAATAAGTTTGTTTAAAGGCATTATATCATTTTTGGGTAACACTGTGTCCCTTCTACCTCTCTAGAAATAATGTAATTTATAAAAAAATACTTAAGAGCTAATGCAGGAATATCTATTTGTCATGGTGACCTTTGCAGCTAGAGAATATTTCCATACTTGATCAAGTTAATTCAAATCTAGCCTATATGTGGATATTTAGGATCGGCTTTGCCAAACACCGAATCAAAGGCTAATTCTATATAACAAAGTCATAATGGAACATTTGATGCAACACACAGTTAACTGAAATGTGGAAACACTTTTTAATATGCTTTTCATTGTTAGAATTTGGAAAAATAAACTATATCTACACAGGTTTATTTTGCAAAAACTCAGCAACACATTGTAATTCTAAGTTGGCCAAGTATTTTACCTGCTTATCCTTGGGAATGCTGTACATTTTTGTGAGAGACTCCATTATTTCAGAGGGACTTTCGGAAATCTAGAAAACAAAAACAGTTATTATACAGATCCCTTTCTAATTATTGGCCAATGGACAGATGTATGGTATGAGACACACTTATACACTTACCTTATCTAGTTGTTCTATATGTATGTAATGTAGTGTGTTACTAGACATCTGAAGACAAAGAGAGAAAACATAAAAATACATTACAAAACCAAATACAAAAATGTCTCTCCAGTTTCAATACATTTTATATCAATTACATCTTTTGGGGAAGGCCAGAGGTAAAAAACTGATAAAAAGAAGTCTTGCTGGTTTTGGCTTTTAGAGTGTATTAATTAGTCTCTCTCATCCATATGCCATTGCCATGTACCAACAATGTAAAGGAGTTTAAAGCATTATTTGCACACCAGGGAAAGAGTTAGGAAATTCACTATATCTTCCAGTGAATAGTGTTTAAACCCACTTAAACCTCACCTTTTTTTCAACTTTCACCTCAGCTCCAGGTTCTGCATAAAATTCAAAATGAAGGGTTGTGGCGCTGGGTGGATATTTCTGTGAAAAAGTAGTGAACAGTAATGGGTTAAAAACTAGAGGTTTGGTTAAACAGAAATGCAGTTTGACATTTGTTAAACTAGTGTGCCACGATTCTATATTTATTCCTTATATAATAAGCAGCTTACAAATACAAACATCTAAATAAGTAAAAAAAAAAGTGTAACATACTGTCATGTGCATATCTTTACAGCACTCAGCAAGTCCAAACCCATTTTCTTTGCCTCCCCAACTCTAAAATAAAAAATGGAATAAAATAAATTAATTATCAGATTATAGGAAAATGGAATCAGTACACACTTGCATGTTTTTTTAAAAAAAAAAAAAAAGCATACACAAATGGAAATAGACCGTTTGCTGCTACAAATATGTCATTAACCCCCAAATGGGAATAACATTTGAATTGTATTACTGCAATGAAGAGAATACATAATTATTTGGAGGGAGCTAATAATTCATCATCCTTTCAGGACCGGAGAGCTCAACCCCATAAATCCTCTGGTGCAGCCCGATTCCCACTCATGATACAGTTTACATGCTGTGCGGCATTTACTACTGCAGCCTTTAAAAAATGTGAAGCCAGTAAATTGAATTTCTCTTCTGTACATGATGGTGAGGAGCTATATTTACGAGTTCAGAGCCCCTTTAAGCAGTACAAATACCTCCTATATGATATTAAAAAGATAGAGCCATACCTCTGCTAAGTGCTGAAGCCTTGATAACAAGGGTGTTCTCTTGTCAGAGGCTAAACGTGTGATGTAATTGGATCGCTTGCTGAAGACATACAGAAGGTTTAGCACAGCCAGGACCACTTGCATGTCAGATGAAGCCAACAGTGTAGTTAAATGCTAAAAGGAATAAAAAATATAATTTTTTAAAACTCAGTGATAAGATACCTTCTGAAACATCAAAAAAGTAATGCAATGTTAAGCTGTAGACAAAAAGGTCATTGAGTCCCAAATGTTAAATAACTGATTGCACTAGATGTTGGACAAACAAACAAGTTGTAAAGTGTGAGATCTTGCAACAGGTCAATAAGAAGTTTGATATTGGTAAAGGGGAAAGAAAAAAAAAATTTTTTAGCTTTTTTGTGCGTTTCATATGCATTATATGTACCTCTACAAAAATATTCCTATACTATAATATGCATCTATTTTCCAAATAAACAGGTGTGGAAAGTATCTGGAGTGCATGCTCACAATATCAGAAAAGCGTTTGAACACATAAGCGCCTGTAACTGTTAAATATGTACTGCTGTAGGTCATGAGTACTGTATGACTGACTGCTTGACACTGGAGTCCTTTACAAGAAATTAAAATGTAACGTGATTAAAAAATACTAACTTGTTCATTTGTCCACTATGCACCTACTGCAATTCATAGGGGTTCACTTTGTGTTAAAGAGGCTTCTAATCTAAATCATTTGAACAGACATGTACACAGGCGTGTACATAATGCATCAGGCATTCATGACTAGTTTTATATATGTTGGACAAAGAAAGATAAAGAACTGTTGACAGAGTCAGTAAACTAGTAAAATGTAGGAAGGATTACAGAATGACAAAATAAAAATGTCTGAACGTTTAACTATTTAAAGGTATTTGAAAGTCTTTAACTCTAATCTAACAAATGCTGCTTATTTCAGAAACGCACATTACATAGATTCATTCTATATACATACAGATCTTTTAATTGGTTTCCACGCCCCCTGAGGTGCCTACTACACAACCATTTGAAAAAGTCAATCAAGTATGTTTTTTTTTAACCCTATAATAACCTTCCAGCACAGTGCAGAGATGCAGAGCAGCACTGCATCATTCAAGGGAGGAAAGCTTTCTTGCAGAGACTGAATCCTCATACTTTGCTACAATATTGTAGCTGCCGCTGAAATTTATTCCAATTTTTATTCTCAAAATCAACTGAAAACTGAAGAAAGTTTGCAAACTTTAGGGTAAGGTTATTAATGTTTATTTGGAGTTTCTTTTCATGGAAAAACAAAACAAAACATTTTTTTGCATACACAGGTTGACCTCCATCGAATGCATTCATAATCCATATACACCCAAAAAGGATATAGAAAATTCCATACCTCGATGGAGCTATAGAGATGCCGGGAAAAGCTGTACTCTATGAGCAAAGCTGTGAAGTTTAGGACTGCAAGAAGAAGTGCCTTGAGCTGCTCCTTCTCGGGTCTGTCACAAACCAGCATCCAGGACATGTTTTCAACGGTCTGTCCGGCATCTGCCAGAATCCCATCAAAGCGATCTAAAAGGTCCACCCAGTGATAAAGCTCGCACTGGGGATGAAGGGGAGAGGTTGAATGACTTTGAAATCAAACTACTCAGGAAAAATTGTAAGAGAAGCAAAAGTAGTATTTTACACCTATTTAGCATCACACACAAAGAAATCATATCCATTTTTACAATTTTGGAACAGCGCTACCTTCATGATTCACCAAGCAATTCATAAAATACAAAATATCTGCAGACTTGGAGAAAAAAAAAAGGTAGGCCATCGGTCCTTTTGGGCAGCAACAATATCTTCTGGACATACCACCCACTCTTAACCTCCTCTGCCAATATGCTAAGGAGTCCTCCCATCACGTCTACCTACTAGTTGAAATCCCACCCCCCACATATAGCCTTCACCTTCCCTCTTGCACATCACTACCGTGTAGAGATATCACCTACTTTCCTCTAAGGATACAGAAGAGCTTATCTAATTCATTCAGTCTCAAATGCTAAATTTGTTGAGAGTATGCCACATACCTTTCCAATGTTCCATGTTTTTATCTGCTGTAGCTCATGAAGAAGCTGTTCGTCACTGCATACTTTCAGCTTATCAATCAGAGACCTGCAATCTGCAGGCTACGGAGGAGAAAAGAGACCCGTTAAAAAGGTAGAGAAATGGTAGAAAATACCATCAAGTAAAGGCAATAACACAACTATTAAAAGGGGACGTTTATTCTAAATACAAGAACAGAATAAAAAGGCATGTCTTTATTTATCCAAGACCTGTTAGTATGAACTGCTTAAAAATACAATACAAAACATAGCTTTCTCTAGTAAAGAGCAGCTTTTGGTTGATTGCATCTTGAACTTTTGAAACAATCATCTTAGCATTCTAACATACATTGAACTTCAACTCCTCCATGTCTGTGGAGAGTGGTTAACACTAGGAGCAGATAACCTAGATATGTTCCATAACTTTTACATAGCCAGATAGTTTTCTGTAAGAGCAGTATAAAACAAAGAAGAAGAAAAAAAGTTAAATTTAGCAGAAAAATGTAAAGGTATGGAACGGCCCATTTGAATTTAACTCAATTTAGACGATTTTCGTCACACGAAAATCGCCTAAGCAAGGAAAAAAATGGCCGCCGAAAAAAAAAAAAAAAACGAGGCTACACGACCTCGGAACGCGCAAAACACTTTAATCCGCGTAGCACTTTACAGATCACACTACGACCTACAACCTACACTATTACAAAAGCCAGAAAATGCTCACGAGACGAGTAACAAACACATTAAAAACATTGCGACTATACAATGCCACTTTACACAAACCAACGGCTTTACCTCGCGCACGCAGCCTATTTAGATGCACACTTGGAACATTCATTACACTTTATAAGCAGGGCACTAACACTCACACTGTATATTGTATGCAGACGCAAAATACAAACAGATTGTTAGCTCTTCCGCCTATTGCTCGCTGCATATATCAATTATAAATAATTAAAGTATTTTAATTTATGGAATAAATAATTAATTACTTAACTACATATACATAGGATCAAAAGTACACAACCGGAGAGGCACACAATGAGCGCCAAAAGTCCTGAGACTCGCAATGAGCCCTGAAGGTCCTCACACTACAAAACACTTTCAATTATGTCTCAAACAGCATTCTCATGGCTTAAAATTTTATTGCCCCGTCATTTTTGATGGGCCAGTCGCTAGTTACGTAATAATTACTGGTGTATGTACGTATGCTGCTATTTAATTCAATATTGTTACAACAACTTATTTTTCTGCCGCTACAAGGAGTGTGGGCCTTGGAAACAGATAATATAATAATTTAGTGTTAATAAGACTGGTTCAGTAAAAAGATCTCTTTAGTTTAATGACCGTAAAAAAAAAATAATAAATAATATTTATTGACTTTCCGTTGCAAAAATTCATAAATGATTTCATTCCTAATATACTACAATGGTTGGGAACTCTGCTGTGGCCCTGCAAACATTTGTGATACAAATATATATTTCCCCCTCATGTAAACATGTTTCTATATGAATTAATATTTCATGAAAGACTATTAAAAGCCAAAGTAATAGGGAAGCTGTGTCATATTACACAGTCTGATCTCACTCTGCATGTGCAGAGCATGCCGCTTCCACTTACTGCCTCTGTTGGCGTTTTCTTTAGCTTCGTTCTGTCTACTTTCATTTTCAATATCGTCCGATTTCCTTTACCTGAAGCAAGAGATAAACAAAGATAAACCACTGCATGGCAGTTTAACATACCACACAAGGTCTTAGACACTAGGGGCCTTATTAAATTGCAATTTGGCCAATTGAATAGGGATCTAAATAAGGACATAGCATATTTTTTTAAAGAAGTTTTTAGTTCGTGAAAACCTTGCTTTTGGATAAATGTTTACCAACTAAAAACGTATTTAAAAAAAAAATATGTTATGTGCTTATTTAGAGCCCTATTCAATTGGCCAAATTGCAATTGAATGAGGGCCTAGGTATTGAACATATATACACGCACATTACAGGAAGACAAATTGTTTCCACGTCATGATCTATAAAACGACACAGAAAGCTCCATTTAACACAAATTAACAATAAAAAAATAAAAATATGTAAATGAATGTGGCAATTTACTTTTTTACTCACTGAATCCATTCAAACAGCCCCTACAAAAGTCTGCCCCAGCAGTTCATGCAGTTTTCTATTGGTACTAGATTTACTAGCCAATCACAGACTTTTTCTCGACAGAATGTTTTGAAATGCTGCTGGGACAATATGGGATTGGTTAGTACATTTAGTACTACAGAGACACTGTGTGCATGAGATACAGGGGGGGGGGACCTTTGATGGGACTTTTTGGAAGGTTCCGTGAGTAAAGAGAGCATTTAAGTACATATTAATAAAATTAAGTTTTGTTTGGCAAACAGAGATTTTAATTACTTGTTAATAAAACAATTATGTAGTTTATTTTAATATTATAAAATATCCCTTTAAGTAGTAAACCTCTGTTTCAAGTGGTTGATAACAATCCTTTTACAATAGGACAAAAATTATGACTATATAATGTGAGTTAAAGATGGACAAAATATTCAACTTAAAACTATAAAAATGTTTGTGTGTATGTAAACCTACATTCTAACAATTTACTTTGAGAATATAATCTAATTGTAGTCATTCAGGATTTTCACTTTTCATTAAAATATCATAATTGGACCCAACTTCCAGGACTACAGTTTGAGAACTTGTACATTTTTGTAGTAAACAGAATGATCATTTGCTAGGTCACACTTACTCTAGCTGGAACCAGCAGGGCACGTAAACGGAGAGGAAAACTGCATTGAAGGGCTCAGTCGCAGGGCCTCAAGTGTTGTCCAGAAAATACTAAGTAAAATTTTCAACTCGTCAAGTGAAGACACTCAAAACGTCAAAGTCTTGACAACTAAAAGCACAAAAAGGAGAATAAATAAATATTAGGAAAGGGCACGAGAAATCACAGTTGTGGTTTTACTGCTAGCTCCTAACACACAATATATATATATATATATATATATATATATATATATATATATATATATATATATATATATATATAATTTCCCCAACGCAATGTTAAAAATGACGGCTTGCACCTACCGCACTCATTGCGGACCTCGTGATGAACGCCTTCGGCACTCATAGCAAGGCCCGCAAGACTTGCCAAAGGCGCTCATTGCCAGGCCCATGATGAGCGTGAGGCCCGCAAGACTTGAGGGGAAAGAGGGAGGGAGAGTGGAAAGGGATACAGGACTGAGAGGGGGGGGATGCAATGAGCGGCAAAGGCGCTCAGCGCGAGGCCTGCAAGTTAGCGGGGGGAGAGCCTTGCATTGTGTGGCAAACAGCATTGCCAGCCTTAAAATTGTATTGCCGTAAATTTTGACAGGCAAGTCGCTAGTTTACATAAGAGCTATAGTTGCTGAAATATTCACAAAACTCAGATTCTCTTCAGGACTCACTGTAAATAAAAGTTGCAAAAAGCTTCATCTTGGGTCCTGAAAGGAATTTAAGGTTAGACTAAATCATCCCTCCACTCTTTGTCCCCCCTCCATGTTTTAGTAAGTAATGTAGAGGAAAGGAGAGCAGAGCACACTGAGGATATGGATTCCATTTTCAGGCTTTGATAAATTCCAGGAGCCAAAGCTCCTGAAATGTTACTGCGGACCCCTAGCCTTACAGTTATTATACATATAGTCCTAGATGTAAATAATTTTCTGGCTCCTAAAACAAAGTTTCGCTGGTGTTATATTTCACTAGGGATATAAACCACAAGAACATTTTTGAGTGGGCACATGGGAGGTGCTGGATGTAAAAGGTTATGACCTTTTATGTTAATTTCTGTTTTAAGGTTGCTCAACAAAATAATAGTTTAAAAGAAAGACATACACTAACATCGTGGTTTTACATGCCTATTTTAGTGGTATCGTTTTTCTAAGTTTTGAGATCCCCCACAAGAATGTTGAGTTATCAGTTTGCACTATGATCACGTCATTTATTCCTTGGGCATCCAACAGGTTATGACAACACATCTATCCACTACAAGCAAGGAAGCGCCAGACAAGCGGCCCGCATCCCATAGGGTACACTATTAAGAGTTGGCCTGTCTCATACAGATAGATTTTTAATAAATCCCAGAAGGCATCAATAATACATTGGTCAAAATAGTGTGTAAAAAGGGGAGTTTCTGGAGGCTGTAGTTGCATTTAATAATCTAGTTCTCAGAAAGCCTCTAGAGGGCTCTCTCTCCCCCCTCCCCCACACCACTGTAAGATGGGTGGTTGGGTGGGGAGCTTAGGAAGAAATGTAACTGATTAATATTTATGATTGGTTCTCAATTTTTGTGTCCATGGCTTATACAGCTGATAATGTTGTTTCTGATATAAGAAGCATCTGTTAGATTAGAAAAAAGGTAAAAACAGGGAAACAGATATGCCTTTAATTGTCTCTATCCCTATTTATCCATCTGGATATGCTCTTACGGCTTTATACCTGCTCTGTGAGCAATAATCAAATGGAAACAAAGTGTTAGAAGAGTATATTTCACGTAATTTATGCTGAAAATATCCAACACATCACAACAATTGTAATAATCATCATTTAAGTGTGTACAGCTCGTTTCTACAAAAGCGAGCCCTTCTGTCATTTCATGTTTTAGTTTTTTTCATTTATAAAATGATTAACTTCAGAAAAAAGATATTATAGCTTTTCTATTCCCATTAAAGAAAATAGTTTTTTTTTTCTTCTTCATTTTCGCACACTGGTATTTGAATAGTCCAAACGCGGTTCAGAAATTGACCAATAATGGAGAAAATCTATATTTTTGCATATATGCGTGTAGAGGTCAGTGATATGTCAACGATACGGAGCAAAACAATTCAAGCTAATTCATATGATTGATATAAAAATAATATGATTGATAAAAAAAAAATATGAAAAAACATTTAAAATTTGAATGACAAAATTACATTGTTAAGATAAGGATATTGCAAAGTTTTATCTTACTGCAGACTAGATCAGTGGTTCTCAGCAACAAGTCATAGGACCATTGCTGGCCAACAAGAACGTATCTGCCAGTCTTCAGGAACAGAGGGATGGTGAGAGCCGAACACTATAAAAATATCACTACCATTAATCAAAGGATCACTAATGCATTTACATGTAAAGCTCATCTTTATTTATATGTTCTAGGATTTATTAAAAATACTGTGCAGTGTAAAACAAACATAAGTTAATATGTTTTCTTACTTTTGAATGCACCAGTTTTCCCTGAAGCAGAGCTGCCTTTCCCCACGCCCCCTGGGAGCTGAACTTTATTATTATGTTTCTTAATATTATTCTTTTTTTTTTTTTTTTTTTTTAAGTCTGACGAGTCTAGGTTCCTGTTCAGACTGAGCATGTTAAGCAAAGGGGGCAGGTTACAAAAGAGATGTTACTTACATTTAAGCAGTGAGGATAGAGTTAATGAGGTATTGAAGCAGTGTTTAATTCCAAGCTCCAGGATGGCCCAGTTTGTGGTAATTCATGGTGAACTGTATGACCTGATCTATGAAGGTGTAATCAAAATATTGTTTGCAAATGCAGATATAGAAGGTCCTTTGTGGAGCTGAAACAATGCTTTACATGCATGGGTGGACAAATACCCCACCGATTTTTCTATGTTTGCATGTATTATATATAAGCTATTTCACAGTCTGTGTATACAATGAGCTGTATCTGCCCAAGAATTATTCTTCGCTCCTACACCCCTGTTTACATGGAACAGTTTATCTTTGAAGGCCTTCTGTGGAGAAATGCAAGTAACCAGCTTACTACATTTTGCAACAGCTCTGTGCAATTAGGATAATTTGGCCTTCTAATCTAGTGATCTTAATGGTGGTATTGTTTATGGCACCACTTTATGTGAATGTATTTAGTTACCATTATATTTTTACTACAAATATGCTGTACCCGGTTCAATAAAGAGATCTTCTAGTTAAGGCATATGTGATGGACCTATGTTCCATATGCATGCTGGCAGTTTCATGCTATGTTTGTGGTGGTCTGGTCTTATCTGATGGAAAGCTACAAAAATTCTGCTGTCTGCTCCAGCTGGTATGGGGTGAGGAAAGGAACCCCGGACAGGACAGAGAGTTCACCTCATGTTGTGACACCTGCCCAGTGGACATATCAGTTTCTGGGCTGCTTATGTGTTTCGTTTGAAAACTAGTTAATATGAAAACTTTTTGTAATGACTAGTACATGCGCTTAAATGAATGCAAGAAATGTTGTGACTATCAGGACTTTAAAATTAACTGCTGATAGGTGCAGCGCCTCTTTACCCATGCTACATTGGCAGAATAGCACAAATCTTGCAAATTCCAAGACAGCATGCAAGCGCATCTACATTTCAAATCCTTGCGGAAATAAATTAAAGGACTTTGCAACTTCCGATACAATGTAAGAATATAGCTACTACCCAAGAGAGCAGAGACTGGCAATCACAGACACTGAAATTGTGGTAATCCAACAGAGGGAAAAAACATGAGATATGTTGGTGCTACAAACCACAGCTGATCAAATGATCTGAGGCAATATACTTTAAGCTCAAAACATTACAACTGAATGTGTTGCTATTCCCAGCTAGTTATTTAAACATGATCTTACAATGTAATATGGTTGTGTCCCCTTGGCATTCTCAGTACCAATTGAAAATACTTTAATATGGCAAGTCTACACCCAATGGAGAGCCATTTATGGTCATAATATTGTGCCTGAAAATTTAGCACTGCCCGCTAGACAAAGCCATTCCCCCCATTAATGACCTTACAGTGGGAGGAGGGCAGCAGCTGACTCAAATTTGAACGTAAGCTTAATACTGAATATTGCTTTCCTAAATCATTGTATATGAACTTTATAAATGACTACAAGACCATTATAGTTCAAGGAGTAAATAATAACTAAAGAAACACCTGTTTGTCATGTAGCAAACAAAATTATTATTAGCCGTGCAAGCAATGGACATAAAATATTTTGGTGTATGAAGTCAGGATTTTTGAAGACCGTTTAGGAGTATAAGAATCCATTTTGTGTTTGCTAAATCACTTTCTGATAACTGAATCATGTGGGTGTGTGCCAACAGTGTAGGGAACAGAGAGATGCCTTTGATAAATAACTGACTCACACCATACACCTCCCCTTCAGTGGTCTGAAAGCAGAACGTTGCATTGATAGATGCAACACACAGCTCTCCAGAATTATTAACACCCTTTAAACACACAAATTCCACTAAAACGTATCATGGAGGCATCCGGAGAGGAGCAAAGGCATCAGCAAATTTTAATTAAAAAACTAGCTTGTAGTTTTGTCCTGATTAATTATGCTAGTCGCCTCAGTTTTCAAAGATTTTTTTCATTGCACAGAGGCCTTTTTAATGGGCAATTAAAACATCTATCTGGCTATTGTTATGGCTTTACAATGACCCATTAATAAGAAAAAATATTTTTAAACACAGCAGTTTTAAAGAAGGGCTGTAACTTAAGCTACTAAGCTTTATTTTGATGTAGATATGGCTGGAATCACTATTGAAGAAAGCTGGTTTATGCAGAAGAATCAAACCCATGTCTTGATCTACTGATGCTAACAATTTTTCTTGTAATTTCAGGTAACAAACAACTTAAGGCTGTTCTTAACACAACATATAGCCATTTCTATGCTCTTTATTTTATTCTACAGGGAATACATTCAAAAGAATTCCATGTTATTTTTGTATTGATACGCATGAGTGTCTCGCACGTATTAATTAGCTGCTTTGATGTGCTAATTAGGATTACAGTCTATTTTGGGCTACTACAAAGAGAGACATGCAAATACCCCCAATGTTATCTGGCAGTGAGATCCTTCTACTACCCTTATCAAGTATGAGCTGCACATTAGCATACTGAGTCGCACATTAGCATATAGGAGCAGCAAAATGAAATCAAAATATTTGAAAAATGATTTACTGTAGACAAAACCTGCTAGTACAATCTACAGACATGTTTCAATGTTCTTTAAAAATAAATCAACTTTGTTGAGGAATCAACGCTTCAATGTAAACTCTTAAAAACAGGATAACCAAGCTTATGTGAAAGATTTTTAGCTGTACTGTGATAAACATGACTGCAGAGGACTTTGTATCAGGCATAAATTCCCTTGTGCATAACTAATCTGGATATGCCTTGAACTGCAAGCAATTAAAGTTTCTCAGAGAAACGCAGTGGATAAATGCTAATGAATATATTGGCTTCAGTATGCTACTCCCTCCAGCCAGCAGGTGACAATGGATCCTCAAATCTGCAGTGTAAAAATCCCTGCAAGAAAACTGCAGAGGAGGTCGCAATTTCAGCACAGCATGAGTTTGTTTTAAAAGGAAGTAGAGGAGTGCCAAGGAAGGAAAGGGGGAGGAAAATACACTGCCAACACTCAGATGCACTTGTAGTAAGGTTAGGAACTGGAGGCTTGAATTCAAGTGTAAGGAACCGGTAAACTGTCTGGATTTCCTCACAAAAGAATGAAAAAGGTGTTACATATAAGACTGTACTCAACTACGCACAAGGAAAAGATTCAAGGACCACTGTACATACGTACGCGCGCACCCCACCCTCACAAACTTTTTCGATACTCAACCGGTTTGGGATTTGGATGAGCAAAAAACCTTGGTCCTCATCGCATTTGCTAAAACCAATTTACATTACTCCTTATGGGAGTTTGGTACTCAACATGCCGCCTGTAATGTGTGTATATATTAAAACACAGAAAATAAAAAAGACAAACAAACGGTATTTATCCACGACCAGGTCAAATAAAACATTTTTTAGAAAAATGTTAGACTTCCTTGAAACCAACAGATTAACCGATCTCATTGGCAGAGGAGTAGGACTCCTACATCTTAATGCCTCCACATTGGCTGGCAGGGACAAGCCCTTGAAAGAGAAAGCCAAGTTCCTCATAAAATTTTATCCAGCAGACAAACATTAAATACAGGAACTAAAAAATAGTCAATGTAGGCTTGGTAAGAAACACACACAAAAAGGTGAGTGCCACCCAACCCTAGACCCTTTCCAAAGGGACAAGTAAAAATCATAGTTTACCCATGTTTTTGTTATTCACATTTTTTTGGGACACTTGCTGGGACCCCAGGAATGGTAGCTCTTAACATCTTTATTTTTATTTTTATTATAAAGCCTACATTTACTGTTTTTAGCACATGTATTGTTTTTGTGTGGTAAAACTTGGTTGGTGTGGAGATTACAATACTAGCCCTTTAAAAAAGGGACACACTCACCTCAACAGAGGGTTTGTTTCAACTTAAAGAGCATGAACAATAGTCTATACATTTTTATAGGCTGTAAACCATTCCTGAGATTTTCAGAATATTTCTGAAACTTCTGTATGCTAACCCCTCAATTAAAAGTTGTTTTGTTTTATCCATTTTGCTAATAAAAAAAAGCATACTATGAATATGGGACTTTAATATCCAGAATAATATCTTGTGAAGTTCTTTTCTTGGGCAAATTGTCTATGCCTTGGGCTAATGAAAGTTAAGATTTTCAAGATCAACTTATTAAACTCAATTCTCTAAAAATAAAAATAAAAGCTGGCAGGTGTGCAGGAAGGGTGCGTTATAGGAGCTGACTGTCCAAATTTAACGACAGTGTTTTAATTTTGTTCAAGGATGAGCTATTAAAGTTGTGTTCATGACCTACTTTAAGAACTCGAAAAACTAGTGACCTGCCCAACACCCATCTGATTAAAGTAGGCATTAAAATGCCATTCTGCAAATGTAACACTCCCTCCCCAGCTTCAACAAGGAACACCGAAATTACATTTGTCAAGATAATAAAATCAGGAGCCCTGGGTACAATGTTGTGTATTTTAACTTGACAGGTTACTTCGCACCCCACCAATTCACTATGAGAGTTAATCAATGGCCATTAGTAAAGAGAGAGTTAGAGATAGGCAAGTCCTGTAAAGATAATTTTATTTAAAATACGCATTTTTTAAGCTCTGTTATCTAAAGGGAATCACCAGAACCGATAGTGGTCTTGGATTGTAAAGAGAATTAAAAACTGGCTATACATTGTATTAGCAGTTTTTCTCTACAGTAAATCATTTCTGAAAAATGTGTCATTACATTTGCGGCTTCTGTATGCTAATTCCTGGCTCAGTACGATTGATAAGGGTGGGAGAGGGGGCTAACTGCCAGATAACATTAGGGTCTCCGTTTGCTCAATACAGAGACAGACAAGCAAACTGTAAACATAATTAGCACATCAAAGCAGATAATTAAAATGTGTGAGCTTCTCATTTGCATATAAATGCAGCAACATGGAATTTCCCAGGATGTATTCACTTTAGAAAAACAAGGATAACCTGCACTAAGAATAACCTAAAAACAGCTTGATTATGGGTGACAGAGTCCCTTTAAAACTTAAACTCATATAGTTGCAATTTGTTATAATAAAATGGAAATTACAATTATTAAAAATGTTAAGTACAGTACTCTGAATTTCTGCAATAACAGTGTGCACAACGTAAGCAGTTACCTGCTCGAGATCCAGCCAGGCAAACCGTGAGTATCATGTTGTCAGCTGTGAAAGAGGAGTAGAGCTCCCAGAGGCCTGTCGCAAGTGTGTCTTTGCTTAGTCAGATGTAGGCCTCAGGCTTCACACACTCAAGCCCAGACAGTCCCTTCTGTCACTAAAAATACAGTATCCAGAAACGACAGCCACTGTCAGACCACACCATACAATGAAGTACTAGTCTGTACACCCAAGGCATGTAAAGTGTCAGTATGATACAACCGCACAGTCATAAGTGATACAGACATTTACAGCAAAGGTCTGTTATTTCAGAACACACACAAGTGGGCAATGAGTTAAAATCACATGGGAAAGTCCTCTCAGAAATTAAAAAAGTGCACATAAACTATACATAATGAAGATACAAGCTTGATAAATAGTAATAGTTAAAGAAGACTAATTAACAGCCCTAGTGGTAATGCAGAGCATGGCTTGGGGTCGATTTTCAGTGCTGGGTGGTGGCGGACCCACGCTCAGGTTGGCGTTGTGCACTCGCTTGGCGCCGTCTGGTGTGGTTTGGGAGGGGAGGTAGGAGATCAGAACGGAGGACCTGATTATATAAAAAATACTGACAAATCAGACTGCCAGGGAGGATAACGTTTGTCCAGTTGTAAAACAGGAATTGGGAACCATTTAGCAATTATCTGTCAACATTGCGGTCATACAACTGGACATGCTTATCTTTATCACCCATAGCGAATAATTGCTGCCGATAGCCAGTTCCCCGAAGAGTGGATCTTTCAGTTAATTCTAACAAAAATAAGTCTAAAACCTATATGAATTTTAAGGTACTTTTACTTAGAATTTTTTAATTATAATCTATTGCAATTATGTTTGTGTGCAATAAATGAGACCTTTTCTATATCACTGTTTTCATGTTGCTGCATCATCAGTGCTGTGGAGCTGCTGTGTAAGAGTCATGAATGCGTACAGTGTAATAGTGTGCGTGCGCGAGGCAAATCCGTTAGCGTAGCTGTGTACTTCCGGATTGTATAAGTTATTGTTCTAAAATGGCGCCTAATGTGTGGTATGCGGCTGTGGCTGATTTAGCGTCCTTCGTTTCGGATGTCGTCCGACTTTTTAGGAATATCCGTAGCTGTTTGGTGGTGTTTTGCGTGTTTAGGGGCCTTTAGCCTCGTTTTTTTTCGGCTGCCATTTTTTCTCTCGCTTTATGGCATTTTGGAGTGTCTAAACTCTTTTATTTGCAGTTACATTGAGGTGTAACTTCAGTTTTCTAGGTCCTGGGTGCCCCCCCTTGCTGTAGGTAAGCTTTTTATGTATTTGTTGTGTGTATTTATTGTGTTTTTCATGTTTTCATGTGCGCGGGATTCAGACAATTTTTGGGAGGTTGTAACGTGTCTCGTATTTTGCTTTCAAAACTATGTAAATTTGGCTTTGCAAGGGCCGCAGGCTTGCTGTGCGAGCCCACAAGCATTAGCAACGGCTCGCATGCTCACAACTATATATGTGATGGTTAAAATATGATTACAAGGTTAAAAAAAATGATGTATGTATTTTGGTATATGTATTATAATTCATGTTATAGGAATTGTTGTAAAAAAACATATTAGATATCCTGCAGGCTATTGCATCGGCCAAACGCCCAAGACCATAGTCTCATGGATAATCCTTGTACACACACTTCAAGACTACAACAAATGGTTATCATTAATACAATCACCAGGATGAGCTTAAGACCTGACCTCATCAGATGTACAGGGTATCCCAGTAAGCAGGGGCAGCCTATTATGTTACAGTGTTATCTGGTGATAACTCATTCAGTCCCACCTAAATATAAAAATCACCAGGATAAGATTAATGCATGACCTCATCGGATGTACATGGTTTTCCAATAAGCAGGGACAGCCTAGTATTTAGGGATGGGGCTTACTGTGATTGACCAGCCTGTGTGCCAGAACATTGTATAAAATGTGACACTTAATAAAAGTATGAGAGAGTTGTGTGACACTTAGACCTTGTTTATGCAAGTACAATCTGTGAATTAATCCCAATTCTAAGGGATTGTATGGTGTTCCTGAGATCCTGGTCTGTGGAAGCAAGCTCATGGGCGTGGTTCCTGTGTTTGGACCATCTTCCGCTATCAGAGGCTTAAAAGGACTGCACGATTCTGCTGGATAGGTTTGAGCCAGGTTCTTACCAAATCCAATTGAAGTAGCAGATCGTGACAACATTAATCCAAAAAAATTTTATATTTAAAAGGGCACCATGACCCTGAACAGAAATATATAATAAGCAGAACAGAAGCAGTTTACATAATTATTGGGCATTAGCAACACAAGTACAGGCAGTTAATTACAATCATCTATTTCGGTTGCAGAGGATGGGTAAAACATACAAACTCAAACTTTGCTTCTCTGTTTTAGGGTATCCAACACCAATTGATATTGAAGAATCACTGAAGTGTCAATTATAGATTTACTTTTATGAATAATTTGACTGGTCCAGAACAAAATGTTTTAAAGTGTTTAAATTATATAAACACAGCCTTTGTTTAACTATTGAATTTATTTTGTCTTTAATTGCAGTAAACAATGTGCCTTTTGTTCCTAACAGGATTAGAAGTCTATGAGGATTGGGAACAACCGTGAATTTAGTCACAATCTAAATTCACTTCTCTTAAAATGTCTACCATAGAAAGTAGCCACTTGACAACAGAATTGAAGCAGAAGAGGCCAACCCTCCCACCAAGATACAGGCAGACTAACAGTCCAATATAAAAACCTCCATGACACAAAAGCCAGCAAAATTTAAGATTTTCTTTAAAAAAAAAAAAAAAAAAAAAAAAGTTGGAGCTATGACAATTCAGTTTTTTGTACAGCCAATCATCTGTACAGAGTGGAGAATAGAAGTTATGATAGAAAAGGAATGCTGCTCTTCTAAAAATGGAGGGATGTGGGAAATTTTCTACTTCTATCTGCAAAGGCACACAGGGCTGAATGTGCAGTGTAACGTCCTAGCCTATCAGGGACCACGTCTCAGCAGCATGCTGCCAAATGTTGCTGAGAGATGGTCACCAATTGGTTAGTACAAGACTCATAACCAGTACTAGAGTCTGTGTGTGTTCGATTTTAGGCATTAAAAAAACCTTATAAGCACGAATTGGACACAACCAAATAACTGAGGTGGTTTTCTCATCTTGGAAGAATGTCAAGCACACACCTGCACAAACAACCATTTGGCTTCTATAAAGTTCTGCAGTTTATGTTGTGCTGCTCAATACCAAAATATTTAATGGAATATAAGAAAGGACGTTTTTTTTTTTAAATGCACACTGCTCCTAAATAAATGAGCAAAGTAGTGACATTGTAGAGTAGTATTGGGGATTTCCACATTGCTGTATGTAGATATACCCCCCTTATGGAAACTGCAGATTTTTGTGATGTACAGTTGCTAAAAATGTAAAAAATGTTTGTAACCTTGCAGCCCTGGTTGCATAAGTGTGCACACATTTGGGAGCGGTAACGGTGGTCAGAGCAACATACACCTGCCATCAATAAAAGGGATTTGGATTAATCAAAAATCAAAATCCCTCAACGTAAGATATCTTTGAGGCTTTGATGTTTGCATCAAACTAGGATAGTCCTGGTTTGTGAGGAGAGGATAAAACATCTACAGAATCTTATCGTTGAAAGGTACTGATCCAAGAGTTCAGTTTTGTAAAATGTTCTGGGAAGCTCAAAGATAGGGCCCTCCATTCTTTTCAATGTGTGAATATTGTTTTTGCCTTGTAAAAAGCGCTACAGAATATGTTGCTGCATTAGAAGGAGAATCATTATATAGATATCAAAAGTTATGGATGTACCATGGAGTACCGTGAAGACTATCATCAATAAGTGGAGAAGATGTGACACCACAGGGATATTGCCAAGATCAGGATGACCCTCTGAAGCGGATTGCAGAACAAAGAAAAAAATCGTATCAGGGAGGATTACCAAGAGGTCTACAGCTGCAGGAATTTCTGGCAGGTGCCGGCGACTCCTTGCATGTGTAACTGGCTGTCTGCATGAGCCTTGAGCTCGGAGGTAACTATTCTGAATCCTCAGCATGTCTGGTTAATACTCTGCCATCCAGACTAGATAACTAGCTTATGCAATAGTCCAGGATGATATAGGGCAAACAGAGCAAGTGCCTTTCCCTAAGGATTCACAGTGAACCACTAGATCCATAGCAGAACCTCAGAACTACCTCCCACTGATTCCCCTGGCCTCTGAGGGTCACCATACTTGCTGGATTAAAACAGGACCAAATACGTCAGAAACAGAACTGAAGTAAACACTTACTTGAAGTCATACAGGATGCATTGGCCTGTAAGAGGTTAAAAAAGGTATAAAGAATGTTCCATGTTATTAATATTAAAATAAAAGTACCTAAGTGTTTATTTGCATATCTAAACACCATTTCAGTAATAAGTGCCTAAAAAGCTCTAAATCCTTTGAAATAGTCCCAACAAAGGTCAGCCCCCAGCAGCTCATGCACACAGTGTCTCTAAAGTACTAGATGTTCTAATCAATCACAGATTGTCTCAGCATTTCAAACCATGCAGTTAAGCATTTTCATTGGCTAGTATCAACAGAAGAACTGTGTGCATGAGATGCTGGGGTGGAGCATTGTACGGACTGCTTGAAAGGTTTGAGGGAGTAAAAAAAAAAAAAACTGAGCTTTAAAGCACCTGTTAATAAAATGATATTTAGATAACTACCTAAGTTACAAAGTTACATAGTATTTAAGGTTGAAAAAAGACTTTCAGTCCATCAGGTTTAAAAGTTTAACCTTTTAAAATCTCCTCTGATCTGCAATATGCGGATTAACTATTAATTAATTAGTTGTATAAAAAAAAAAAAAAAATTCCCTCCTGATCCCAGACACCGGCAACCGGACTTCTCCCTGGATCAATAATGCCTCTCTAATTATCCATGATAACCCTGAATTCCCTTTTTAATTAGAAATAAATCCAGTCCCCTTTTAAAGTTATCTATCGAATCCGCTGTCACCACCTCTTCTGGTAGAGAATTCCACAGATTAGCCACCCTTACTGTGAAGAACCCTTTTCTTTCTTTAAGGTGGAATCTTTACTTCTAACCTCAAGGGATGTCCTCTTCTCCGTTGAAAACCTCTTGGCACAAAAAGCTCCCTTGACAAATCTTTATACTGACCCTGGATGTATTTATATAAAGGTAATCATATCTCCTCTTAGACGCCTTTTTTCTAGCGAAAATAAAGTTTAATTTAGTTAGTCTTTCTTCATAACTTAGCCCCTCCATTCCCCTTATTAGTTTTGTAGCCCTTCTCTGTACTTTTTCCAGCCCTAAAATGTCTTTCTTATGAAGTGGTGCCCCAAATTTTTCTCCATATTCCAAATGAGGGCGTACTAGAGATTTGTATAGTGTCAGAATTATATTTGCTTCCCTGGCTTCTATACACTTCTTAATAAATGCTAATATTTTATTTGCCTTTGCAGCTACTGCTTGGCATTGAGCACTGTTACCTAGGTGCTTGTCCACAAGCACTCCCAAATCCCTTTCAATATCTAATACACCTAGATTTGCTCCATTAAGATTATAAATTGTATGGCTATTTTTCCTTCCCATATGTATAACTTTACATTTATTCGTATTAAATCTCATCTGCCATTTAGATGCTCATTCCTCAATTTTATGTAAATCCCTTTGGAGGGAAAGCACATCACTATCGGATTTAATTACCTTGCACAACTTCGTGTCATCAGCGAAAATGGAGACACCACACTCCAATCCTACCTCTAAGTCATTAATAAATATGCTAAAAAGGAGAGGACCTAATACTGAACCCTGAGGAACCCCACTTACCACATTAGTCCAATCGGAGTATGTTCCATTTACAACAACCCTTTGCTTCCTGTCTTTCAGCCAGCTCTCAATCCATGAGCAGATATTTACTGCAACTCCTGTATCTCTTAGTTTGCACAATAGTCTCCCATGTGGCACTGTATCAAAAGCCTTTGCAAAATCCAAACAGACTACATCCACTAAGTTGCCTTGATCAAGGTGTTTGTTTGGATATTTTTATATTAAAAACAGGGAACCTTCCATACCCATTTAACCATCATTTATTGGAATCACACTAAACAAAATTATTGTAAATATCAGCAACCTGCAATATGTGCGCTGGTACCATGGGCATATAAAGGGACCTATAAAAATCCATACTCTCCCCTGTAGCTCATATTTAACCACAGCAGAAAACACTGCATGCATTTTAGAAGACATGTGGCCTGGACTACGAGTGTGTCAATAGATTGGCGAACAGTCTGCATTCACGAGGGTCCACATTTGCGGAAGGCGGAGGATCTGCATTTGCGGAGGTGGAGGCTCCCACGCTGGCTGCAATGAGCCAAAAAAAAAAAAACGAGGCTACACGACCCTAAAGCCGGAAAACACCACCAAGCACAGACGGAATTTCAAAAAAGCTGTACGAGATAAGGATACACTTTCAGCAAGGACGCTAAATCAACCACACCCGCGCACCACATACACATTCAGCGCCATTTTACAACAGTAACTTACACAATGCGGAACTACACAGCTGCACTAACTGCTTTCCCTCGCGCATGCAGCCTATTTACACTACACACATTGCTGACACACCTCAGCTCCACAACACTGCAAACCTACATTGTATGCTGCAGGAACATCGAAACAGATTGTCAGCTCTTCAGCACAATGCTTCCTGCATAAATTACTTACAAATAGGTAA
Organism: Discoglossus pictus; assembly: GCA_027410445.1. Taxonomy (NCBI): domain Eukaryota; kingdom Metazoa; phylum Chordata; class Amphibia; order Anura; family Alytidae; genus Discoglossus; species Discoglossus pictus. Next base: position 14,336,723 of record CM050168.1, read on the forward strand.
AGTATATTCATAAACACAAAAGACATTGACCACGCACCTCACAACGAGCGCCAACGCTGCTCATAGCACACAAACTACACCAGCGGTCAGCCTCGCAATAGTTGCAAAAAGTAGATCAGCGCCAACCTTACAATGACTGCAAAAGCACCTCTAATAAAAATAAAAAAAAAACATCCAACAGCCTTGCAATGAGCGCCAAAGGTCCTCAGAGTAAAAACGGTTTACATTATGTCTCAACCAGCATTCCCTGGCTTACAATTTCATGCCCGTCATTTTTTGGCGGGCAATTCGCTAGTAGTAATAATAATTATTATTATTATGCTCTAGTCCCTCAGAGTACCTACATGCAGCCTTCATGGAGCAGCAACACCTACCCATTCACCCTCCATACAGAGCTCCTCAGTTTGCAACTTGGGCAAGGAAAGGCATTGGTTAAGCAGGGCTTTATGTACCAAAAACCTGGACTGATATATTCAGCCTTTGACTCTTAAGCTATACTGTTCTCTTGTTATCCCAGGCATGCTATTGCTTTCAAGCATTTTCAGCATATAGAAAGTTATTGCTATTGCTTACAAGTACATAATGAAGCCACCCAAGAGAACCATTTTCTTCTATTTTGCCATTTGAATTGCAATTCCCCTGCACCTCTGACTGACTATGTACTGCCTGGTACTTTTAACATCATAACCTTGGCAGTATTATAAGATGCATAAGACACATTCACACTCTTATCACATATTAGAAGCTAATATACCTACTGTATAAAATATCTTGTCACCAGTTTTGAAAAATTACCTTCCATTGCCTACACAAATATACCTGATCTCATTCTTTCCCATTTTGGCATGAAGTGTTCGCGTAATATTACAGAATACAATAGTAGTTTAGCCAACGGGTGGATTAATGACTTGTTTTTTTAGGCTTTTGTCCAGCATACTGTTATTGCCATGGAACTTACCATCTTATGTAAAATGTAGTCTGCCCCATGTAAAGATGCAATACAAGCTCCAGAGTGCATGCCAAAGAAACACAAGTTTTCCATTCATTCTCTACTACATTAGTGGACAATACCACTTTGAAGCATCCTAAATGTCATTGTATTTGACAGCAAGCTACCTTTACAGATTACTAGTTGTTTGTATTGTTTTACGCTGTATCCTCCCCCTCTAGTATATATTTCACTATTTATATCCCCCTTCCTATATTTACCAAAAAAAAAAAAAAAATACATTTAGAAGCATAGACTCAAAGTATTCATCTTTATATGTAGCAGGTATTTTTAGTCCCTCAAGCATGTTAATATTGTTTTGCCTCATACCTTGTCAAATGTATACCATACTATGCATTCTATATCTATGATGTTCAACAAAAATATATGTTTTAAAAAAAATGCCTAAAGGGTAACTTTGAAGAAAGTCATATGCATAGCATGCTCTTTTAAAGAATTGCTACTTATTTTTACAAAGTTTAGGAAACAATCACAGCCTTTAACTACTATTTTTGAACTTATATTTAGCTTTAATGATAAAAAGGTAATGATGAATTTGTCACTTAACAGATAGCAAACTCCATTATATTGTAATGTATATTATATCCAGCAACATGCAGTCCAAGATAGGAAAACTCCATGATAGTCATCTAAATTAAAGATTTTCTCTAAACATAAATTTTAGGTTTCTATTTTGCCTAGCTGCAAATGTGTATTAGATACTTCAAACTTATGAAGTTTTTACCAAACAACATTAGTCCTTTAAAATGACTATAATTCTCTGGACTGGCAGTGAAAGTGCATTTACAGGGGAGGGGCTGGAAATAAAAAGTGTTACCCGCTATACCGCACAACACTTATGTGAACCAACATCAGTAAGATTAAAGGACAACCGAAGTCTGAAAAAGTGTGAGTTTACTTTATCGGCTTTTTGTTTATTGTATTAATATATTAAAATAATGGGATAACATCACCAACTCATGGTTTATTCTTGTGACTTTCTATGGGCAGAGCCATTTTGTTAGAAATGTACCCAATTAACAGCAGTGGCGCCATTTCCCAAAAGCTGCAATTGCAAATAAAGAAACAAAGTTCCACATACGCTTTGTTCTAGGTATGTCACATACTTGTTTTGTCACCAAAAGTTGCCTTGTCACTGACATCCTATATAACCAAGTGATACATTAGAGTGAGCATACATGGACATGTGGTGCATATTAGTTTGCAACTACAGCATTAGCAAGATGGAGGCCTTGCTATAAAGTGAGAACTGTTAAAAAAATTCCTGCAACCATAGTGGAAATTCAAATACCTAAAATCATGATTAAGTAGTGTTATCCCTTTAACCCTACTTACTCATGATTTAGGTATTTTAATTTCCACTATGGTTGCAGGAATTTTGTTATTACCAGTTCTCACTTTATAGCAAGGCCTCCATCTTGCTAATGCTGTAGTTGCAAACTAATATGCACCACAGGTCCATGTAATTACTGTATACTATATAACCTTAAGTCTAAGAGCATAATTAGGCAGGGGAATTCCCTGCTATAGTGCCTTGCAAAAGTATTCACCCCCATGGCCTTTTACCTATTTTGTTACATTACAGCCTTAAGTTCAATGTTTTGTTAATCTGAATTTTATGTGATGGATCAGAACACAATAGTCTAAGTTGGTGAAGTGAAATTAGAAAAATATATACATAAAACTATTTTTTAGAGATAGAAAACAGAAAATTGGCATGTGCGTATGTATTCACCCCCTTTGTTATGAAGCCCATAAAAAGCTCTGGTGCAACCAATTACCTTCAGAAGCCACATAATTAGTGAAATGATGTCCACCTGTGTGCAATCTAAGTGTCACATGATCTGTCATTACATATAGAGGCTGCAACACCGAAGCACGAGGCACCACTAACCAAACACTGCCAGTACACGTCAGGGTTAGGTTATAAAAAAAATATCCAAATCTTTGATGATACCCAGGAGCACCATCAAATCTGTCATAACCAAATGGAAAGAACCTGGCACAACGGCAAACCTGCCAAGAGACGGCCGCCCACCAAAACTCACAGACCGGGCAAGGAGGGCATTAATCAGAAAGACAGCACAGAGACCTAAGGTAACCCTGGAGGAGCTGCAGAGACTGGAGTATCTGTACATAGGACGACAATAAGCCGTACGCTCCATAGAGTTGGGCTTTATGGCAGAGTGGCCAGAAGAAAGCCATTACTTTCAGCAGAAAACAAAATGGCACGTTTTGAGTTTGAGAAAAGGCATGTGGGAGACTACCAAAATGTATGGAGGAAGGTGCTCTGGTCTGATGGGACTAAAATTTTACTTTTCGGCCATCAAAGAAAACGCTAAGTATGGCACAAACCCAACATATCACATCACCCAAAGGACACCATCCCCACAGTGAAACATGGCGGTGGCAGCATCATGCTGTGGGGATGTTTTTCAGCAGCCGGGACTTGGAAACTGGTCAGAGTTGAGGGAAAGATGGATGGTGCTAAATACAGGGATATTCTCGAGCAAAACCTCTACCACCAGCAGGACAATGACCCCAAACACACTGCTAAAGCAACACTTGGGTGGTTTAAGGGGAAACATGTAAATGTGTTGGAATGGCCTAGTCACAGCCCAGAACTCAATCCAATAGAAAATCTGTGGTCAGACTTAAAGATTGCTGCTCACAAGCGCAAACCATCCAACTTGAAGAAGGAGCTGAAGCAGTTTTGCAGGGAGGAATGGGCAAAAATCCCAGTGGTAAGATGTGGCAAGCTCATAGAGACTTATCCAAAGCAACTTGGAGCTGTGATTGCAGCAAAAGGTGGCTCTAAAAAGTATTGAAAGTGAAAATAAGCTTTAATTAAATCAGGTAACTGGTTGCTGGCTTCAGTTCCCCTAGAGGCCTCAGACATCAGCCATGTAAACTAAAAGGTTACACAACTTAAGTGAGAAAAATCAAGGTCTCCACTATGAGCCATTACAGCAGACCAAAACAACTAAATATGAAAAGAATGTGTAGATTTCTTCTGCAGTAAGCAGATATATACAAGTCATAGGAAACCATGGAGGCTGAGATTAGTGCTACATATTAATTTTCTATTTGCACTTCTATAATGCTGAGAACTGATTCTTCAAGCAGGAAGATGACTTTAAGCCTTTGATGTTCAGACATAACAGATTGGGGAGATTGTTAAAAAAGATAATGGAGAGGAGTGTGCCCACAGATAACACGTGGTAATATAAATCTAATCTTACCTATTACATTCAATTTTGTTTAATGGCAGCTGAAATGTTTTGTTTGTTTTTAAAAGGACAAGAAAGCTAGGAGGAAATGAGGACTCTTACCATCACTATTCAGGTTTATTTGAAAGACAAAAAGGTCATAAAAACAAGTGTATGCTCCAATACGATAACACTGCCACTCATGATACTGGCAGACTAGATGCTACGATGGAATATATGTGACGTATGCAGAGTCGGCTAAAAACATACGATTTTATCTAAAAATGCTTTTATGCTCCTGGCTTTAACAGCAACTATTAATATTTTGTTACATACAAGTATGTCATTTTTGTTTTCACAAAAAAAAAAAAAAAAAAACACAAAAAATAAACTATGGTCCTGTAATGTTACCAAACCTCTGGCTAATTTAGGTTGGACTCACTTAGAGGGGCATGGAAAGATTTTTTCCTTGTGGCACCAGAAAGAGAGAATTTGATAACAGGTCAGAGTACTTTCTTTTTTTTCAAATGAAGGCGTCAGGGCACAAAAATATATTCAGTTTTGTAACTGCACTTGGGGCTCTGTCAGCCAATGAGATCTACATAGTATGCACCCTTCATTTCTTTGAATAAAGATTAACAAACATTTTTCCTAAAGGTTTTTCATGATTTTCAGGTTTTAATCTTTTATAAAAGTTTTTTATATACACGAAAAATATGCTGTATTCTATGCCTCGTTAAGTTATAGTAAAAACGTTATTGATAAACAGAACAAAAACTACAAAGTCATACATAAACAGATGATATTTCAACAATCCCTTCAACTCATTTAATTAGTACTCTAATCTATCTCAATAAGAGTAGTTCACGTTCAGTCTCCCCATGGGCCTGACTAACAGTATATTTAAGTTATTCTACATAATTTATAGAAAAGCACAAAGTTTGCATCCTAGATTTGATAAAAATTGGGACACTACTACATACCCCTAAGTATGTTTACACTTAGTCTTAGTTAAATATTAAATGTATATGGAAGGTTTTTGAATTTTACTAGGTATAGAACAGCTTTTTATTTACCTATATGTACTTTATTTTAAGTACATAAAAGCTCTGTTTTTATTGCCTAAATTGAAGTAAATTGTCACTGTATTTGTCTGCCCACTGCAGCGTATGCAGACACAGGACAGTACACGTACAGCACTATAGACTCTAACCTATCAGGGACCATGTCACAGAAAACATGTTGCCGAGACATAGCCCGGATAGGCTTGGACACTACACTGCACATCCAGCCCTATAGAGAGTGTCTTTACACATTGCAATGGGCAGACCCAAAACAGAGCTTTTATGGGCTCCTTAATAAAATAAACATACAAGTAAATAAATAGCTGTTATAAACCCAATACAAATTGGAAAACCTTCAATATCCCTTTAAATACTACTGCAAGGGGTGATAAATATAAAGCAAAACTATGAGCTAGCCAGACTATTGAAGAGCCCGACAAACTTTTCTTTAGAAACAGAAAATTATGTGTATAGATAGAATTATGAAGAAAGTTAGAAAACAGAAGGAAATCTTGGGAGTTATGTTGCCCTGGCTCCTAGGGTTAGTGAAGCCCCCAATAATATTCTTATAATTGCACCTTATCTAGTAATCCTAAAAGGACACCCCCAAATCCAAACAAAATGAAGAACATTGCAATTAATGCAATGTAAAAATACAATTAAAGGTATATGCAACAGAGCTGGATTATGAATGCAACTGATAGGAGAATTAGTAGTGTATGAAAAAAAATGTGAATGAAAAAATATCAAAATAGACATTTAAACAGTTACCCTAAAGTTTGCTGAATTTCTTGCATTTGCAAACAGTTTTCTATCAATGTTGACACTTCTTGAAAATCCCAGGGAAAATTAGCATACATAATACATTGTATCTTTTTGGCCTGTGGATTGAGCTGGCAGCTTTCCTTTAGATTTCTGTAATACCCAGAACAAGGTCTGTGTCCATTCACTGATTGTTTTATCTACATCCCAGGTGATACTTCCCCCAGTCCCAGTGAATTGCCCCAGCACTTCTCAAGCATACATGCTCATTCACCTAAAAGACATCTTAGAATAGGAAGAAGAAGCTGAAATATTTGGTTTCAGCACAGTTGTAATTTGTCAGAATTTATCAAGAAGAGGGTGTATATCTAAAGAACAAGCGTGTAACCGCTCAAGCATTTTTACTTGAATGTCGATTTATGGTCCTTTAAGGACCCAGTGTAGCAGCCTCATCTGCCTGGCTGCATACAGCATTGCCAACTGGCTGCAAACCTGGGCATGCTCACATGGACAGGGTACACTTACAAAAATGAACCCTGTCAGGAGCCTAGCTCAATCTTGGGGGTGTAAACATCACCTGCAACAGTTTTTATTTTTAAATGCAAAACTAAAAAAAAAAAAAAAAAAAAAAAAACAGCGCATGCAAATAAGTGTAATCACAGACTTACAACCATCTATCAGGTGCATTCATAACCCAGATCACTTGCATATACCTTTAAGGCTTGGAAGCTATTCTAACCTCATCCCAAAAAAATGCAAGTCTTGCTCTAATCTTGGAACTGCAATTTAGGCCTCTAGAAGAGGGAGTTAAGAGTGATGAACACATAGCAAGGTCAAGCAATACATTCTGCAATGTGTTGCAAGCTCTGACATCAGATACCTGTTGCCAAAACATGTTTTGTTAGCAGTCTATAGGTTATTTAATATACATATAGATTGGTCAGCCCGACTGGGAGATTTGGAATATTAGGTTACTTTATTTACCGATCTGAAAGTTGGGTTTCATAATAAGCAGGATTGACATGTTGATATCCCACATCCAAGTTTTCCGCTAGACTCATCAGCTATATAGATCCGTCATTCCACAACATCTCAAACGCTATACACTGTCAACTTCCTGTATATTATTTACATAAAGTATAAGGCCCTCATTCAATTGCAATTCTGCCAATTGAATAGCGCTCTAAATAAGCATTTAACATATTTTTTTTAAAGAAGTTTTTAGTTAGTAAACATCTTTTCAAAAGCAAGGTTTTCACTAACTAAAAACTTATTTAAAAAAAATATGTTAAATGCTTATTTAGACCGCTATTCAATTGGTCAAATAGCAATTGAATGAGGGCCTAAGTCTTTTTCTACAACTTCTAAAAAAACACACATATATTCACGCACATAACTTGGAAATGTTACCTGTTCTTAGAGATGTTCCAAGTAGCTTTTTTTGTATTCATAAAAGCAGTTGTTGACAAATGGATCTGAAATGTAGGAGCCAGTCAGGTTCGTTAGGAGCCAGGCTATAGATTATATATTGAAATATATGTATAACAACCAAAAAGTTAGGACCCAGTAGCAAAATCTTAGGAGCCATTGCTATCTGGCTCAATGTATTTCTCAATCCCTGCATTAAAAGATATGGGTTCTGTAACAATTATTTAAATGGAGTCTAAGGCCCTCATTCAATTGCAATTTGGCCAATTGAATAGGCCTCTAAATAAGCACATAGCATATTTTTTTAAAATAAGTTTTTAGTTAGTAAACATCTATCCATAAGCAAGGTAACTAAAAACTTATTTAAAAAAATATGCTATGTGCTTATTTAGAGCCCTATTCAATTGGCCAAATCGCAATTGAATGAGGCCCTAAGAGGATACATAATAGAAAAGTCATTAAGCCGGTGTTCAATTAAATTTAAAAAAAAATGATGACGGCACAGGTCAGAAAGTGTCTGAAAGGACAAGGAACACTTTCATACATTTCAAAGAGCATGTTGTGAATATTATAAATCTTTTATGCATGAAAAAAAATGCACAGCGCATACTGTACGTAGGCCACATTGACAGAGAAGCTTGTCAGAGCGGTTTAATACTTGAACCAATTTATTGTACTTTTAGAGCATCACCTGAAAAAAGAAGACAATGTGACATGTTTACAAGCACCTTCTTTCAAAGAAAACAAGAAAAAATAATTGTACATTTAAACAAATTCAATTACAGGACTTGGTGGGCGCTGGATCCTACAATCTTACTGCCCATTTATTTTATAGTTACTATCCAAATATTTCTACATACCCACTAACGTGTTATAGAATGCCGTGACTGTCTCCTCACTAACCTGGCTGGCTCCTAACCTCCATATAAGTTTCCAAACGTATATAGCGCAGTATATATTTTTTTTACGTAAATAAAATTGTAAAAATGCAATAATTTACCAGTCAGAGACAATTACAAATTCTAATAAGACTCCAAGCAGATTTACACAGGAATATTGTTACTGTACTACAAACCTCACAACACACACACATATTAGAATTAATCTGGGAATTAATCACGTGGGAAAATGAAATAAAAAACATAAAGCATGCCCTTTCTGCTTGTTTTAAGAGGCTTATGGCGACACAGCAGAGGCTCCAAAATGTGTTATAATTTAAAACTATTGATAATGAATACCTTAGCCTTTATTACAGCAAAACAGATTTGTTAAATTACATTCAGTTGACAAGTTAGCCATTTTCCTCCTTTAGGCAGCATTTCAGAACCACCAACAGCTAAAATTCATATATTTTGTTAAGATATCATTGGCTTAAATTATTGATAAGCCCCTGATCTATTGGGTCCATTGACTTAACTGCACACTTACAGACTAGGCATGTTCAGCCTAGGTGACTGCATGCAAGACCCAATGCATAAGTGACAAATCACTTAAAAACAGCAAATGTCAATGTTATTTCACTGTGTGCATTCAATTAATAAAGCACTTGTTAAGTCAGTTCTAATATGTCCAAGCTGAAAAACAAACTGATTTAGTACATTAACAACAAAAAAGGCAACTAAATACAAAAGAGAGACTCATTTTTAAAAACTGTAATCTGGCAGAACTACTTCCTGTAAGATCTTATACAGCAAAGAAATTACCAACCAACCACAAAGGAAGTACCAGTATAACATAAGTGTAATGCATGATTACCCAAAAAGTTAATTATATATTTATATATATATATATATATATATATATATATATATATATATATATTATATATATATATATATATATATATATATATATATATAGTATATATATATATATATATATCTATAGTATATATATATATATATATATATATATAGTATTAACATTATAGAACTTAACTAAAAAAAAATAATCTTGAATTCAGCTTTACTAAATTAAGTGTACAATGAAACAGATCAATCAATAAGACTGGTTAATATTAACTGACTTCAATTGTTATAAGTGGATATAAAATGGATTTCATCTTTGGTTTGAGAAACACAACAAGTATAATAATAGGAAAAATAGAATCATATATAGGTACGGAAAACACATTTTAAAATGTGTATAAAAGTTCAGTATTGGATCAGCATAAGAAACTTTGCTGTAGATCATAAGGAACCCAACTGCAAGAGGTAAAAGCAAGTCATCACAACACTAAATATCCTAAAAGAAAAACAAGATGCAAATGTTGCATCACCAAAAAAAAAAAAAAAAAAGGAACATGACATGATGATTAACTAACCTCATGACAAACTTAAAAAATAAATAAAAGATTATAGTTTGTTTTATAGCAAGCTTTTTGTTTACCACTGAACAGGTTGCACATGTTAAGTGTATAAATAAGTCGTTATGTGAACTATATAAGAAAGTTTAGGATTCACAAAATATTGGCTGACAACATTTTTTTGTGATCAAAAGAGGAGAATTATAGGTGTATGTCAATATCTCTTCACTAGATTACACATTTTATATATATATATATATATATATATATATTCTAAAAAGACACTAAACAGAGGACATTAAGGGTTTGTTTCATGATCTCAGTGTTTAAAAGGGACATTCAGAATAATAAATATTTGTATACAAACAAGGGTAAACTAAAATTTGTATATATAAAAAAATGCACAGCAACTAGCTCAACCTTCTAGAAGATGGGCACAATTTTTAAAATGATGGGGAGGGAGATCTATAATAAGTCAGAATTACAACTATAGGGGTCCAGACTATATAGCTATATCCATCTAACTATTGCTCATTAAGACTGCATTTATCCCCCTTCACCATACTTGATATTACAGTACCACCCTGACACTGCAGATCTATATACAGTTGTATTGTTTGAACCTATTAATAAGAAATACATAAAGACAAACAAATGCGCAGTAATACCTTCACATTAATGTACATAACATATAGAATTAAAAAGCCTATTCATTAGTACCATACCAAATGACAGCAGGATGTGTACAATGGCTGAGATGAGGAAGTGGGGACAAAGTGTATTTGATTTGCTAATCGAGGCAGACAAGAGGGCCTTCCAAGGCAGAAACAGCTGGGTCATGTCGCAGGTCACACGGAGCATGTGCTGGGGGGCTCTACCAGTCTAACAAGCCTGGCCTTGCGTATAGGCCGCACTGGAGGATGACTGGAGGGAATGTGAGGAGGCCTGACTGAAGGATGGGAGGGAGGAAGCGGCTACAGGAAGGAGGAAGTACAGCCGGTGTGAGGGACAGAACAGGCCCCAGTGCTTGTCAAGCCGCCCCCGTGTGTCAGACTCCCAGGCGCGGCCTAGCCCTGGACTCCTCACACACCCGCTTCGGTATTTCCCGCCTCCCGCTCCCCGGACAGTGAGGAGAACTCGTTACCTGTTCAGTCCTGCGATCAGCTCCGAGCTCTGGCCTCCTCCGCCATCTTAAAACAGCCCCAAAGCCCCTACTGACTGCTGGACCCCTGAGCGCAAGAGCGGCGGCACCAAATCTCGCGAGGTTTTCGTGAGTCCTCCCCCACCTCCACTTGTCAGCTGCGAGACTGCCCCTCGCGCTGCAGACGAAAACTCGCGAGATTCAAGACTGCAGCAACGAGTGATCTCGCGAGATTTACTAGTCTGCAAGCGACAGCCTCGCGACAGCTCGAAGCCCCGCCTTCCGCTTTCCTTATTCCAGATGTTATATGGAGAACATCGCGGCGCTGCTATGTCTCGCGACGTCTTGCGAGAGTTCCTGAGAGGCAGATTTATTTCTCTCAATAGTAACAAACTTTATTAACAACAACGTGTAACAACAGAACAAAGACAGGGAGGGAGGGTTAACTGTGGGAAGTATTGGTGGGACAGGAATATTATTAGCTATATGTACAAGGGATGCTTCAGTCTATATGTGACTTATTTATTTTTATTATTTAAGTGTTTGCCTGCCAAATAGCCTGTGGTATAATCTATATATATAACGTGGTAATTACGAATTGTCGGTCATGCCATGTTAAAAGTTATTGGCATGCGCAATGAGCGCCAAAGGCGTAGGCACTCATCGCAAGGCCCGCACAACTTTGTGCATTACATTTTGGCTTTTCAGGGTCTCTCAAAGGCACTCATTGCGAGGCCCGCCATGACGCCCACAAGTTAGAGCCTGAAATTGTGTGGCAAACAGCAATGGCAGGCTTCAAATTTTATTGCTGTCATTTTTTGACAGTCTGCACTAGTTTCCTGTACAAATCTCTACTCATAACACCTTTGTATCCTGGAGACAGCGATGTCCAAGAAATCAACTAATTTCTCACTGATATGATACATCAATTTGAGATTTAGTTCTTTGTTATTGAGAATCCCAAGAAATTCAATGAGATCTTCCTTGCTTTCCCATACAATAAAAATATCGTCGATGTAACACAGCCACATTGTTGTACAATCAGTGAATCTGGAATTGGTGTCATTAGATACATACTTTCTCTCCCACCAGCCCAAATAAATGTGTGAGTAGGTGGGTGCACAGGCTGACCACATGGCTGTACCTAACACCAGTAGGTAGAACTAAAAAATGTGTTTCAAAACAAGATTCAAGAAAAATTCATTCATATCATGCTCCTGCATCCACTCCATTTAAAGAAAATAGCAGATGGCTTCAAAACCAGTCCTATGATCAATTAACATACATAATGCTTTGGCTAACAAAGTGGAGGGACCAAGTTCAATTCCTTCAAGTCTGTTGAGAACCTCCATGGTATCTCTTACATAAGAGGGTAACCCGGAAACGTACATCCTTAGTCAGGTGTCAAGGTATTTACTTGCCTTCTCACCAGTGGCGGAGCTAGTGCATGGGGGGCCCCAGTGCAAAAAGCAGTTGAGGCACCCGGAACTTAGGCTGCAGTCAGCGCCAAAGGCACTCATTATAGGGCTCGCGATGCATTGCGAGACCAGTGCGGACTTCGCGCCATGCACAAAATAGTTCTAGCACGCGGCACTTAGGCAGAAGAATGGAAAACTAGCCCAAAGGACGTAAAATTAGCCCGAAGGACATAAAAACGAGCCCTAAGCAGTAACACTTCATCCAAGCCACTAACATTTAACACAAGGTAGTAACACTTAACCCAACCCAGTAACACTTAACCCAAGGAACTAACACAACCAAACACAGTAACACTTAAGCGTGAGGCCTATAAACTACACAGGGGGAGAGGCTTGCAATGAGCGCCAATGGTGCTCATTGCGAGCCACGCAATGAGCATAGTGGAGCTTGCGATGAGCACCACAGGTGATCATTGCAATGCAGGAAAGTTGTGCCTCGCGATAAGCGTCAAAGGTGCGCAGAGAGCCCATAGCCTCGCATTGTGTGGCAAACAGCATTGCAGGCCCACTGGAGGGCACGCTGGAGGCTGATTCATTTGTGTGAGGGAGAGGCGCATGGTATCACCCAGCAGTAGGGCCTGTGTGACATGCGTTACTCTGTATAGCTCCAAGAGAGGCCGGGTGTGTGGGACACTGAGCCTCGCTCTGACCTGCCTGTGGTGAGTGGGAGCTGAGAGAGACTTGGTATATATTGTAAATGTGTATGGAGCCCCTCACCCACTAGTGTGGATATCACAGAGCTGATGTGAATGTATGACACATGTACAGTGCACAGTACAACACATGGAGCAGGAAGGAAGGGGGGGGGGAGACACAAGGGAGGGAGAGGAGGGGGAAAAGAAGATACGGGGGGAGAAAAGAAGACACAAGGGAGGGAGTGGAAGGGGAAAAGGAGACACAAGGGAGGGGGGAAAGGGGACACAACGGAGACAGGAGGAGAGGCTCACGATGAGCGCCGAATGTGCTCAGAGGGGGGAGAGCCTCGCAATGTGTGGCAAACAGCATTGCCAGCCTTAAAATTTTCTTGCCGTCATTCTTTGAAACTCCTGGAGAACTCCTAATTGGTCCAGGTGCAGTTTCACTTTAAAGCCTGGAAAGCAGACATGGGGAGGGGCTGCTGATTAGGCTCTGGCCAAACTGGTGTGAGCTGAGTGTGGAAGCTGCAGACAGAGGCTCTGAGGCCTTGAAAAAGACACAAGCTTCAAGGAGTTTGTAAAGTACAGCTAGCAGAAGGAGCTGTCAGCTGTGTATGGAGTGCTGCACTGCTGTTTCCGGGAGCTACAAGTGACAGATCCTACTTGAGACCAGAAAGCATGAGAGAGACTAAAGCTGCCAGAGGTGGACTACAGAGGTGGAAAGTGTTTTGGAGCCTGCAGAGTAACTATAGTCTCACAGGGGACAAGCTGCTTGCAGTAAGGAGACCAGAGAGAGAGTGTCTGACTGAGTTTATTATAGCCATTGAAATAAAATGATTTTTTAGAGGAGCTGCTGCAAATTCTGGACCACACCAGAGTTTGGAGAAAAGGCTGGAGAGGGACTAAAGACAGAATGTACTATTTCAGACTTTTGCATATACCCCAGGGAGAAGTCTGCCAAGTTAAGGTTTATAAGCTCCACTAAAAGAATGTATCGAGGATACCTGGAGAGCGGATGGGCCAGGACCCCACCCCTCCATGCAAGCAATACAAAGGACTGTTTTACCTGAGAACCGAAAAGCAGTTTTCAGGGCTAGTGAGGGAACTAAGCTGTGAGCTAGTCCATTTAAGTAGATTTTTGTTTTGTGCTGCATTAAGCTATGTTTATTTATATTTTGTCTGCACAATAAAAAGTAAACCAGAGCCCAGAAGTCTCTGCCTTTTCTCTATGGGAGTAGGGATCGCCGAAGGCGATTAGGACCCCCCTGATGTCCAAAAATATTATTGATGAACAGGGCCATGCGGCCAGCCTTGTCACAATATATATTAATCTACATATATATATATATATATATATATATATATATATACATACATACGGACACATCTATACAGGGAGCCGCACAGGTCTGCAGGGCCAAGAGAACGCAGAGGGCCACAGGTGGCTGAGAGAGGCTGGCAGAGTGCCCCAGGGGCCACAAGGAGCAAAGGGAGACAGTAGAGGGCTAAAAGGGACGAGGGGGCCACAGGGGCTGGCAGAGGGACGAGGAGGCCACAGGGGCTGGCAGATGGACGAGGGGGCCACAGGGCTGGCAGAGGGCCACAGGGGTCACAGGAAGAGAAGGGGACCACAGAGGGCTGAAAGGGGGCCTCAAGAGGGCCGAGGGGGGGCACGAGAGGGCTGCGAAGGCCCTGGCAACCCTGGGCCACTCAAAGGCCAGGGCATTGCACCGGTTGAAGCTCCGCCTCTGCTTCTCACACAGAGTACCGTTCCCGAAAATGAAAGGAGGTATATTTTTATCCTTGTGCACCTTGGGAAGCATGTAAAAAGATGCAACTCTTGGGTTTGTCGTTGTCAGAAAATGTACAAAGTAATTGGCCGATTATATAAAAAAAAATTATAGAATCAAACTGCTGTTCTACTTATATGATGCTTAAACAGTTATGAGTTGCATTAAATTGATCAATAATATTCAACAATAGTACATAAATATGACAATAATACTCAAAAAATAACCTACAGAATGTAAATCTCATCACATTTCGTTATCAAATAAAGATAAGAAAACATAATTATCATAACAATGTCTAAAATATTCAATTGATCAATTATTACCTATATAGAGTAAGTGTATAAATAACTAACAATAGTGTAATGAATTAAAAATAAATAAGTAGCATATCTGAAGTAAATATATAAATAATAACATCTAATCTTGAAGTAAGTTATAAAAATAAATAGATTAGTTTACTATACTGTAAACAGAAAGGGGACTGCTATGCCCAACACAGTTATTCCAGGATTAAATGAGAGCCATGACTTCGCAGCTTTTTTAGGACCAGTATGCATAGGAAATTGATGATCATTTTATTTGGTAGTTATGGTGATAGTTAGATAACTTTCACAAGGCCATAATGATCGTCAACAATATTTATAATTATACCTAATATTGTTAATTATGCTGATAATCTGTATGAGATCTCAGTTAATTTTGGTGCTACGCTTGATAATAATTCAATTATCTATCTGATTTATCAGAGTGGATTACACTAGTAATTATTTGTTTAGTGTTTTGTTTCCTATATATCAAGGAGACAATATCTGCCACTTGGTTCATCTGAAGTTTTGCTACAAAAGCTAATCCTTATAGCTTATACCTTTAATAAGTCATGCTTGTTTATTAATGGTTTTGATGTCCTGATATCTCTTACTATTATAGAACACTATAATGTTATGGAGGTAAATGGTTTCTTGTAGGATTTTATGAAATCATTTGTTTTCTCATTTTGCATATTTTTAGATTTCATTATTAACAACCAGTTTTTGTAGACTAGCACTACTCTGTCCACTTGAAAAGTTTAGTATTATTTTTTAAACATGGTAATATTGGGGAAGATGTAAGCAGATATCAATTTGATATTACGGTAATTCTCAACGATTGTATTTTGGTTGATTTATTATGAATTTTAAATGATTAGACTGACCTGAGAATGTGATTCTAATATTGTTTGCAATTTTAATATTGTTTATTGTAAAAAATCTTTGATATTGAATTACAATAATGTTCACAATTTAATATAATATCCTTTTGATACTGACCTATTGAAGTAATGCTCAAATTGGGAAAAGTGTTTTAGCATTCTTAGAGAGGATGCTTTTATTAGGAAATCTACAATTCATTGAGCTATTCCTAATTCATAGCAAAGGTTTCTTAACGGTTAATGAGTAGCCCCTTTGTATTTTAGCTTTTCATTTGCTCAAAGGGTTATGTCCTATAATTTTGGGCCTTTCTTATTCTACAAAATGAAAATGTAAATCACACATATATAAAATCTCTTTTTATTTGATTTATCCAATTCAATTTATCTTCTTGTAGATCAATTTTGAATGTTGCCTCACCTTCCTGACTAGATAGAAAGATATGTTTTCCAATTTAAAAATAAAATAAAAACACCAATCAGGACACCACAAGCCTACCAAAAGTTCAGTATCGGCTTTTAAAATCTTAAAGTACGAAGAAAAAAAGGCAGTTGTTTGTGAAGTTGTAACAGACTAATAACATGAGTGCTGGATGATAGGGGGTGCTTTTTATCTACCAGTGGAGGAAGGGCATTGGAGCAAAGAACAGGGAGAGGTCAGAAGGAAATGCAAGCATTGCTCTTCAGAAATGTAAATGCCCCTTTCATTATAATTAATTACAATCTGATGTCTATAATGGTTCCATAAAGGGATACATAATTTAGTACAATTTGGAGTACACCTTTGTATTTTTAAATATGTGCATTTTTCACAGAGAAGTTATAAATTAAATCTCTGTTTACATGAGTCACTGGAAGCCCCCACACAGACTCACAGAACAGCTGCATGCAGTGAGCATAGGCAAAAAAGAGTTAATCCTTCACAAAATCTTCTGTGCAGATAAAGTAATATTGGAATCATCTATTCAGGACATTTGGGGGTTAACTGATTGCTGCAGCATTTCGAAGTGCAGAGAAAAACATATAAACCTTTGTGTTCATGGTGCCTTCACCGCTCGATCCCACCACCGCCACCAAGTTGTGACAACCTACTGCTTCAGTTGGGCTTGATAAGAACCTAGTTCAAACCTACCCACTAGGACCGTCCAATTCTTTGTAAATCCCTGATAGCAGGAACAGAGCCAACCCAGCTTACTGCACCAAAGTATCCAGCAATCCACAAGAACCAATTGCCACCCAGCAGATGTTACTGGCTGTAACAGGGTCCAATGCAGATCTAGCAACAAGAACATAAGGATTATTATATCCCTCAGAATGAAACACACAACCTAAATTATGTATGTTTAAACTGAACACTTTTTATTGATGCATAGCACATTTATACACAACCCAGTCCTTTCATGTAAGGAGACCTGTCCATCAGTTATGTCACCCCCTCCTACTCACCACTCCAGTCTGGGAACTTAACATCTGGGCCAATTGGCCCTTTGATCCTGGCCTTACGGTGGGTATCTGATCAGATCAGGAGGTCAGACACTCAGTCTCTGATGTATAGGACCCTCCATATGTCTAGGGGGAGATGAGTCAGGATTTATCCCAAGTGGGGAACCATGGATCCAGGGTAGATAGGCTTATGTCCCGGGTAGAGGGATCCACTCTAGTCGGGATGTTAGTAGAGGGTATTGTACTGGCTAGCAGGCCATGGTGCCCTGTAAGCGGGGAGGGGAGATCCCTTGTGCCCAATGCTTTTTGGGAATATACAGTGTATGTGTATCAGTTCAGTAGATGCCTCTTGCTTTGGTAGTGATACCTTTATTGAGTCGCAGATGAGTTGGCTAGGAGAGTTGAGCTGTATTAACTTTCTGGGACTGATCAGGGCTACCATAATATTTTCTATAAATCAGGCTCCCTATTAAGTTGTATGGGGGGATCAGGAGCAATGGTTAAGGTCAGATATATACCCATTAGTGGTTAACTGAAAGACAATGGATCAAGGGGATATTAATTGCAAAGCACTTTACATCATTTGACCCTTGTCTAGTTACATATTAATTGAGGTTGAAAAAATACTTTTAGTGCACTGAGTTTAACCTTTTCAGATCTCCTCTAACCTGCAAAATGTGGATTAATTGTTAATTGATCCAGAGGAAGCAAACATAATAAAACTTTGCCAATTATCTCAAAGGAGAGTGGGGGGTTGGTTAGTCTTTCTTCATAGCTTAGCCCCTCCATTCCCCTTATTAGTTTTGTTGTCCTTCTCTGTACATTTTCCAGCTTTAAAATGTCATTTTTATGACGTGGTGCCCAAAATTGTACTCCATATTCCAAACGAGGGCGTACTAGCGATTTGTATAGTAGCAGAATTATATCTGCTTCCCTGGCTTCTATACCCTTCTTAATACATGCTAATATTTGACTTTCCTTTGCAGATGCTGCTTGGTATTGAGCTCTGTTAACTAGGTGGTTGTCCACAAGCCTACCAACCCCCTCTCAATATCTGATACCCCTAGATTTGCTCGATCAAGATTATAATTTGCATGGATATTTTTCCTTCCCAAATGCATAACGTTACATTTATTTGTATTAACTCTCATCTGCCATTTAGTTGCCCATTTCTCTAACTTATGCAAATCCTTCTGGATGGTGTTGGGGAAATACAAATATCCTTATATTTTAGCATATATATATATATATATATATATATATATATATATATATATATATATATATATATATATATTAGCACTCTATCCAGTTAGTGTGATGTTTGGCTGGGATATAGGCTGTGAAACAGTAATTTTCCATTGTAAAACATTAGGTATGAAATAGTTAAGTCTGCATGACCAATGACTTAGCAGTTTCAGTTACAGACAGTACACATGTTTTTATACATGATAAATATGTATTTTCAGTCATCCCCAAGGTCTAATAAGTGTTATTTACTGCGTTATTTTCTACAACAAGGGAAAGTACATTATTTTCTGATTTAATTACCTTGCACAACTTAGTGTCATCAACAAAAATGAATACAATACTTTCCAATCCTACTTCTAAGTCATTAAAAAAAATGTGTTAAAAAGGAGAGGACCTAATACTGAACCCTCAGGAACCCCACTTTTGTGTCTGACAACCTAGTTAACTATACTTGATGGCTTAATAAGATCTCTCCATAAAAGTCTATGGAGACTTTTTTAAGGTTTACAGTGAGTTCAAATGCACCCAGGAACCTAGCCCAGCCCAGTAATTGGGAACAAACTGGATATTGCAATTGACTACTGGAAGTGGTTATTGAACACCCTTAAACACCAAAATATTTAAATTTGCCCAATACATTGTATACACCCAGAAACACATGGTACACATATTGCAACTGTCCCAAAATAGCAAAATTGACCCAGAGCACTTTGTACTCAAGTCATTCATTAGAAATATTTTTTGGGATCCAGGGCATGTATCCAGGGGCTTGGCGAAATATTGAAGCATATAAACATCTTCTAATTTTCATTTTGGATTCTATACCCATAACAAAGTGTTATAGTCCTCTATTAGGAATATCTTTGTGGCTATTACAATACCCTTAGTCCATAGAGTCATCGTGGCTAGAGTATGTAGGGGTCCAGTTGCCAGGTCTAATGTGTCATAACTTTTTCTTCAGTTTGGATTGCCCAGAACCTAGTTCTGACCCAACCAGCGATACGTGATGGTTCTTGTTATTATCCCTGTTAGCAGAGATAGAACCAGACCAGTAATGGCCTCTCAGAACGACCACAAGAACTCCAATCAGAAGTCAGAGTAACAGAATTACCTGTTGCAACTCTTCCTTAGGTAGATGAAGAATTCTTGACCCCTATGATCAGGGTTATGCCTTCCCTCAGTAATGGACACACAATTATTTATGATTACCTGAGCACTGTTTTATTAGCAAGATCAATTAAAATTGATGTACACAGCCACAAATAGCAAAGATGAAAGCAAGCCAATTTGGTTAGCTCTTAAAAGTGATACCAACTAATTGTCACCATTAGCATGCAAGTGCAAAATCACAGTGAAAAAAGTGTTTTAATTTTCAAAATTGGTGAAGAATTGGAATTATGATCAGTTGAAATCTGCCTGTTTCAGTGAGCTAACTGTGTCTGAATTAGTAATGAGCTGTGTACCACAAGGAACAATGATACATTAATTTGATCAGGTGCAGAAGCTTTCAGTTGAGTGAATCAGGTTGTGACTGACTCTTTGTAACTATTTAGATATGTTCTAGCAGAACAAGTAATAGTTGGAGCAATAGCTCAGCCAGTAGAGCAATTGTCTTTGAACCCAAAGGGTGGGAGTTTGTTTTCACCCAAAGTCTATTTTTTTTACCGTTTTAAAAATCAGACATATATTTATTTCATGATCTGCTACTTCAATTGGACTTGGTAAGAACCTGGTTCAAACCTATCCAACAGAATTGTGTGGTCCTTTTACACTTCTGATGGCAGAAGATGGACCAAACACCTTCAGCAGACCAGAATATCAGGAACACCATATAATACTTTAAAATTGGGATTCATGCCTAGAATGACACTTACACCTTGTTTATTTAAGTCCTGACACAACTGCCATACCTTTATTATTTGTCACATTTTATACAATTGTTTGGCACACAGGCTGACCAATCACAGTAAGCCCCATCCTTAAATAATAGGCTGCACCCTGCTTACTGGGAAACCCTGTACATCTGATGAGCACAGGCCCCCAATGTCACCCTGGTGATTATATTTAGGTGGGTCTGAGTGAGTTATCACCAGATAACAACACTGTAACATAATAGGCTGCCCCTGCTTACTTAGAAACCCTGTACATCTGATGAGCTCAGGCCTTTAATCTCATCCTGGTGATTATATTTAGGGGGGGTGGGGGGCTGGGTGAGTCATTACCTGACAACCACACTGAAACACAATCAAAATACATACAATTTATGTCGTTTTGGCCAGTCAGGCCCTGGGCATGACAATATATATTGTAAATAAATAGGTCACAGTTCACTTAATTATTTAATTTAAACATATAAACAGGCAGACCCTGCTTAAGACTACCCCGTTTAAAACGGATTCACTATAAAGCTGTTTTTGCTTGACACATCCCCCATGGGAAATAACACTGTTTTTTGGCCAACACATCCTTGATTAACACTGATTTGATGCTTGTTTATCATTCCCAAACACCAAGAGCCATGAAAGAAATTTTAAAATCAAGTTTGCCTACTTGGATGTTTATGATCTCCCTAAAGCTACAGACAAAAATGACAATGTTAAATGCAAATGTGACAATTGAGGAGATTCATCAAGCAATTAAGAGCCTAAAATCTGGTAAGGCCCCAGGTCCAGATGGTTTCACCAACTCCTATTATAAGACTTTTGCTAACCTCCTAGCTCCTCACTTATGTAGCCTTTTCAATTCCATTTTAAATGGAGATAAAATGACCCCAGAATGTAATAAGGCAGATCTAGTGGTCTTTCCTAAAGAAGGGAGATTATCGCCCGATATCCCTTATGAATGGAGATATCAAATCATTGGCGAAGATCATGGCGGACAGAATCTTTTTTTTTACCGGATCTAATACACAAAGACCAAATGGGCAAAAGAGGGATAACATTAGAAGGAGTTTAAATGTCATTAAATTGGCTAATGGGGGTAAAATTCCGCTATGTGTCCTGGCGTTGGATATGGAGAAGGCTTTCAACACTCTTGAGTGGCCTTATTTATATGCAACGCTGGATAAGTTTGGGTTTGGAGGGCGGTTTATTAATTTAATTAGATCTTACTATAATCTTCCGCAGGCCAATCTTAAACTACCTAGGACACACAATATCAATATTAATATTCAACGAGGAACCCGACAGGGATGCCTGTTAACACCTCCATTGAACCCTTGGCTCAAGCTATTAGATACAATACTAGATTTTCAGGTCTCAAGGTGGGTCTGCATCATCTTAAATTCTCACTGTTTGCAGATGACCTTCTCTGTACATTAACTGATCCCAAAACTTCCATACCGGCTTTACTGCCTTCTCTAACTGACTTTGAGCTCCTGCCGGGCCTACAAATTAATGTGGAAAAGACAGAAGCACTTGGAGTAGGTATACCGCAAGCTGTGCTAGAAGACCTAAAAAATACTTATGCATTTCTTTGGCCGCAACAAGGTATCAAATATTTAGGAGTTAAAATCACAGGGAGGTTGACCGACCTGTATCAGGCCAACTTTCCCCCTTGTTAAAAAGATTACCGAAGACATGCAGAAATGGTAAAAATTTCAAAATTTAATATTCTACCAAAAATATTGTACCTATTTAGAACACTTCCTATCACGGTAGACATGAAAGAACTAGACAAACTACAGAATAACATTTTTAAGTTTATCTGGCGGGATAGACCTCCTTGGATAGCGAGGAAAATAATGTATTTCCTATCCGAATCTTCGGCTATACCTAAGAGCAGCCCTAGTAGCGTTTTATTTCGGTTGCTCATTCGAGCAATCACCAAACCATCCTATGATCAAATTTACTCTGTCTGCTTGGGCCTGGGTCAACAATATAAAACACTTGGTTCCGCCAATTTCCCCGTTAGCAGCTCTAAGGTCATGCCCCCGTTTTGAAGCTGATTTAAGTTCTGATTCCAAGCAGTGGTGGCTTACTAGCACACTGGGTAGATTAGGAGCCTGGTTTTCCAACAACAAATTGACTCCCCATGAACAATTTATAAATCAATACCAGATATTGAGATATGGAACTATAGGAAATTCAAACATTGGCTCCTCATCATGACCCAAAGCATAGGGCCGCCAAAGCATACCTGGATAACGACTGTATGTAAGAATTTACCTTCTATGAAGGGATTTTTGGACTCCTTATACTCTCCTTATACTCTCTACCAAAACAGCCAGAAACCCAACTTTATGTTAAAATGGGAACGTGACTTAAACACGTGGAAGGAGGTGTGATCTAACATATTAAGAGGCTCCTTTACATACAGCTTATTGGAGGTTTCAATCAAGGTTTTACACATAATCTATTATACACCATCTTTAATGAATAAAATAAATCCTCATTTAAGTGAGAATTGCTTTAGAGGATGCCACTTGCAGGGGGATTTCCATCATATCTGGTGGACATGTCCTCTAGTACAAGGCTTATGGGGGAAATCAGTTAGTCTGTTCTCACAAATAATTAGCATTCCAATACGACCCACAATAGAATTTTGCCTTCTGGGCTTGTATGTAAAAAATATATCGGCACATCAAAACAAACTTTGGCTATACTTTGCCCTAGCAGTGAAGCTAATTATAGCAAGATGCTTGAAATCTTTCTAATTAACTTTTAATGAGGTTATCAAAAAAATTAACCATATATTGGTTAATGAAACATTGACCCAGCACGTATCCCGTTCCTAAAAATTTGGACCCCTTGCCTTACGTCCGCTCGTAGCATTCCTCTATAGCTAACCGCTTATAAGGGTAATTTGGGCTGTCGCTGGTGGGTGTGAAGGTCGGGAGGACCCGAAAAGCCACAAAGGTCTGCAACGCTCAAGACACCTTAAAGGGTAAGTTTGCCAGATGATTTTTCCTTTCCCAGTTAATTTTCTTTTCTGTTCTTTCTTTTTCTTTAGTTGCTTTATCTGTTTTATTTAAATCAACTTTTGAATTATAAAATAAATCGCTTTAGGAAAAAAAAATGAAAAGACAATAAAAGTTTTTCAGGTTTACATGCCTTTATATGTGGGTAGCTTAATATTTTTATGTTACTGTTTGTGACGAGATCAGTCTCGTCAATGCGAATTGGAGAAGCTTAGAGGCCCACATTCTGCCTTTTGACTACGGCCCATGTTGACTTTCCACCTACAAAGACATACAAAGCCATGCTCCATTTTGTCAGAAAGGACTGTGATCTAACTTTTGAACCACTGGACCAATTTGTATCATTTTGACACATGTTTGTATTGGGAGTATGCTGATTCTGAAAATGTATGTTTTATGTGAATGTGATGCATACTTTTAAAGTTATGAAAAATGTGTAGAAATGTGTTACAGATTCTGACCATCCCCCATTAGGTAAACACAGGGTGTCGCCAGGACTTAAACAAAGGGCCAGTGTATGGGGTTTCCCAGGGGCATAGACAAGGAGCAAACAGGAAGTTTCCATGAGGACAGTCTGGGTGAGAATGAGCATGGCAGCCATGCCGGGGGGGTGGCCCATGGGAGGAGTCTCATGGTTCCTACCCTGTCTGATTGGCCATAGGTAATTAGGGGTTGACCAAAGGTAGTCACTGCCCCTACGGTGTATGTGGAAATGGTTTGTTTTTATATATGTCTTGGTTTTTAATAAAGAAGAGAGTTCTCTGCTTGACCCTCAACCACAGAGCGTGTGTCTCGTGCTTGGGGGAATGGGTGTCCTGCAGTAGCTGTCCCTATAGCACTGGACGGGCGGATCGGCTAAAACGGCCTGGGCGCCCCCCTTATATGTTTGGGGGTGACCGTTACACTGGTGGCAAGCGGCGGAATTGTTCCCACAGCCAGAAGGACAGCTACAGGAGACACCATTCTGTGGATTTACAAGTTGGGGGCAACGCATGTCCCAGCACAGCGACCCTAAAAGCAGCAGAATGGAACCAGCAGTGCTATACGAGGATGAGGACCTGGATGGCCGGGATGCATTAAGGAAAGGCATCTGGTACCAGGCCCTGGATAATGTACAATACCAGCGGGGTGAGAGTCTCCCCAGTGAAGAGCAACGTTTGCAGAAGCAAGTGGCCCTGCGCATGCCCTTCCTGGGAGAGCAGCCCCTTGAGGAATGGGTGGAGGAACTAAAGCTCCGCGCATGGCAGGAGCTATGGCTGGAGGATGCCTACCAGGCGCTCTGGTGGTATATGGCACAGTATACACCCTGGACAGCCGAGCATGACAAGCCAGAGGGAGAGGAGTTTGGTGGTCCTGGGTTGTTATGGGAGTCATTTGCAGAGCCTGACTTCGGGAGCCCTGCGCAGACCAGACTTGAGGATATTTTCTATGAGAGGGAGGCTAGGCATGACTGGGATGACCCCCATGAGGTAGAGCAAGACCTTGTTCACCTAGCAACCCTGGAGTGGGAACTGGAGAGGGACTACCGAGATCTCTTCCACTCCATTGGGAAGGCTCAGCATTACAACAAGGTGAGAGACCCAGATCCAGACCCCTTCAGCTGGGAAGAGGTTGTAGAGATTTATTGGGAGGAATCCCAGGCGGGAGGTGGAGATGGGACCGAGGTCTCTCCACCGGCCCTACAGGGATGCTGGGTGGCTAGCCCAGATCCCCAGCGCCAGTGTGAAGTGCAGGGAGTGGAGAGCATTGTCTCCCCTCCCCAGCGGAAGTGTACCTTGCCAGGAGAGGAGAGCAGCGTCCTCCCTCCCCAGCGTCAGGGTGAGCTGCAGGGAATTGAGAGCTCAGACTCCATTCCCCATCGACAGAGTGATATGCAGGGAATTGGGAGCCCCGTCTCCATTCCCCAGCGTCAGGGTGAGCTGCAGGGAATTGAGAGCTCAGACTCCATTCTCCAGCAACAGGCTGAGCTACCAGGGGCAGAGACGGTCGGTCCTGTCCCCCAGCAACAGGGCTGTTTAGCCAAAGGGGAGACCGTCGGTCTCCCCACCCTACAACCAGGCCCCAAACAGGCTACTTCCGTGGTAGCGCTGGCACCAGGGCAGAGTACCGCTGGTCTCTACCCACTCAGCAACCCACCAAGGCAGCTTACCAGTGCCCAGCACAGCCGTGGTGAGGCACCTGGCCATGGACAAGTTTCTCCTCTACCCAGGTGTAGTAACCAGTTATTGTGGGTGGGCTGTACTGTTGATTGTGTTTTGTGGGTGGCCTTCCAGACTAACCCGGAATCTGACCGGCAGGAGGTCAGATATCCGGTTAGTCTTTTTGGAAAGGGGGAGAGATGTGACGAGATCAGTCTCGTCAATGCGAATTGGAGAAGCTTAGAGGCCCACATTCTGCCTTTTGACTACGGCCCATGTTGACTTTCCACCTACAAAGACATACAAAGCCATGCTCCATTTTGTCAGAAAGGACTGTGATCTAACTTTTGAACCACTGGACCAATTTGTATCATTTTGACACATGTTTGTATTGGGAGTATGCTGATTCTGAAAATGTATGTTTTATGTGAATGTGATGCATACTTTTAAAGTTATGAAAAATGTGTAGAAATGTGTTACAGATTCTGACCATCCCCCATTAGGTAAACACAGGGTGTCGCCAGGACTTAAACAAAGGGCCAGTGTATGGGGTTTCCCAGGGGCATAGACAAGGAGCAAACAGGAAGTTTCCATGAGGACAGTCTGGGTGAGAATGAGCATGGCAGCCATGCCGGGGGGGTGGCCCATGGGAGGAGTCTCATGGTTCCTACCCTGTCTGATTGGCCATAGGTAATTAGGGGTTGACCAAAGGTAGTCACTGCCCCTACGGTGTATGTGGAAATGGTTTGTTTTTATATATGTCTTGGTTTTTAATAAAGAAGAGAGTTCTCTGCTTGACCCTCAACCACAGAGCGTGTGTCTCGTGCTTGGGGGAATGGGTGTCCTGCAGTAGCTGTCCCTATAGCACTGGACGGGCGGATCGGCTAAAACGGCCTGGGCGCCCCCCTTATATGTTTGGGGGTGACCGTTACACTGTTTATTAGTATGTTTCAATGATATGCTACTATCTATAAGGGCGGTGTGACACTACTAATTGTTTTATGTATTTGTTGACCTGTTCTCCCTTATTGTATTGTTTCAACTTTGACCCGTTTAACACTTTTTAGGTGGTCTTCTAGGAACACTTCTACAGAGTTAAAAGGGGTATGCCTGTAATTAGATTATTATTATTATTATTATTATTATTATTATTATTATAGTTCATTTTATAATGCGCCAACATATTCCGTAGCGCTGTTCATAAATTAAGTTCAGACAAAGATAAATACAGATTAACATTTAGCAAAGGAAGGAGGGCCCTGTCTTTGAGCTAGAAATCCAATGTCCATGGTGAATTCCCAAAGTACTTAGGATAGAAACTTGCAGACTTACAATCCAAGGCATAGTGAGTGGTAAAAGAGGGAGAGAGAGGCGATAAGCTTTTCAGGGTGGAAGGTGATACGCCTCCCCAAAGAGATGCGCCTTAAGTGAGGCCTTAAATGCCAAGAGAACAATCTGGTGGAGCGAGGCAAGGAGCCCCAGAGAGTAGGGGCAGCACGAGAAAAGTCCTGGAGGCGGGAGTGAGAGGAGGTGATAAGAGTTGTAGAAAGAAGAAGGTCATCAGAACAAAGAGGGCGGGTGGTGGAGCACCTGGAGACGAGAGCAGAGATGTAAGGGGGAGCGTTATTGTTGAGAGCTTTGTAAGTTAGGGTCATAATTTTAAATTTTTATTCTTGAGGCTAAGGTAAGCCAGTGGAGTGACCGAGAGAGAGGCAATGCCGACACTGAACGTTGTGTACGGAAGATTAGTCTAGCAGAGGCACTCATAATGAATTGAAGTGGAGATAGTCGGGTAGTGGGCAGGCCAACAAGAAGCGAGTTGCAGTAGTCTAGTCGAGAGATGATGAGAGAGTGTATAAGGACCCCAGTTGTGTCCTGTGTAAGACAGTGACGAATTTAGGAGATGTTTTTTAGACGGAGAAGACCAGATTCAGCCAGTGACTGTATGTGAGGGATGAAAGGCAGACCGGGGTCCAGTAGAAGTCCAAAACAACAGCTTGGGAGAAGGGGGTGATGATGTTGTTGTTGACAGTGAGAGAGATGTGAGGAATTAATGCTGTGGGAGAGGGAGGGAAGATTAGGAGTTCACTTTTAGACATGTTGAGTTTGAGATGGTGGATGGACATCCAAGAGGTTATACTAGAGAGACAGTTGGAGACGCGTGCCAGAAGAGAGGGGGGCAGATCTAGTGCAGAGAGGCAGACTTGGGTATCATCTTCACAGAGATGACAATGAGGCCCAAAAGAATCCATGAGGGTACCAAGTGAGGAAGTGTAGACGGAGATGAGGAAGGGGCCTAGGACTGATCCTTGGGGTTCACCAACAGATAGGGGGTGAGGAGAAGAAGAGGTGTTTGAGAAGGAGAAACTGAATGAACGATTCTGTAGGCATGATGAGAACCACGAGAGAGCAGTGTCTCGAACACCGAGGGAGAAGAGTATATGGAACAGAAGTGGATGGCCAACAGTGTCAAAGGCAGCAGAGAGATCTAGAAGAAGAAGAATTGAAAAGTGACCTCTTGACTTGGCGGCCATCCACTTCTACTCCATATCCATCTCTCCCTCAGTGTTCAAGACACTGCTTTCTTGTGGTTCTCATCATGCCTAGGCCCCCTCCTCTTCTTATATACAGGTATACCTTGCTTAACGCTACCCCTTTTAGTGCAATTTCCCTATAACGTTTTTTTGACCCATAATTCCATGTTAAATGCACTGCCTCGCTATAACGCTGTTTTTGCCTTCCAGAAAACAGAATCCAGGATGAGCCAGAAGCTTCAACATCACAAATATAAAGTTTATATTTCTGCTAATGTTCAGTTTGTGTTAGTGTTATGTTTGCTGTTTGTTTGAAGTTAATATAAAACAAAAAATGTGCATTTGTGTATTTTCATGAGTTCCCCTAACCCATTCTTCCCTATGTTAAAATGACACTGTTTCGAGCTGTTTTGCTTAACACTCTTATTGCCTGGAACCTATTTACAGCGTTAAACAAGGTATTCTTGTAGTTCTAAAAGTGTATTTAGTCTAGCTTTCACACACAGTTTTTAAAGCAGAGTGTGTTGGTCTAGTAGAAAGTGAGTTTCAGTAAAATGTTTTCATTAGTAAGTCATTAGTTCAGAATCAATGACTTCCACTTTTCTTTATTAAATAATGCATTTATTAACATACATATCTATCTATCTATCTATCATAAATAAATAATATATTTATAGTATATTTATTCCTCTTTCCAGGAGATCTTCAATACCTTCACCAGTCCATTGTTTCAGGGAGTAATACAAATCCACAAATATCGATTAAATATGTACACAAATATTAAACATTTATTAAAATGAACTGTTACAGGACACCCAACTTACCATTATAATAAAAGCAACCTCTCCCATAGCATAGAGAATCACATGTGATATTCCCAGTGAAACTGTTAGTATAGAGAGGTAGACCCCTGAGTGGCACAGGGTGGTTCATGACATGATTATTAAAATAAAACATGTGTAACCGCTCAGAAGGTCATAATTTACTTATTTACACTATTTGCTGGAGATTGTCATGGTCAAGCAGTCAGCAGCCTTGTATCTTTCCCTGATCCCCAAGATAAGGGCTCACACTTTGTATAACTTTTGGTTTTTGGATGTAGACCTACACTTCCAATTCTTTATCAAATAACCATAAATGGTATAAAAATAGTCTGAATATCTGTGTAGCAGTCATATTCCTTATTCACAAAGATCAGAAAGTCAATACAAACACGTAACCTTATAAATACCCAGTTGCAGCAAGTTTTTAACTTCTTGACATACTTGTGAGACATGCTCTTTAAGAAAAGCCGTAAAATACAACTGCATTTTGTTGTGAAATAATCCCAATAAGGACACTACAAAACCTGCCAGAAAGAGGAACCTTTATGGGTGATTTTCTCCCCTTACCCAACAGTCAAGTAAATAGGTACCCCTAAATAGTAGATATGTCTGGGGTGAGCTCTTATCTACTTTTTTTCACACTACACAAACCCAGATGTGAATAGTGCAAAAGGAGGGAGGAAAAAGAAACAGCAGACACGGGCAAGGCGAGCAATTTAACAATTAAAAAACAAAATTAACAAAATATTGAAAACATTAGAAGGTGCAAAGATGGCTTTCATTTTTAAATATCATTCTAATTTATATTCAGATTGAAAAGAGCTACAAATTTTATTTATTAGTTTGAGATATACCTCATCATCATAAAAAACAGACTGTGCTAAGTCCCATTTAATGAGAGGTATAGTCATGAGATTGTATTAGAAAAATGAAGAGAACCAGAGGAGACATTTTTGAGCGAATTTAAGAGGAAAAATTAGTACAGGAAGAGATAACAGTAGAAGCCCTGATGTAAAACATTCAAGGGACTTGGCTTCTGTTGACGCAACTGTCATAGGGCCTCATTCAATTGCTAAGTTTTTGAAATCCGGGCTCCCAAATGGTGATCGCAAGCTACGTTGCTATTCAATTGCCTTCCATTTGCGGGCTCCTTTCGAGTTACGTGCTGCGCGCTACAATTCCTAGCAATTTCGTTAATCGCAGCTTGCTTCCCTCAAAGGCTTTGATCTTTCACGGCTGCAAGAGTTGTGGCTTCAAAAAATCCCTAATCGCTATTCAATTGCTCCGATTACCATTCCATCACTCCATAAATGGCTAAACTCAAACCACAGGTTACTTGTACCAAGGAGGTGTCGCAAAGGGCTTACTTACAAATCGTAGCACTTGAAATGCAAATATAAAATCAGTCCAGTAAATGATGGGGAACACAATGGGTGACATTAGAATTAAAAGCACAACATTATCAAGCTCGCACATCGCCAAAATATAATACTTTATTTCATGTTTATTTTCCATCAGAAGTCCTACGGGTTTCAACCTCTAAGCCTGTAGGACTTTGGAATCCAACCTCCATATTTCATTGAGGTCCTACGGGCTTTAATAACGAGTTATGGGCTTGGAAGTCATTCAAGCCCGTAGGACTTTGGACAAAAATGAAACATGAAATAAAGTATTTAATTTTGGCGATGTGTAAACTTGAGAATGTTGTGCTTTTAATCAATTGTGTTCCCTATCATTTACAGTGCTTTACAGTGCTGGATTGAATTTATATTTGCATTTACAGTGCTCCAAGTTTGCAGGCTTGTAACACGAGTTACGGCCTTGCGGCCGCAATCATTTTCAAGCCTGCGAATGCTTACTGTCGATACCACGGTTTGCGATTAGCGGGAAGGGGGACAAACTTGCGGACCCAGCCAATTGATTAGCAGCAACAACGTAGAGCTATGTGAGGGCGTAACTCGATCACAGCAAATGGTCGATTTGCGATTGAGTTAGGTCCCACAATGGAATGAGGCCCATAGTGTAATAGCAGTTTCCTATCATTACACATATAAAACAAAGACATGTATCAACCTCATATGAGGAATGTTAACAGCATGTAGGTAGCTCCTTATGAGTGGAGTCCTGTTAGTACTTCAGTCCATCCTTACAATGTGGCAGTATAAAAAGTGTGTTATATTCGCCCTGCTGGAAATAGCTTTCAAGTACTGGCGGGATGGTCTGGGCTCCTGGAGGTTCCAAGTAAGAAGACTTGATAGGATTCTGTTAAATATCAGAACCATAAGAGAAAAATCTGTCTTCCATAATACACCAAAATGATGCTTCATAATTCACGTTTCAAGGCACAACATTGGGACAGCAGAATCTTAGGTCTTGTCAGACCAAACAAGAAAACCAAATCCAAGTCTAAATTCCAACTGAAACCGAAGAACTGTCATGACAAACAGATCTACAGGAACCTAAGGAGGGACAGCCCTGAAATTCGGTTAACTCTAAAGTCTGGTTTGTAATGTATATGATAAGCAACTTTAACATTATAGTGTGGTTAGTTTTATGTTTTACAATTAAAGAAAGGCAATTCATGCTTCAAATTTGAAGAATAATTTCCCAACAAAATTAGTATTAATTGTTTTACCCCCTGATATGTTTATATAATACTGCCTTTAACCCATTAGCTAACAGACAAGTGGGCATGGCATGTTTTATCATATACATCAAACTAAAAATGATATGTCAACTTATTAAAAAAAATCCATCCATTTTTTTCTAAAGAAGCCCAGATTAAGAATACATTAATAGTAACATCTTTGAATGTAGAAGGCTTAAAGGAGTAATTCAATATTTAACTATTTTATCACAAACTCATTAGTCAACAAATTGTATTACTAGATTAAAAGGTCTCATGGATACAAGACTGCTCTATAACATCCTGCACACACAAAAAAGGGGTCTCCAGAAATACATTTCCTTTATCTTTTTTTTACCGAGCATATACATTTACTAGATACACAGCATTTTATCCCAACCAGTTGAAAAACAATATACATTTTATTCACATCCACATGTTTTTTCCACCAGAACAGATTAGTCCTACTACCAGATAATTACACCAGAGAGTCTTTCTTAACATGTCCCATGCCCTAATCTCCATTTATTTACATTTACATAATCCTATATATTTTCGTTGAACTGGAGATTTCCCACTATATTAATTGATGGTAATTTATCAACAATTGACAATACAAATTTAATGTGGGAAGCATAATGTATTATACTTCTTCTAAGAAAAAATAAACTAAAAAACAATTAATTGTTTTGATAAAATAATTTACTAAAGCTTATAACAAATCCTTCAGCAAAATCAATGAAAAGATACAAAGAATTGAAAAGTATGTATGATTTATTAACTAAATAAATTGAAAAAGCCAAATTAATCTGTACAATAATATTTTTTTTGTTGGGGTAATAAACCTGGAAAATTGCTGGTTAATTTGATGCACACATAACAAAAGAAAATGCATTATTTCAAACATATTATAACATTACCACACCATCATGATTTCATATTACAGAATCACACCAGATTTTACTTTTATTCAAGGAACATTTCCAAACTTTATGCTCTGCTATGTTAGATACTATTAAATTAAATTTTGATTTTATGCAACTAGCAGGTTTAAAAAAAATAAATAAATGAACAAACAATACTAGGAGCCCCTGTTACAGAGCAAGAAGTAAACAAACATAAATAAAATGATTAAGTCATGGAAAAACACCTGTCCCTGTCAGTGCAGAATATTCTAAAATATTAACTCTGTATAAAACACCCTACCTAACTAATCTTCACAACAATATGTTAGATAGTAACTCTCCTCCTTGAGACTTTAATAACGTCAGAATCATCGTTTTATCTAAACCCGATAAACATTTTATCATACCGACATCATATAGACCAATATCACTCCTAAATCAAGACTTACAAGTATTTGTCTCCTTAACCACCACCAGATCACAGACAATTCTGCAAAAGATCAGACAGGATTTTTATGTGACAGACATTTAGTGCACAACCTACATCAATTCATCTAGACATGCTTGAAAAACAAACATTGTAAGTCTTGATGTAGACAAGGCCTTTGATAACATTAGCTGGCAATAATCTAATTTTTTAAATTCCAAAGATTTGGACCTAAGATTGTGAGCATGTTTTCAGCAATTTATAACAATTCTACATATTTTCTTACAATGAATAACTAAAATTCTGAATGCTTCCAATTACAGAGGAATAAGACAAGAATGCCCAATACTCCCATTTATTTTTAATACTGAAGTGGATCCACTAAAAACACATCTAGAAAATCATCAAATTTGAAATTTATTGAGATAATTACTACTGTTGACTTTTCTGATGGCTTATTATTATTTATTGCTAACCCTAAAGCAGCTATTTTTGCTCTTATAACATTCTTATTAAAAATGTGGTCTTCAAAGTAAATGATTCCATTAAATTATATGCAACACATTTCTTGCTTATCAAAAAATAATCCAAGAGTTAAAAAAAAAACTGCACTGCTTTTCAAATATTTGTTTGGATAGATGCTATTGCACAAAAATTATCTATTTCCCTAAATGTTCTATACGGTCCAGATGCTACCATTACTCCTGAAAGAACAAGATATAAACATTTGAACATGTTTATTTAAAACTTGTATTTGGCAGAATAAAAACCTAGGACAGTGTTAAGAAAATTGCATAAACCTCTCTGACTGGGGAGTTAAACTTCCAATTAAAGTCTCATTTTCCAGAACATTCATTAAAATATTTAGTAAAAGCCTCAACAAGATAAAATTTGAATAATAAATAGTGAAATGTCACACAAAATCTGACATTATTCATATTATACCCCTCATTTACCACAAACAAATATAATCCCAATAGATTTTCATTCTGCCAACAACACTGCATGCCTACTGTATATCTCATTGATATCACGCTTTTTGAGGATATCCAAAGGTACAAATGCTGTGGTATCAAATTAAAAATGATCACATAAATCACATAAGTATCGCTAAAGAATTAACAGCAGAATGAACATTATATGGTATCCTAATGCAGAGAGAAATTAAGATTATTTCAAAAGATCGTAAACAGTTACTTTAACGACTAGCAGCTTACACTCACAATGCATTATTATCCATGTGGATACACAAAGACACTCCCAATCTTTCATTAACAATTAGTAAATAAAGATTATTATTTAATATGTATTGGGTGAAAACTCAATCTCACAAAGAGGATTTGACCGTTAAGTTTTCACGTACATGGGGTCCATACATAAATCCCCCCCAAAAAATAAAAATAAATACATTTCACTAAACATTCTGGTATTCTGCATAGATTTTTTATAATAGATGCCCAATTAATGTCTGAGAGCCAGTTCTATCTACATACCATATATCCACTTACCTTGGATACTGTCTTTTTTATGTTAAAGTTTTGATATTCATTTTATATACAATACTTGGAGCCACATTAAATCCCAAGCCCATATGTGCAACATGAGACCCGCAACGGCTGCAGGCTCAAAATTTGGCCGAGTTACAGAGCTATTCAATTAGAACATGCTGTGAGTTACAGGCTTGAGACGCAAACCCATAAACCATTTGTTGAATGTTGGATGTGCGGCCGTGAACATGATCAATTAGTCAAACTCATAGTTACGAGTTTAGATGAAGCCAATGGAAACAAAGATTGTCAGAATTACATCACTGAAAAATGGAGGTGGGAATTCAAAGTCCTATGGGGTTCAATTACGAGTTACTATCAGACCCACATTCCAGATATAGTGCAATAATGATAAAGCCGTAAATATGATATTCTATTACATGCTAGTTCCATTATATGTTTTAACACATTGATTGCCGGGATCGATATAACACGGAAATTAAACATGAAATAAAGTATTTTTTAAGGCCGATTTGCGAGCTTGAGAATGTTGTGCTATTAATTCTAAGACCTAACTTCACTTTCCCTGTCAATAAAAGTACAGTAGTGCGTGTATATATATGCATTTAAAGTGCTACTGATTGGACTTTTCCCCCTTGCGAGTCCTCTCTAGCACTCGTTGGCTTCTTGGCTCTATTTGCGGGTTACAGGCTTGAACTCCAGTGAAGTCGTTGCAATTTAATAGCAGGATTGGAAATGTAATAGTTAGGGGCTTGACAGATCAAAGGGTGCGTAAGTCGAATTCTCACGTCCCATAGGGTTTTCTCACCCCTACCCGGCAAGTCGGCGGCCGTTTGCTTTTCCGAGGCCAATTTAGTCCGTAAGTCTTGCGAGCTACATTACGAGCTATGGTTTTACACGTTAGGGGAATTTAATGTGGCTATTTTAATTAGCCTATGTTAAAACATTTCTTGGTGATATTGTGTTCTATTTTCTTTTTTTTTATGTAACCATTATTATTTTTTATTGAAGACAAGTAAACAACAGAAAAATAGAAAAAAGGTGAGGATATCCGGGCAACAGCATTATATATAAGCTCGAATCTCCAGCATCATGACAAAGACGCTGCATGCAATTTACATATTAGTCATACTGATACAGTACTACATTACTCTCCTGAGCCCTATCTATCCCTCTATGTCTTGCCTTCCATCATATTATTATTATTTTTTTTATTATCTATCGAGATATAAGTGTGAAGGAGCTGAGAAATAAATATATCAACAATTTCAACTTAAAAGGATAGGGAAAATACAAACAAAACAAAACAAAACAAAAAAGAAGGGGGGGGTAGAAAATACCTGGTATACTCCTCCATCGCCGCACCCGATGAGAATCTATTTGTATGACTGTCCGGGCTCCCCTGCGACCGCCACCTCCTGGCAAGAGCCTCATTTACCACTGTCTAAGTCAAATCTAAACCTTGATACTATAGGCAGAGGTGAGCCATGGAGTCCAAATATTTAGGAATAGGGGGACTGTGTTCTGTAAGACATGGGACAGTCTCTTGTTTACCATGATATATTTCATTTTCAAACTGACCTCTCTAGAGGTCAGTGTTGCGGCCTTCCAGTTCTTTGCAATGCAGCTTTTAGTGGCGAGAGCAATATATTGCCAAAGTTTGTTTTGGCCTCTAGAGAGACTGGGTCCATGTACTCCCAAAAGACAGGTCTCCACTTCCGGCCTCAGCTTAGTTTCTGTCAGTTGCGAGAATAAGTCAGTCATCTCCTTCCACACCCTCTGTACTAAAGGACAAGTCCACCATATATATAGAAAGTCTCCCCTTGTTCTGCATTCTCTAAAGCAGTCCTTGCTAAGGCTAGTATTAAGCCTAGACATTAAGTAAGGATTATAATAGGTCCTGTGCAAAACTTTGACCGAGGTCTCTAGTAGGCTATATGTAAATGATCCTCTTGTTAAGTTTGTACAATGATACTGCTAAGCCACCATTGCCTAGAGGTCAAGCTAAATGCTGTCTCAAATTCAGGGAAGGATCTCTTGGACAACAACGGTGATAGGAGGGGAGCCAAGCCGCCGATCACCCCGGACCGAGCCCAAGCCGCTACAGTTGAAGATATTATGGGATTAGAGTGTCGCTGCGCCGCTCTTAGATAGAGCTTTAAATTCAAACAAGAAAGTAACACCTGGGATCTCAGCCGGAACATCGACTTTTTAGCCATACGCGGTGGTCTGTCCTGCCAGCTAAATTTGAAAATAGAAGCCTGAAGTTTATCTAGTTCCTTCATATCTATCGGAACTGGGAGAGTTCTGAACAGATACAGTACTCTTGGCAAAACCGTAATTTTTACCGATGTTATTCGCCCTGTCCATGAAATGTGATATTTCGACCATCGGCGCATTTCTTCAGTTAGTTGTTTAAATAAAGGTGGGAAGTTGGCCTTGTATTTATCCGACAGCTTCCTGGTGATTCTGACCCCCAGGTATTACAATAGAATATTTGGGCCATTGAAATCTATATTCCGCTTTTAAAGCCCCCAGGGCCGCATGTGGTATGCCAACTCCCAAGGCTTCTGTCCTTTCAACATTAATCTGCAGACCCGACAAGGCCCCGAATCTGCCTAGGGTTGACAGCAAAGCAGGGTTCGAAGTTGCTGGCCCCGTTAGCTTGCAGAGAAGATCGTCCGCAAAGAACGAGCATTTCAAGTGGTGAAGGCCTACCTACAAACCCTTGATCTCTGCCTTACATCTAATCTTTTGAGCCAGAGGCTATATCGCCAGAGCAAATAGCAGTGGAGATAATGGGCATCCCTGCCGGGTCTCCCTCTGGATAGCTATAGAGACATTATCTGATCAAGGAAGCTTGAGACAGGCCTACGGGTTATTATACAGTGTTCTGATGAGTTGTATGAATCTCCCATTAAAGCCAAATTTAGCCAGTACTGCATACAGATAAGACCACTCCAATGTGTCAAAGGCTTTCTCCATATCCAGAGCCAGCACACAAAGGGGGGTCTTGCTCTGGGAGGCCATGTGGATGACATTCAAAGTCCTCCTGATGTTATCAGCAGTCTGCCTATGTTGAACAAAGCCAGTTTGATCCTTGCGTATTAGATCTGGAAGAAACCCAGAGATCCTATTCGCAATAATTTTGGCTATCTTTGGATCTAATGGGTCCCTGCCTTCTTTGAGGAAAACAATTAAGTCAGCCCTATTTAGCTCCGGGGGTATCGAGTCCCTGTTTAGTATGGAGTTAAACAATTGGCAGAGATATGGTGCCAGGATATGCGCAAAAGTCTTATAATAAAAGTTGGTAAAGCCGTCCGGGCCAGGATCCACAGTCCGGGCCAAGATCCACAGTCTTACTTAGTGGAGTATATTGAGATATAAAAGTCCGCAAATGTTTGCTTGATGATATTTTTGCTTACCGTTATTTGTCCTGTTGCAGTTTTAAATCTCAAAATCCTGGCCCCTGATAGCTTGGATCGAAGCTTCCTAGCCAAAAGTGAATCCGGCTTTTTGGCCTTGGAATAAAATAGATGTTTAGTACGTCTGAGAGCTTTTCCTGTTTTTTGGGATAGTACAGTGTCTAACTCTAGCCTACACTGATCTATCAGCTGGCGAATACTGGGAGAGGGGAGTGATTGATTCCTTAACTCCAAATCCTGCAGCTTAGTGGTAAGTTCTTGCTCTTTAAGTTTACATTGTTTTTTAAAAGCGGAAGCCAGCTTAATGCAGCAGCCCCAGATAAAGGCCTTGTGGGCCATCCACACCCAGCCTATGCTCGAATCGCCAGCCCTCTTACACTCAAATTAAATAAGTAATAACAATTTAGTAAATATTTACAGTTAGAAATACTAAACATTTATAGTAACACATTGAATCCATCAAACACATCTTCCTACACCAGTCGTCTATCCTGGTACATAGGGGAAGGAGGAATGGTCCTGCCACTCTTCCAAAAAAAACCAATAGGAAGGGGTTGACAAATTCCAAGGGAGGGACGGAAAATCAACATATGAGGGGGAGTTTCTCCGGACCTAGAAAACATTATTTAGTAAGAACAGTAGAGCCAGCAACCAAGTTAACAGTTAGGAGAATGAAACATTGGTACTTAAAGATAGGTTCGCAGGACTAGATAATCTGTCTTAAAAAAACAGTTCAAAGTTCAATAGGAAGCAAAGATCATCTCAGCCGCACTCTTGTCCTTCTTGACATTCGCTCTATCATGAACTACCTATATCTGGGCCCTCTGAGGCTACCATGTTCTGTGCCTGGGTAGGCCAGCTCCGAGGTGAAGATGGGGGGCCAGAAGCGGTAGCCGCCACAGTCTGGGTCCGAGCTTTGTAGGGGACAGTAGACCATTGCTTCTTGGGGTTGAGTCTTGGCCTTTCCCGCTGGATCTCAGATCTTATTTTCCCCCTCCTCAGGAATCATGTGAAGCGATTGAAGGATTGCCCAGCCATCTTCAAGTGAGCGGTCAGAGTACGATTTGTCCTTATGATGGAATACAAGGGCAAAGGGGAAGCTCCACCTATACTGAATGTTGTGTAGAATCAGCACTCCCAAGGCTGGTTTCATGTCTCTGCGTTTGGCCAGCGTAATAGGAGAGAGGTTCCGCAAAGACAAGAAGTGGCGAGTTATTGGGCCCCTTGATATCTGGGGATTTTCGGGCTGCTGCTAACACCAAGTCTCTTGTTTGTTGCCAAGGGAATCGGATGATAACATCTTTGGGCACCTCCAAGTTCTTGTCGCCCCAAGGGCTCTACGGGCCCTTTCAATTTTCAGCCGTTAGTATCGCAGCAAGTGTCTCAGAGACTTATTGCTTCAGATTCTGCGCCTCTCTGGGAATCCCTCTAATTCTTATGTTGGGGCGTCTTAAGCGATTCTCCAGGTCCTCATACCTATCTTCTAAGGCCACTCCTGAACCTCAACCATCTGATCAGTGGTTTCCTCAAGCAAGTCGGTACTTTGGCCCAGGTCATGAATATCTTTCTTTTTTTTTTTTTATTCATCTTTATTCAAGGCGGATAACAAAATACATACATAGGCATACTTCAAGCTTCATAAAACCATGGTTACTTGCATGAATATCTTTCTTGATGGCGTCAACAGTTTTGGTCATGTATGCTTAGAATAAACCCTCGATCTAGGCCATTGAGCTCTTAGAGAGGTTCATGTCAGAATGAGGCCGGCCCAAAGCACCCTCTTCCTCCGATTCTCCCGAAGGGTCTGATGCCATCTCCTTTGTTCCCCCGGGAGGTTTGAAAAAATCTGTAATTCTCTTTGTTGGTAGGGCTCTTTTATTTCTCCCCATCGTTTGCCGTTGTACTCCGGACGATGAGTTGGATATGGAATCAGAGCGGCTAATAGCACAGAGTCTTGGCAGGCAGTCAGAATCTTTTAGTAAGTCAGTTGTCCAACGCTTGCAGAGTTACCAGCTATGGCGCTTCGTGTTGCTGTGCTAGCAATCCATTAGGGTATCCCCCTCAAGATGAGTCTTAGTCCCAAGTGAGCATATTTTTAGGCATTGGCCTCGGTGGACGCATTCCCTTAAAAGAGAAAAATGTGCAATATAAAAGGAGCTGAGAAAGCGGCCAATCAGGCACCATGAAAAGATTTGGAGACCCCCAATTGCGCAAGCGCAGCAGTTCCTGGTAGCGCTACACTTTTTTTTTTTTTTTTAAAGGTGGCGCAGGCCCCGACTTAATGCCCCATCTGTGCCAGCCTATCTGCTAACCTGGTGGCAATGTAGCAGGGAACAGTCCAGAGAAGGTGCAAAAGAAAGAATGGCTAGTTTGGTAAATTGTGCAATCCCATAGCTGTCATATAATAGGTTTGTTGCAGGCAGGCCAGTAGAGGTGCAGGCAGTAATAATGTTGTCCACTGGGTAGCAGCAGTGCCCCTCTTATACTCCCAATACTGGGAGTTCTTGTAAAGAAACAACTTTAAATTGCTTAGTATTCTTACAGTTCTGGTTCATACAGCTCTGTCATTACCAACACAGTTATATGTCAGACAGTTCAGGCACAGGTCAGGAAGTTCAGCAGTCAATACAAATGATACTATATATGAGGGGCTCTGTAGTAGCAGGGTAAATAGACTCCTGGTATTGTGTCTGTGTTGCCCTTTTCCAAAATGGCGGCGCCCCGTAGTGCTGTCCTAGCTCTCAGGCCTAAGCTGGCATCTTCTCTACTTTCAGCAACCCCCAAAGTGAGGGCTTCAGACCTCTCAGGCAGTGCTGGTCTCTTTCACCAAGGCTCCCTTCACTGGAGCCCTGCCCTGTACCTTGGATCGTGTTGCTGGCAGCTCCTGGTCTCTCTTAGCGTTGTCCCCTCCCTATGCTGTTCCACAAGATAGCGGCCACACTTTCGCAGGCTTTATCTCCTGTGCGGTGGCGGGGTCTGAGTGCCATCCTCCGGGCTCCTTGCCTCCCTGGTCTCACCAGAGGGCAGAGGGGGTTCTCTGCCGTCGCTATTGGGGTACCACCTCCTCACCACCTCCTCCAGATGGCAGATAGTGCAGGGGGGCCTGCTCTCCTACCCCACTGCGGTGTGCACCGGTAAGTTCTCATCCCTCTCTAGGCCCGATGAGTCTGGCACAGCGGGCTTCTATTGGGGTACCCCAGTCTTCCGTCGCCCTCTTCTATTCTTGAGAACCTGCTCGGGGGGTAGCCGGGAGCTCACTCTGTGGGAGGCCAGGTCGAATAGGCCTCTACCACACAATGGATACTAAGAGCTCTTGTCTGGGCACTATTTATTACCAGATACCAGATGCAAAATAAGAGTTCCAAATAAAAATCATACTCTCTTTTTAAGGCACACATCAAGAAGAACTTGTAATTACAATTCAGACTGAGGTTAATCAAAGCTAATAACTGAATTAACTTGCTCCTGATGGTCCTATTTCAGAATGGCATAAGAAGCAGAAGCAAATTATCCAGGATGGCCATGGAGAAGAAATGTAAATCTAAGATGGAAAAATGTAAGCTCAAATCTGCAGAGGACAAGTAAATTGCAAATGTCTGTTGTGCGCCAAAGAATTCTGTTATAACAGGAGCATTTTACCATATCGCTTGGCTAATGCTCATCCCATGTCTCAGATCAGTCAGAGGATGTACAAATGGCTAAAGTTGAGGGAGCATCACCATAAGAAAAACTCAAGCTGACAAACATTTATTATTTCACTGGTGTGAGCCATAATACAAGTGTAAGACCAGCCAACAACAGCTACTTTAGCTAAGCCGACACACCACCATTGTGTCACATAGTACAGGCTGGCATTGATGACATATATTATGTAGCTCTCACTACAGATTATTTGTCATCATTAAGTAATGGCAATTACAAATAAGTTACTTGCCAATATATTAATCCAATCTCATGGAAGCTGCATTATTTTCCTACTGTGGAGGAGAATTCCACATAACTTAATTACATGCTCACGTTACCCATACATTTTGCTAACTTTGGGCCCTATTCTATTAGATGCTAGCAAATTCCTCAAACCCATAATTTTTGCTGCGGGTGTTATTTTCTCTAAATGTTTAGATTACTATTGACTCAAGCTCGCAATTTACCTCCTTAAGCCTAAACTCGTAAACCCTGCCTTTTTTTTTAGGATTTCAGGGGGCATGATTATATGATCAGACAATATTTAAGCAAGCCCGTAATTTACTTCTTAGACAGAGCCAATAGTAAATGAGTCCGTCCTCATGACATCAGTAAAATATGGAAGTTAGACGTAATCTGCAAACGGAAGCTAAGAATTAATTAGTGCCAATAAGTAATATTTGCAGATCAAGCACTCAATAAAATGCATTAGATTATCTGTTCTAGTCCATGTGGGTTTTCATGATATGTATTAACCCCTTGAGTTTTAATTTAATATATTTGTAGTTTGAGACTGTTATGCAATTAATTCTAATATATTTCCATGCCTCCCCATGCTTTTAATGTACAGTATTGTGTGTTTAATTGCTGATACAGCTCTAATAAGTGTTCGAAAAATGCCATGCGAGTCCTAATCAGTACTCCTAATATTTTTGACAGAAATGTGATACTTTTTTCAGTTGCAGGTTAGACTATTTGTGAGCTAGAGCTACAAGTCTAATAGAATATTGATTCTGTGTAAGTTTAATTAGTTAGCACTCATAATGTTTGAGCTGTGCTAAAACCAATGGAGTTCTAAAGCCGGTTTTGCGGCTTTTGCTGGCCCATAGTGATTGTGGGTGGGAAACTCGTCATTGGATTGAGATTTGCTTATAGAATATGTGGCAATATTAAGAGTGATTTAAGTGTGTTTAAATTTACAAATTGTGCAATAGAATAGGGCCCTTTGTTACAACAATTCATACAGAACTTCCAAAGCATGACCAGTGCTGGTAAGATTCTGACAAAATTGGGACACCTGCATTATGTCGCACTTGGAGCCCGATTCAATTGAGCAATCGTAAGTTACTGGAGCTAAGTTAATTTGCTATTCAATTGGTGTCTTTTTGAGGGCTTCGGACGGTTTACAGGTTACGTGCTTGAAAACTTTGCAATGATTAAACCTGGAATTTACAGCCATCCGAAGCCTTTGATCTATCAATTCCACAAGATTTATGATTGCTAAAATCTGAAATCGCTATTCAGTTGCTTCAATTCGTTGCTTAATTTATCATGTTCCCGCCCTGAACTGCTATGTACAAGTGCATGGTTTACAGA
This sequence comes from Discoglossus pictus, assembly GCA_027410445.1. Lineage (NCBI taxonomy): Eukaryota > Metazoa > Chordata > Amphibia > Anura > Alytidae > Discoglossus > Discoglossus pictus. The sequence continues at coordinate 14,380,012 of CM050168.1, forward strand.
GTCGGTTTTCGTCCCGTAACTTGCGTGCTTCTTCAACTGAATAGAACCAGAATCGAAGACGAACAGGACCCCGCAGCACGGCCGCAGACATACGGCCTGTATCCATGCAGATGCGGGCTTGCAATTGAATTGGGCTCATAGTCTTTATCTGTCTGTCACCAAAGGTTCGTTTCGGTGTGGAAAAGATAATGATACTTTTTAAGCATTCACCTGCAATCTTCAGAGAACTAAACACAATGTAGAAACAGCAAAAACATTAATTCTGGATGTGACTACCTGTTGGATTTATATACTGCTATATTAAAGATGGTGAAATGTCTGATATAATTTATCTTGATTTCTGGATTTACACAATATGGCCCTCATTCAATTGCAATTTGGCCAATTGAATAGGGGTCTAAATAAGCACATAACATATTTTTTTAAGAAGTTTTTACTTAGTAAGCATCTATCTAAAAGCAAGGTTTTCACTAACTAAAAACTTATTTAAAAAATATATGTTATGTGCTTATTTAGAGCACTATTCAATTGGCCAAATCGCAATTGAATGAGGGCCTATGTCTTTAACTCAAATGCACTCATGCAATATTACATTACTGCTTTCTTGAAGCCAGTATGATAGAAAAGGCATCATGTTGACATAGGAAATGTTGCGTTTAATAATCTCACTCATCTGGTCATACAGTTCAAGGATTTGAAACTTCAAACAAAATTAAATGTTAATAATTTGTACATACGGGTCTGGAAGAATACTTTAAATATAACAAAGTAGAGTGTATTTCAAGAGCTTCTTTGGGATGTACCCTTAAAGTTGTAAGCAGGGATATGTATACCTTTTAAAATGTAATGGACATAATAAACAAATTAGACCTTTTAGAGAATTATATATAGAAATGTATAAAGAAGAAAAGCTGAATACATCTCAATAGAATAGTTAAGACTAGTAACCTAAAGAAACAAGTTAATATTATACAACAAAAGAATGCAGATTTATTCAATTTCAAAGAAATGTATTAATATATGAGTAATAGTTCAGGAAGTTATTAAGCAAATAAAAAGCAAGAAATATGAAAAATAGGATATTAATAATTAAGCAAAAGATTGAAAGACTGAAACCCCTGAGGAAGTAGATGAAATGTTTACCAAATAATATTCCTTATACAATATGGCTAAATAGATCAGACATTTGTTGGAAGGACATGATGTAGAGGATATAGTGGGTGACATTACAGAAAAAAACATAATTTCTTTTATAAATAGTTTATAGCCTAACAAATCACCAGATCCTGATGCCTTTGCTAATATTATAACATCTTTAAAAACAACTGGCCCGTTTTTTTACTTAAGTAATTAACGAGAAAAATGCAAGTCTAAAAAAAAGTTTTAACAACTTATTAACCGCTTCAGATTCCCAGAAATACAGTTATTACACTGCATTCTGAGTCACTGGGTGGGGACATGCAAATGAGCAGACAATGCATTCTTGCTCTTAAATCCAAAATGCTACTTTATACATAGCTCCTTCAAATGCATATGCCCACTGCACTACACAGCTTTAAAGCAAAGGATTGGATTTTGCACAAGTCATAAACCCACTCACATACAGCTGTTTCAAGCTTAATGGCTATCATCAGTGCAAGGTTGGTTTTGATTTGTGCAATGGATTTGTGTGACTGAATATTCCACGGCAACCATATAGTGTATGGTGAGCAAAAGAGCAAGAGAAGCCCTCCACCGTACAGAGTACAGAAACAAATAATACATTTGTAAGCACTTCTGCAAGTCTAAAAATAAGGGGTCAGCCAGCATACTAGTCTTTCGCCTCAGATCCCTCCCCTCTCCCTCTAAAATAAAACTCTTTCTATCTTTCACCTGCTTCCTGATCCTTGCTATTCCTTATCTGTTTCTCTTCCCCAGTTCTCTGCCCTTTAATTCCCTTTAGATTGTAAGTAGCGAGTTTCCAGTCTTGTAGGGTGCTTTGGGATAAAGAACTTTCTACTAAAATTCTAAGCTCAAAACAGGGCCCTTCAACTTTTGAATTTGTTAAACTTGTATGTCCCCTGTTCTTATCCCCTGTACAGCGCTTTATTTTGCGGGATACAAAATACAAGATAATAATAATAATAATAATATATATATATATATATATATATATATATATATATACAGTATCTCACAAAAGTGAGTACACCCCTCACATTTTTGTAAATATTTTATTATTTCTTTTCATGTGACAACACAGAAGAAATTACACTCTGCTACAATGTAAAGTAGTAACTTTACAGCCTGTATAAAAAGTGTATATTTGCTGTCAATTTCAATTAAAATTGTGTTTCTTTTTTTCTTCCCCATCTTAAACTGCCCTATTTAGAGCTGTTTCGCTTAGCACTCCTATTGCCTGGAACCTATCTACCTATCTACAGCGTTAAACGAGGTATTCCTGTGTATATATATATATATATATATATATATATATATATATATATATAGTATCCCATAAAAGTGAGTACACCCCTGGCATTTTTGTAAATATTCTATTATTTCTTTTCATGTGACAACACAGAAGAAATGACACTCTGCTACAATGTAAAGTAGTAAGTGTACAGCCTGTATAAACGTGGGAAATCTGCTGTCCCCTCAAAATAACTCAACACACAGCCATTAATGTCTAAACCATTGTAAACAAAAGTGAGTATACCCCTAAGTGGAAATGTCCAAATTGGGCCCAAAGTGTCAATATTTTGCGTGACCACCATTATTTTCCAGCACTGCCTTAACCCTCATGGGCATGGAGTTCACCAGAGCTTCACAGGTTGCCATTGGAGGCCTAATCCACTCCTCCATAACGACATCACAGAGCTGGTGGATGTTAGAAACCTTGCACTACCCCACCTTCCATTTGAGGATGCCCCACAGATGCTCAACAGGGTTTAGGTCTGGTGACATGCTTGGCCAGTCTATCACCTTTACCTTCAGCTTCTTTAGCAAGGCAGTGGTCATCTTGGAGGTGTGTTTGGGGTTATTATCATGTTGGAATACTGCCCTGCGGCCCTGCTGCCGACACTGGGGAGCTACAGTTCATTGAGGGAACCCTGAATGCCAACATGTACAGTGACATACTGAAGCAGAGCATGATCCCCTCCTTTCTGAGACTGGGCCACAGGGCAGTATTCCAACATGATAACGACCCCAAACACACCTCCAAGAGGACCACAGCCTTGCTAAAGAAGCTGAAGGTAAAGGCGATGGACTGGCCATGCATGTCACCAGACCTAAACCCTTCCGTTATAGAAATTTACTTGATCTCCAATTACAAGCTATTTTATATTTTGTTGTTTGTAAGATAATTGAAATCAACAATTTCTCTAGTAGCACTATTTTCAAATTAACTGGAAAATGTATAAAAGGAGTAATATTGGATCAATATGGATCAAATATTTATAATTACTTTGATCTATTCAATTGCTTAATTCCAAACCTTCTTCATTTTTACACAATCCCACCATATTAGAATGAATCGGCTCCTTCTCACAATTCCTCCAACACTTATCATCTTCCTTTTACTCATTGACTTTGGATCCAAATAAAAATTATTATTTTAATATATTGTTCTAACATATTACAACAATGTGATGCTGTTCTTATTATTTTTAATGTTTTTAAAAATTCAGACATGTCTAATTTAAAGTTAAATATATTTTCCCATTTCTTAACATTTTTATTGTATCTTCTAATTCTAGATCCAACCAAATATTACACAATTGAAATCTTCGCATTCCTCTGCTTTATACCCTATTGTTCAAACTTTGTTAATGATTTAAAGTTATTAATATTGTAACCTTCAAGTCAGTGATTTATTGATTACGATTTTCACCTTTAGTTCTCTCAGCATAACAATATTCCTCAAAACTATTAATTTTAATAAATATTTCTCAATAAAATACCATCTCATTAGATCACCTCACACTAGATCCCCTCAGCAGGTGATACAGCATCTCAACATATCAATATATAATATGGTAACAATCTTGTAAGTCCTCCCTTATTATATGGCTGCCGGAAAAAAAAAATATTCCTATTCTAGGGTGTTGTACATTACCAAACAAATCTGGAAAATAACACTTGAATTCTCTGCAATATGTATTTTGTAATATAAATCAGAAAAGGAATAATATATGGGGCAGAACTTTCATTCCTATATTGGCTATCCTGCCATACCAAAAAATGTCTAATAACTTCCAATTTTCTAAAGGATCCAAATTTCCTTATATATATATATATATATATATATATATATATATATATATATATATATAAAACATGAATACTTTTCTTCATCCTCTTGTTAATTAAAAAAGCTACTCGCTTTTTTTTTCTTAGAGAATGAAGAAGATATAACTACCGGAAAAGAACATCTCAACTTAGGTTTATTTACCTTTTGTCCAATGTGTTTCCTGAAGGCAAGTTAGAACCACATTATGTTGGGAGTAATAATCAATCTTTCTTTTTTTGTGCAAAATACCACCTCTTTACATATTGTGTAATCATTTTCATTTACTTTATTATAGGTTATATCATTCAGATCTAAATTCTCTTGAAGTTATTCAAAATGGACACTTCATAAATATCAACAAGAATATCATCCATCCAGCCATAAAACTACAACTTTTGGCCAAAATCACACTCTAGGGCCCCACATATAAATACATTTCATCCCCATTAGACCTTGGAGACCTGGGGGAGCACAGGGATATCCCCTAAGTGGATTGGACCCTGATCTGGACTTTCGCGTGACGGAGGCCTACTATCTCCGAAGAAGCCTCCTTGCCTAACCAGCTCTCCCCTACACTGTGGCACTAGGCGGAACTGGATTGGCTATAGTTATGGATATCAATATAATGTCACACAATGCTCAGGGCCTAAATTAACCTGTAAAGAGAGGGGTAGCCATGAAAGAATACCACAGTTTAGGGGCAGATGTAATACTGATCCAAGAAACCCATTTAAAAAAAAGGTGACACCCAAATTCTGGGGGAGAATCTATACACTAACATTCTATGGCACAGCCTCAGAAAAAAAAGAGGAGTTTCAATCCTGATCCACAAAGGCTGAATTTTAGACATGTAAAGACACAAAAAGACGAGGAGGGCAGATATATAGCAATACATGGAGTCATCAATGACAGGAATGTATCAAGTTTAAATATATATGCTCCAAATTCTGAACAGACCACCTTTTTTCACAAAATATCAAATGTAATATCCAACCGGCAGCAATCTGGATCATAGGAGGGCATATGAATGCAGTCTTAGACCAAATTTATAAAGAAATTCAGAAATGCAAACAGGAAGTAAATTTGATACTGAGAAAGAAAATGGTGACTATCTTACAAAGCACACATTCCAAGTTCTTTAGACATGCTAATAAGCCAGACACAATGCTGGCTAATATGCTGAAGCAAAAGAGGGCATATTCATTCATCCCCAAAATAGTGAACAAAGAAAAACACATTGTATATAAACCAGATCAAATCACAAGGTCGTTCCAACAATTTTATTATGATCTATACTCAGCATCAGGTCATTCGGGGACACAAAACCACAAATCAAAAATTAAGGAATTCTTAGCCTCTATTAAAATTCCCCAAATCAATAAAACTAAGGTGGACGCTCTCACAAACCCCATTTCACTAGAAGAAATCAAAGGTGCCATAGGGGATGCCAAACCGCATGGGGGCCCCTGGTCCGGATGGATTCACTAACTGTTATTATAAACAATGTATGAGGTTTATTTTGCCACACCTTCACCAATTATTTAATGGAATACTCACTGGGAAAAGAGGTACATTTTTAGAAGCAACAATAATTGTATTACATAATGAAGGAAAAGATCCTTCACAATGCAGTTATAGACCAATTTATTTAATCAATACAGAGGTCAAATTATACTCCAAAATGTTGGCAAATAGATTGGCACCATTACTGCCAGAGGTAATCCATCCAGACCAGATAGGCTCTATATCGAAGAGAGAAGCGCCAGACAACACAGGAAGAGTCTTTAATCTCATAGACATAGCCTCTAATGATGAGAAACCCAATGATGATGCTATCGTTGGACGTGGAAAAAGCATTCAATAGAATAGACTGGGCTGCGAAAGAGACTCTACTGAAAGAGAGACTCTACTGAAATTTGGCATAATAAGAAAGCTTCCTAAAAAGTATAATGTTATCCTCCATTCCGAAAGCTTTCATCTCATATCAAGGTTTTAAATCACAATTATTTGATATTGCTAGGGGAACAAGACAAGGATGCCCACTATCCCCCCCTACTCTTCGCACTCTGCCGGGAACTATTAGCAATATACCAGATATTAAAGGGGTCAAGGTGGGTGTCAAAGACTACAAACTCAATCTTTTGCAGATGGCATATTACTTACGGTCATGGACCCTGTAATCAGTCTTCCCAACATATTCAAACTACTCTCTAAATGTAAGCAGCTTTCAGGGTTTAAAGTGAACACGAATAAAAGTGAAGTCCTTAATGTATCCTTGACCAAACAATTGGAAAACCTGTTGGCTTTAAATTTCCCTTTCAAATGGGCCTTGAAGCATATCACATATTTAGGAATTCAAATTCCGAGAGCGACAAATTTAATTTATGAGGTTAACTACCCCAATTTGTTCAAAACAATATACAATTAAATAAAATGGTGGGCCACCCTCAATATCTCGTGGTTAGGTAAAATTCACGGCATCAAAATGAACATACTACCAAAAATACTATACTTGTTCCGGACAATCCCAAAGCGAATTAAATTAAAAGATTTGAAAATGCTACAGAGGGCAATTGCAAACTTTATTTGGAATAATAAAAAGCCCAGAATAAATAGAGCAACAACGTCTGCACTAAAACAGAGAGGAGGGCTGGCTTCCCCACATTTGATAAGGTATTACAAGGCCGCGAGATTAGCGCAATTATCCAAATGGTACGCTAGGGATTCTCCTCCAGTATGCATAGAAATAGTAAAACAAATTATTTGGGAACAGAACATAATATTGAATCAAACACTGTGGTTAAGTATAAGGCACGACGTCCCCTTAAGAACACTTCCAACATGCATAAGCCATTCCATAACGTTATGGAAGGAGATAAAAAAAAAAACTAGCTTAAGAGAGGAAGAGTCGTAGCTAACACCACTGTGGCTACCCCACAAAGACACTGCAATAAACAAAAACAACCAATTGGGATGGTGAGTCAAGCAGCAACTTATTATAGCAGCAGATATATTAATGACAAACCAAAATTGATCCACAACTGATTTCAGTGCCAGTTTCGATCTGCCACCCAAGTAATGGCTTAATCTAATGTCAATTAACAAGATAATAGGCCAAATTACAAAAATTAATAAACAAGCTAATAAGAGCCCATTTGAACAATGCTGCTTAAATAAGACAGAAGGAAAGAAAACCATAACAAAAATATATAACCATTTAAATGACCTGGCGGTTCCCAATATATTGCATTATAAAGTGGCTTAGGAAGAGATACTGCAGATAACTTTAGACAAAAAACAATGGGTAAAAAAAATAAAACAAGCAGCAAACTCATCCTTAAACATTACACTAAAAGAAAACTCATATAAAACAATCATGAGATGATATATCACTCCATCCAGAATCCAACAGTCAAATACATTAAGGGAAGGAACATGCTTAAGAGGTTGCACTAATTTAGAAACTTTGAAATACATTCTAATGGGATTGCCCCAAAATTAAACATAAATGGACAGCAACCTATGAATCTTTAGAAAATCTATGGGGATCAAAAATCCAACAAAAACCACAAGAAGCACTACTGAATTTGCCAATACCAGGCCATACCAAATCACAACAATTCCTTTCTAGCAGCTAGATGCACATTTACTAAACACTGGAAAACACCCGCCTCACCATACAAGTCAGTATTACAGAAAATCAAATTAATTCAATCTATGAGCAGCTTGTCAGCCGGGATAGTTGAAAGATACAAGCGATGGGCCTCCTACTGGAACGTGTGGAATCTGAGATCCGAGAGATGAGGTTGATGGGGTAATTTAGTGTGTTCTTCTTTTTTCTGTATTACTGTTGATCTGTTAGCGATGAATCATACACAATCAGAAGTCAGGTGCAATTTACATGAAATTTGTTAAATGAAAAGTTCGATTTTTTGGGTGAAGAAAGGGAAAAGAATATGTAAAATCTATGAGAAAAAGAAACAAAGAATGTATTCACTGTTGAATGTAAGCTGATGATAAATACAAGACATGTATTTTATATCATGGATGAAGATTTTATAATTCTCACAATAAAAAACAAGGAATAAAAAAAAAAGAGTATCATCCATCCTATCTTCTATCTTTATTATACCTTGGAAGAGTAGGCATAGGGGAGGTCACTAAACTCTTATAATCCCACTTTACCCTCTTAGAGAATCCCACACACCTCATATTTTTAATATTTTTAAACCCATCTTAAGAGGGAAGGAAAAAAGGGAGAGAGAAAGAGAGAGAGAGATAGAGAAACAAACAAACAAACAGTCCATGGCTCCTATTTAATGGCAAGCCAGCAGATTATGTTATACAGGCAGTATGTCTGCGGGCTTGAGATTTGCTACAATTATAGAGAGATTCAATTGAACAAGCCCGCAAGTTACGGGCCGAAAGCCGAAACTGTAAATCATTAAGCAAGGCCTTAACTACTAACTACCAATTTAGAAACAGCCAATAGTAAATGAGACCATCAATATAACGTCAGTAAAACATGGAGGTTACACATCAATCAATTAGCGTTTAGAGATCCGATATGCAATCAGACTCACAATTTGGCAATGTACAAAATAAAAATGAATAGCAATACTATTTTAGTCCATGTGGATGGCCTGATATGTATGAACTCATTGATTACCGAGATATGATACCAAATTAAATATAAAAAAAAAAAAATTTGATTGCAGATTTGCTAGACTGAGACTGTTGTGCAATTAATTCTAATGTCTTACATCGCTTTCCCCGTCTTTAAAAGTGCAGCATTTTTCTTTTGCATTTACAGTGCTACGAACACGTAGTATTTTCTTCTACATTTGCCATTTTATGGCTGTGAAAACATTTGAGGAATTGTAGCAATTGAATAGCAATTTGCGATTTTAGTGATTGTAACTTTTGCGGAAAAAGATCAAAGGCTTTGATGGGTTGTAAGTTACGGTTTTGACAACTGCACTGATTTTCAGCCTGTAACCCGTAGATCATTTGCGGCTCACTAAAAGACGAAAAACAAATAGCAAATTAGTTTATGGGCTCCATTACAGGCTCCATAACTTACAATTGCTCAATTTAATAGGGGCCCATGTGTCTAATATATTAACTGCATTATTTATAACTTAGTAAATAAGTGTACAATATTGCACTTATATGTGAGGAGCTGCAAATATCTAAAGTGCTAGTTCCCATGCCCAGAAGGGTCCCCCACTGGCCTTGTTGGCTTAATCAGAAATTATGTGTGTTCAAAATGTGCTTTGCGCTAGTGACTTGCTTCATATTTTGGTTAATAGGGTGTATTTAATAAATTATGTGGTGTGTGGATTATTCTGATGGAATATAATATTTCTAAGAGAAGGAAATATGATGAAGGAACTCTGCTACTAACCACTGGGGTAGTATTGCGTTGTGAGGACTGGGTGTTAATGGACTTACAGGCAGGCTGGGCCCTAAGTGATGACCCCAAAAATTGACAACCCAGAGGAATTCCTGTAAGCTAAAGGCAGGTGGGCAAACGTGGGTCGTCACACTAGTGCTCAATTTATAATGTGCGCATCATTTATAGTGCTAATGTCTGTTATACTATTATTCTATGTGAAAAATATTATATATATTATTCTATGTGAACAGTATCAATGAGCATAATGTAAGTGCATTCATTCAATACTATACTATATAATATAATATATTATATAAAGTGTTTCCTTCTTCACCTAATTATTATTATTATAATTCTTCTTATATTATTTTATAGGTCTAAATCATCCTCTCAATTATTGGTTCAGAAACTAAACATTCAGATAACCATGGGTATCAAATACTGACTTAAAAATACACCTTTGCATAGTATTCTTATTATTTCCCAATCAAGGACTATTCTGCATTTCGCAAACATTTTTCCAGATCTTTCATTATTGCATATTGCTTTAATATTTATGGAATTTTATTACCCATTTTTGTAATAGATTTTATTTATTTTAGAGTCTTTATTACAGTTTTATCTTATCCTTCCATAACCACTATTTTTAGAGGAAATCCCATTTATATTGTATTTTTTGTTCTCTCAATCTTTAAGTGATTTTGGGGAATTATTTACCTTTTGCTGAAGAATAGATTGACATATCAGGAAAGACTTTTAGCTTTTTATAAGGAGAATTACATTTCATTTATTACATTTTATTTCATAATCACTTCTTTATATGAATAAAAATGTATTATTGTATCTCATCTCTTGGGATTTCTCCTTTTATACATTTAGGCTTGGGTAACCTGTGTATCCTCCACAATATTAATTCTCCCACTTTAATTGTTTCAGATAATGACTCCAGAAATTGTTTTACTTATTTGGTTGATTCTTATGAATCAATAGATTCAGATATTCTGCTGATTCTAATATTGCTCTTGTAGGATCTATACTTCATGTTAATAAAAGTGTGTTTCTTTTAATTTTTTACCAAATTCTGATTCTAAACAGTCAAATATTTTACATTTTGTAAGAATTGTTTTTGCTGTTGTTCCATTATATCCACTCTTATATCCAGCTCATTAATATCATTTTTAACTTTAGAAATGTAATCTTTCAATGTACTTTTAAAGTCCGTCATAAAGTCTTTCATTATAGCAACTGTTATTAAGTCTAAGTCTTTATGAGTTTGTCGCTTAATTGATTGAATTCCTTAACTATTTCAGCATTATCATGCTTATCTGACTTTGCTTCACCAATTAGAGAATCTGTTTCACATTTGTTTGATGGTTTTTACTTCTATTATGTCCGTGAAGATCCCAGATAGGGGCACTATTCAGCTCAAACACTTCCTGCCTTTGCGCTACAGTAATCCCCCACTTACAGCTGGCAATCTTCTCAGAAAGAATGGGCATCTAGGTGACCGGCAGTCACATCAGGATCAATAGCATATCAGGAAGACAGGCTCAGCATAGCAAAGGGATTTCTAGCATAGCTAAATAATAAACGCCTTCCCTCTTAAAGAAATTACATCATTACCTATGTATTCCAGAAAGCACGGTTTAATATGGACTATCTCACAGCATTTTAAAAACAGCAACTACTTAAAAGGATTTCTCTACAGTTTTCATGGTGGGCCGAACACATGCAAACTCTCCACCCAGATTAGAAGTAACCAATCACAGAAATAGAAGAGCCAATCAGGAGGCAGGGAGAACAGTGGGCTTGGCTGGCCTGCCTTGGGAGTGGATCTATGGGAGGCAAATACAGGACAAAGGCAGGGCGGGAAAATACAACTTGAGCTGGTTTATAGAGGAAAAGGGGGAAAATACCTGCAATTACACAACAGGGTAAGGAAGGGAATTGTTTACTTAGTTCGCAGTGATAAAATATCTTCGCAGAAATATATCCCACTACCAAGTATATTATTATAGTAAAAGCAGAATACACACAATATGTAATTTTCCTCAGCAACCAATATGGCTGTAACATGGTTTAATCCATAAGAGGAAAACTGAACTTCACAATGTCTTTTTAAATAATGTGAGATTTTTGAATCTTCATTAACTAATGTTTTCAGTTTTCTTGCTGTCTTATGACCTTTCAGTAGTAGGGAAAATTACATTTGTTATAATTTATTCTCTTTCTTTTCCTTTTTTCCTTTTCTACACCCTTATTCCATTTACTTCTTCCCCCATATCTTCCTTTAAATAAGTCAATTCAGTATGATCATCTTCCCCACTTTTCCTTATCTCTTTATCTTCTTTACATCTTACCAACCAATATATTTCTTTCTTTTAAGTCCTTCTCTCTCCCCTTTGTGACAGAGTGATACAAGGTGTTTCTGTTAGTCACAGATTTTACAAAGCTCCCTTACCCCAAGTGGTCTGAAAAAGTTAAAGTGCCTGAGCAGCTGATTAGAAGCACCTGAGTGCAGCTGACTTAAGACTGCTACAGGAATTTGGTTGTGGTTATTTGGACTGCAGCCTGTGTAAGTCTGCGTTTGGGGCCCACAGCCTGTGGGAGGCTGTGTTTGGGGACGCAGCCTGTTGTAGACTGTGTTTGGGGCCTGCAGCCTGTGTGAGGCTGTATTTGGGGCCCACAGCCTGTTTGAGGCTGTGTTTGAGGCCGCAGACTGCGTGACACTGTGTTTGTGGCCTGCAGCCTGTATGAGGATGTGTTTGTGGCCTGCAGCCTGTATGAGGCTATATTTGGGGCCTGCAGCCTGTGTGAGGCTGTTTTTGAAGCCTGCAGTCTATGTGAGGCTGTGCCTAGGGCCTGTAGCCTGTGTGACAATACATTTTATGCAACAAAGAAATATAAGATCAACATTTGACATCATAGTGGGGAGAAGATAATGACAAATTAAATGCCTGGTAGTAATATTCAACATATATCCATATGTAAATATAGGGCTTACAAGTTGTCCTGTTGGTGATCCCCCTTATCCGTTAATAAATAAGTCTTTACCAGTGTTTACAAAATTTTCTTTTATCTTTTTGATATTTTAAATATATGTTAACAGCCAAATATAGAACAAAACTAGAAAGGGTAGGGTGGAAGGGTCACAACAGTTTAGTCTCACTGGGTTAAATCAGTGCAAATTTAGAAAGCAGCACCTACTTCCGACTACAGGCTTCGGCATTGGTGAAGGGACGACAGGCCCCTGCTCCACTCCCCCACACGAAACCGCAATCTCTGTTAAGGTATCCTCATTTATATTAGAGGGATGCTATAATGTGAGGCTAGCCAAGGACACCAGCTTAATGAGAATGTAGTTGAATTTATTTTTAACAGCTTGCAGACTGAGAGTGCTAGATTTCCAATTGTTAGCAATGTGACTCTTGGTTGCCAGCATCAGGAATTGTAAAAGTTTATTTTGAGGTGGAGAGAGGGAGATTGATGGGGGTCCAAGAAGAGATGTTTCTGGGTTTGAGTGTAATTGGGTATTAAATATATCAGAAGCCAACTCAAAAACTTCAATCCATAATGGTTTAACTTGAGGACAAGTACATAATATGTGAACGAAAGAGCTCACTTCCCGACACTCTCTGAAACTATTGGGGTCTGAAATCGATCCCCATCTGTGTAGTTTATCAGGAAATATATATATTCTGTGGAGAATCTTAAAAGAAGTCTCCAAGATGCTACTATTTAATGAACCTTTGGTAAGGTTCCCCCATGAAATTCGACAGAAATCCTTATCACCTGTGAAACACAAATCTTCCTCCAAATGACTTATATATTTCATCTTTTGATCTGTAGGGCTCTCATTAAAAGTATTGCATAAAAGACTTCCAATACGTTTGGAAAATGGGGCCTTGTCACAAATGTTAGTGAACCAATTGACTTTAGGTTTTCCCAATAGACGTTCTGGGGTTTCAATAAAATGTTTAAATTTGCAGTAGTTAAAGTGTTCCTGCAAAGGTAAATTGTAAAGGTCTCTAACTTGATTATAAGTGAGAACTAGATTATCTTTGTACCATGGCCCAAACTTTGTGAGGCCCCATGAACCCCACCATGCCAAGGAGGTAGAAGAAAGAGTCAATGACAATTGTGGGTGTGGGACAATTGTGGGAAGGTTAGATATATTAGGTGACAAACCAAATTTTTGTTTAGCCCAAGCCCAGTGAGTGAGAGAGAAGTATTGGTGAAGTGAGAAAAACGTAAAGAAGACGGGGGAGAATGTTTATCTTGACCGGGTTGATTCGGCCAAGCCAGGAGATTTGGCATTTTGACCATGAATGGAGATTTAGGCCTAACTCATTCATTATACTTTATGTAGATTTTGGATTCGGCATGTAATATTTACACCCAAATATCTAATATGAGTGCCTGGCCATGTAAAATCGAAATTTTGTTGAAGAAATTCAAGGTCTGTCGTGCTTAGGGAGATATTCAAAGCTTCTGTTTTGTCTACATTGAGTTTCAGTCCAGAGAACTTTCCAATATTGTCTAGAGTTTGTAGTAAAACCTGGGACCACGGTTAGCCGGTTCTGTTAAGGAGCACAAAATATAATCTGCAAAGAGACAGCATTTGAAATGATGGTGCCCTATTTTTGTTTCAATAGTTTTTATTGTCACATTCCATATGTACAACAAATGTTAATACATTTTCCAAAAAACAGGTGACCTGCAAGTCTAACACTGCTATATCTTTACATTTATTATTTAAGTTTTTTTTAATTCTAATGTGACATTACTTTCAACTTTTCCGTTTTCTTTTCAAAGAAATTAAGAAATACCAAAGGTAGAAAAGGACGGAAAAGATAAGGATGACAGATAATAGAAGTAAAGAAAAAGTAACAGAGGGAGAAACTGGGATGGGGAATGAGGAGGGGGGGGGGGGGGGATTAGGCCCTGGGTGAAATACGTTAGTCCTTGTCATATAGGACCACCCAGTTCAGTGAGAATTTTAGTAATCCATACAATTGCATATTGCTTACGTGTCAAGTTCTTGGAGCCAGCTCCGAAGCTGAGAGCCGACCCTCCTTGATGTTATCAGGAATTTGTTTTATACTGTATGTGAGAGATTAAATTCTTAGGTTATGGAAATTGCATGTGCCGCGTTTAGCCAGGATTCCCATATTTCCAAAAATGCAGCATAGGAGTTTGAGGCTATATGAGACATTCTTTCATGTATTATTATGAAATGTAGTTTATTAATGATTTCACAAGTTTAGACTGGGGTATCTCCATTGCTTGGCTATATGGCTTTTTTCCCGAAAGCATGAGAAATTGAAGCCATTTGTTTTGACTTTTCAGAATTAGCGGAGCATATATGTCAAGTAGGCTTATTACTATAGATGGAAGAATTGTTATCTTAAGTACTGAGGAGGCCAAGTAAAGGGTCCTAATCCCAGTGCCTTGACAATGCCTGAAGCAGCTAGGTGAAATGTTGCTGTTAAATGTGTGTTGCCTCTCTGGAGTCAAATAAGTTCTATGCAGTACTTTTATTGCTGTCTCTAGCCCTGTACAATCATTTTCCCATTTCTGGGTATCCCACTTGTAAGAAATTAACTAATAATTAAATAATTAATGTATAATTTCTACAAATAATAAGTTCTTTTGGGCAAATCAATAAACGAACATATGAATAAGTTTATAAAAAGATATATTTTGCATAAATCAATATACGGTTACACAATGGGTTTTAGACAAACAAATAGACAGTAGGGATAAAACGATATTTACAAAAAGATACTTATATGAATAATATACTACATTATTACTAGATACTACATCAAAGGTCAGCAATATCTTTAGAGTCCATGTGTTTAGGCCTCAGGTCACACCACAGCATGGCTTCTGCTCAGCTGGGCACTCCTCTGGATGGCTCTTCTGGACACCTCCTCATGGACACACACACACTCCTAGACTTCCAGACTTAGACTGAACTAAACTCTCTGGGCTTTTGTATATCTTTCTTGGACACTCCCCCTTGATATGTGACTGACCACTGAAATCATCTCACCTTCCCCCAAACTCCATAAAAACTCCATAGATGGGAATCTCACACACACAGATGTCCCCTTGTTTACATATAAACACTCTGGGCCAAGAGACCCCCTATTATGCTGTCTATATGATAAATGCAACAGTCAACTACACCCAACTGTTCTTTTGTTCATCCATAAACAACCCCAGGCATAAGCCTTTTGTTACAGTATGAATGGAATAGATAGTCACACCTCAAGTTTCTCAGGAAATATATATATATATATATATATATATATATATATATATATATATATATGTAAAGATTTATACAACTACATATATTTTATAATATACACTTATTAAAGGCACAATTTTTAAAAATGATCACTGTATAAGCCATATATTACACACTGCAAAGTATAGGTTGGTGAAACCATCCGGCGCCGGGGCTTTACCAACTCCCAAGCCTCTGATAACCCTCCTGACCTCCTCTATTGGGATTTTGGCATTAAGAGTGTCAATCTCCTGAGACAAAAGAGATGGTAGGTCACAAGAGTGGTCTTAGGAGAGGTCAGATACAATCTCTGAAAAAAGGCAAAAAATATGCTTTGTATATCACTAGCAATTTGATCTCTAAAGGAGGTATTGGATAATAACATCTCATTTAGCCACCAGGAAAAAGGTGATCTATAATTAAGGCTTAGGTCCAGAGCTATACTGACTTAGGCGTGGTCCGACCAGGAGCATGGATGTATTTCATCATTATCAATTCAATCAGACAGGCAGGAGTCCACTAAAATATTATCAATCCTCGAATAAGATCTATACACTGGAGAATAAAAGGTGTACTCCCTGTCTCTGTCCCCACGGGCCTGAGAAGTACTATCCTATGTAGAATTTAGAGTAAGAGTAAGTACTGAGGAGGCCAAGTAAAGGGTCCTTAACCAGATATTTTGGATTTCAGTGCATTCCCACCAAATGTGCAGAAAGGAACCAGTGTCTTGACAATGCCTAAAGCAGCTAGGTGAAATTTTGCTGTTAAATGTGTGTTGCCTCTCTGGAGTCAAATAAGTTCTATGTAGTACTTTTATTGCTGTCTCTAGCCTTGTACAATCTTTTTCCCATTTCTGGGTATCCCACTGTAAAGGATAGGTTGGTGAAATCATCAGGCGCCAGGGCTTTACCAACTCCCAAGCCTCTGATAACCCTCCTGACCTCCTCTATCTTGATTTTGGCATTAAGAGTGTCAATCCCCTGAGGCGAAAGAGATGGTAGGTCACAAGAGTGCAAAAATGAGGACATCTGCTCTTCAGAGGTCTTAGGGGAGGTCAGATACAATCTCTGAAAAAAGGCAAAAAATATGCTTTCTATATTATTGGGACTACTAGTAATAACTCCCGAAGGCGTCTTAATTTAGAATATTTTTGATTGAGACATGTTTTATTTAAGTTTTCTGGCTAGAAGAGTGCCAGGTTTATTGGCACTAGAGTACAATTTATGATCTCATGCATTTGTTGTTTGAGAGACTTATATATTGGCAACTCTTGGGCTTCTATTGAAGACTTGAAGGAAAAATTTGGGCTTCCTCATAAAAGTTGGCTTGAATATAATAGACTTCTGGCTGCGTTCAGAGATTCAATCTATTCTAGTTTTAAAGTTAGATCTTTAACTCCTTTTGAAAAACTAATGATTCTAGAAGATAGAAAGCACTTAATATCTAATTGTTATAACATCTTGCGGGAGGAAATGGATAAATGCCCTTTTAACAAATCTAAAATTTGGCAACATTCTTTTAATCTCTCTTGGTCAGAAGAAGAATGGTCCGATTCATTTATTCTCACAGATCAAATAATTAAAAATACATCATACAGAGAGCTACACTTTAAATTAAGTACTCAATGGTTCTATGTTCCAACAAAAATGGCTCACATTACTAAAAAAGATAATCTGAAGTTTTGTTGGAGGAACTGTGGTTTGGTGGGTTCACATGCCCATATATGGTGGAGTTGCCCAATAATTCAACAATTTTGGGAAACTTGTTTTGGGCATATTAGGAATATTTTGGGCATTACCATTTCCTTTTCTGTAGAAAATGTTTTATTTCACATCTTTTCGAATCAGCTCGCTCTGGACGTAATTGCGTTTTTACTTCAGATATTCATGGCATCTAAACTGTTTATAGCAAGGAGATGGGGTCAGTCTTCCGTTCCCTCTTGGGGTGAAATCACACATATGGTAGATAGAAACAGAAATCTTGAAAAATCTCTTCAAGAGAAAGGTCTTATAAAAATAAAACTTTATAAATGGAAAATTTGGGATCAAAATAAAGATCTTTCTCGGTTATGATTTAAGTTTTAATATCTCTGGGACTTAGCTCCCAGAAATTATAATTTCTGGTACAAGTTCACAATATGTATTGTAAATGTATGTCTTGTCTTTTTATTTTGTCGGGTTTTTTTTTGCTGTGTATTCTGTTTTATATATTTATATTGTAATTGTCTACTTTTGATACCAATAAAAAAAAAAAAATTATGATCTCATGGCCTTCTCTGTTCACATAGACAAAACCGAATCATGTTACAATCTGGTACTATCTATCCGCCGGCAAAGGTCCTTGGATGGCTGCTTTTGATTGAGCTTTTCAAAAGACTGTAGATCTTGCCTCAGAGTTTCCTTGTTTGAAGACTCAATTGAGTACAGAAATCCATTTTGTGTTTGTTACATTACATCACATCCTGAGAGCTGGATGGCAGGTGTGTATTTGTAATTGTAAGTGGAGGAAGTGCTGAGGGAGGCGGGAATATTCCGAAATCCAGAGCCATTGTTTGATTACTGGATAAGACTGAAATGAACACCACATCCCTTCTCTGTCACTGGCCCAGAAGCAGAGTCCTTACATCAAAGAATGGAACCACAGCTCTCCAGCAATGTAAATACATCTCATACGCACACACACAACTTCCATCAATGTATCATGGAACCCTCCAGGGTCCTGCAGAGGCATCAACATTGTTTGTTTGTTTTTTTTTCTAATTAAAAACTCGCAGTATGTCTTTTTTCCTGAAGTCAGACTCAAAGTTTATAGGCATATAAACATCTTTCTTTTCATATAATCATTTGGTTGACAATTTGCTTTATACAGAGCATAACATTATAAATATATAGCTGTTTGATAGCAAGAATTATACAGCAAGATTTTTGTTCAGAACTGTGGACCAAATCCCTTGATCACATTAAAAAAAATATTTTTGGTATTGGCTAAACAGTCAAAAAAAGAACTTAATAAGAGATAAGGTAGGGTGGGTTAATATAGCCAGGCTATCTCCAATCTAAATTTGTACATGCTATATTGGGATATAGCAACAGTAGCTTACCTCCATCAACCACCTCCAGGACCCGGGCTGGTGCCACCTATACATCCAGATTACTCCCCCCCCCCCTTGTTATGCGTGATATAGGATTATTAGGGCATTTAAGAGGAACCAAGATTTATGCTAAGGATATACTGTGGGGGGAGTTAAGCCAAGGGCTCCGAATTTGCATGAAAATAAGGATTGAGTCTTCTATTATGTGAGTAAGCGTCTCATTTATGAGTATGTTATTAAGATGGTTTATTACTAATTGCACATTAAGAATGTTGGATTTCCACTGCTTAGCAATATGATTCTTGGTTGCTAGCATCAAAAATTGGAATAGCTTGTTTTGTGAGGATAAAAGGGAGGTGTAGTGATGCCCTAAGAGACAGATTTCAGCTTTAGCACATTGTGGAGTGTTAAAGATACCAGAGACCAGACAAAAGACCTTACTCCGTAAAATACTAACCAGGGAGCAGGTCCACCACATATGAATAAAGGTTCCCACCTTTTCGCAGTCCCTAAAGCATTTAGGATTTGGAGGTTCTGCCAAGAGTATAACCAGGTATCATGAACCCACTATTGGTTTAGTTCTCTCTCACAGTGGTTAACATATTTTGGGCTTTGTAAAGGAGAGTCTGCATTGAATGTGTCACAGATGAGGCCTATGATGCCTTTTGTAAGCAGGACTTTGCTGCAGTTCCTTGTGAAACAATTTGAGTCTGGCTTACCCTGTGATTGCTCAGTGGTATGAATAAAGTGTTTAATTATACAAAATGTGAAATGTTCTTGAAGGGGTATATTATGTTGGTCCCTCAAATGATTAAATAAGAGAACAATGTTATCTTTATACCATGACCCTACTCTTAACAATCCTTGGGATTTCCACCAAGCTAAAAAATTCTTTAAAATATTTTTTGAGAAATGTGGATGGGAAATAATTGGAGTAAACTTAGAGTACTTGGGTACTAGGTTTTTTTTGGTGGGCCCAGTTCCCTAGGATAAGAGATTGCTTGATGTGTGGGTTGTTTTTTTTCCCCTAAAGTAAAAGTTGGCCTTTGGAGCCAAATGATAGAGTCCCATGAAAATGGGCTCATCATATGGTTTTCAATAAAAACCCTATAGTAGTTTATGAGTTATGGAGTGGGCAATGGGAAGAAAATAAAATTGTGCAGCTTTAGATTATAGTTTGAAATTTGGGCATGATAGGCCTCCCCTAGATTTATGTTTGAATATTTTGGAGATCCTGTAAGTTTTATTTTGCCAGAAAAAAACTGAGGATCTGTCATTGGAATCTCTCTAAATCTTTATATTTCAGGGCATTTGGAAGAGAGCAAAATGTATACAATAGATGAGGGAGAAGATTCATTTCAACTGAGTGGATAGAACCTAGCCAAGAGATTTGTCATTTGGACCATGTCATTAGGTCACGTCTTAGGGTCATGCATGGACTTAATTTTTGCAGCATGCCGGTGTTATCGGAGGAAAAAGTGTGTTATCTCTGAAAGAGACGATAACCGGAATGCTGCATTTAAAAGGGGGGAGTAGTTGTCATGATTTCCCTGACCATCCTTTCGGTTAAATAATTGTTATTTAATATGTTGATTACCCTACGTATTTTAATTACTGTATGTTATGTTGCTTCCTAATATGTGATTAACTTGTGATGTTGGATTCTGTATGCTGCATGTTTGGTTCATGAAGTGTTAAATAATTAAGAATGTTGTGTTGTCAGACAGATAGATTCAGTTGAGATGGAGTTGGTTGGTAATGTGTGTCTGAGGAAAAGCCAGTTCTGAATGTTGTCCATAAAGTTTCTGCAGAAATAAAGGCAGTTCCTGATTTTGTATAATGCTGAGCCTGCATTCATATTTTTAAATACTATATCTAAGTAACAGCATTTAAAAGACATCAGCTGTCTTGGTGAAGAGATCAAAAGAACCTAAAAGGTCTGCTGGGTAGGTTTGGCCACAACAGCCTTTTCAAGACCAACTGAAGAAGCAGATCATAACAGATGGTCCTTGGGTTTCGAGGCAAGGGTGGGAGTATTTCTGAAACAGCGCAGTTTGTGCTGCTGTGGTTAAAGTATACTGTGACTGGACAAACAGCACCATTGCAAATAAACAGTATGGAAACTGCAGAGCACAACGTACCATTGATTCAGGTGAATGTCAGCTGCGAAGGTGTGTGAGGGCCAACCAACACACTACAGTTGAGAAACTCCCCATCCAAATTAGCCAGGAGGCTACCAGGTGTGTGTCTAAACTCACAGTACAGCCAACCCTGTTGTGTTTAGGGCTACAAAGCAAACAGCTTGTCACTACAGCCATGCTGACGTGGGTTCATCTTCATAAATGGCTTCAATCTGAACGACAGTACTGAAATTGGACCCTTTCTGATTGTCAAAGGGTTGCCTTCTCTGACGACTCATGTTTTCTCCTCCAACAACTGGATGGACATTGGAGTGTCAGGTACAATGCATTGTTATTAAGGAAAAGTAATTCCAAAACGCAGGAAATGTCATTTTAAAAATAGCAATGCTCAAACTTAAGCGAGTACTTTCTCTGTTAATTCCATTTCCAACAGTTACACTTTTAGGAGGCACTGAAGTGGTCCACCTTCCTAATCCTTAAAATTGTAAAGATCAAAATAAACATTTTTCAACTGCTTGTGATTAAAACGTTTTTTGTGAAAAGACACAGTGAGTGTAATTAGTTTTTCACTAATTATATGTAACTATGATGTTAATCAGGTAAAAGCACCTTATCTAATTACACGAACTGGCGATATCAGCACAGGAGAGCAGGTTCCCACTTATGTGGCTGTCCATACTTCTTACTTGGTATTTTTGGTGCGTAATTTGGTACATCCAACCATTATTTGTTATCAATCGCGAACAACTTACCTGTGCTCATATTCTACTGTAGTGGTTTACCAAGTCCAGAATTAGTTATGGGGTTAACAGGTAATGTTGCAATATGAGCATTATCTACATATGGAGTATACAGTGGATATAAAAAGTCTACACACCCCTGTTAAAATGTTAGGTTTCTGTGCTGTAAAAAAATTAGACAAATATAAATCATTTCAGAACTTTTTCCACCTTTAATGTGACCTATAAACTGTACAACTCAATTGAAAAACAAACTGAAATCTTTTAGGTAGAGGGAAGAAAAAATATAAAAATAAAATAATGTGGTTGCATAAGTATGCACACCCTTAAACTAATACTTTGTTGAAGCACCTTTTGAATTTATTACAGCACTCAGTCTTTTTGGGTATGAGTCTATCAGCATGGCACATTTTGACTTGGCAAGATTTGCCTACTCTTCCTTGCAAAAACACTCCAAATCTGCCAGATTGCGAAGGCATCTCCTGTGCACAGCCCTCTTCAGATCACCCCACAGATTTTCAATCAGATTCAGGTCTGGGCTCTGGGTGGGCCATTCCAAAACTTTAATCTTCTTCTGGTGAAGCCATTCCTTTGTTGATTTGTATGTATGGTTTGGGTCGTTGTCATGCTGAAAGATGAAGTTCCTCTTCATGTTCAGCTTTCTAGCAGAAGCCTGAAGGTTTTGTGCCAATATTGACTGGTATTTGGAACTGTTCATAATTCCCTCTATCTTAACTAAGGCCCAAGTTCCAGCTGAAGAAAAACAGCCCCAAAGCATGATGCTGCCACCACCATGCTTCACTGTGGGTATGGTGTTCTTTTGGTGACGTGCAGTGTTGTTTTTGCGCCAAACATATCTTTTGGAATTATGGCCAAAAAGTTCAACCTTGGTTTCATCAGACCATAACACCTTTTCCCACATGCTTCTGGGAGACTTCAGATGTGTTTTTGCAAAATGTAGCCTGGCTTTGATGTTTTTCTTCATAAGAAAAGGCTTTCGTCTTGCCACTCTACGCCATATCCCAGACATATGAAGAATACAGGAGATTGTTGTCACATGTACTACACAGCCAGTACTTGCCAGATATTCCTGCAGCTCCTTTAATGTTGCTGCAGACCTATTGGTAGCCTCCAAGACCAGTTTTCTTCTCGTCTTTTCATCAATTTTGAAGGGAGCTCCAGTTCTTGGTAATGTCACTGTTGTGCCATATTTTCTCCACTTGATGATGACTGTCTTCACTGTGTTCCATGGTATATCTAATTCCTTGAAAATTCTGTTGTACCCTTCTCCTGACTGATACCTTTTAACAATGAGATCCCTCTGATGCTTTGGAAGCTCTCTGTGGACCATGGCTTTTGCTGTGGGATGCGACTAAGAACATTTCAGGAAAGACCAACTAGAGCAGCTGAACTTTATTTGGGGTTAATCAGAGGCACTTAAAAAATTTGGCAGATGTATGCTGACTCCTATTTAACACTATTTGGAATGTGATTGCTTAATTCTGAACACAGCTACATCCACAGTTATAAGAGGGTGTGCAGACTTATGCAACCACATTATTTTTCTTTTTTTCTTCCCTCCACCTAAAAGATTTCAGTTTGTTTTTCAATTTAGTTGTACAGTTTATAGGTCACATTAAAAGTGGAAAAAGTTTCTGAAATTATTTATCTTTGTCTCATTTTTTTTAAAGCACAGAAACCTGACATTTAACAGTGGTGTGTAGACTTTTTATATCCACTGTACACAGCCTATTGCATCTCCTCTTCATCCAGGAAAATTATTAGCAAGGGATGCACTCAGATGAGATATAATAAAGTCGGATATATGGAAAATGATCGTGCCAGAAAACAAGATCAGGGAGACTGAGGACTTCAATCATTCATACTACATTTTATTTATATAAGTGACCCTAATTTATAGTAGCATAATGAAGTACCAATAAATATATGGCCGTTTGCATTTCATTTTAATAATTAAAAAAAAAAAAACCTCATGATTCATGAATGGCCTCACAGATTAAATGACCACTTCGTTAAAACAAGATTCTATATGCTCTTTTGAACTCCTAAAATGTTTTATAAAGCAAAAGCAAAAAAAAAACATTTTAACATTTCTATTTTTAAATCTAATATGCAATTATTCTTTATTATGCGGCTCCATTTTCATTCTGCAGCTGTCAGCCCATTTTCTTAAGAGGATGTGTCTTTTTTAAACTAATGCGCTCTAAATCAAGCCTATTGAAAGTATTACCCATTTTAGATGTCACACTCCCATTGAATAAATGAAAACGTAATTCCAAGCCTCCTCTGATCTCAGGAAGCTAATCCGCAAACACCAAAATGGCAGTGACAGGAGTGTAAAATTGCCTACAGAAGGTAATAAACTGGAGGCTGGATTGTTCGGTTTGTTTTTTACATTCTAAAACTATGTGCGTATTTATATTTTAAAGGAACACTTTTTTCTGTATACTATTTTAAATAACTGAGGTTAATAACAACCCAACAATTTTACAAATAAAAGAGAAGTACTCACATTTATTTTTACTGAAGGCTTCCATTTTCCTTTCTTTGCTGAATCAGACCTCAGTAGGGTGTGCACTTGTTAAAGAACGAGTTGACAACTATTGCCAATGAGAGAACTGGCAGTTATAGATGCCAGATTCCCACGGTGCAGATAGAAGTTTCAAGGGAATTATATTCTGGGAACCAAAGTGGTAGATTTCACAGCACTAGAATTGCATAAAAAAGAGAGTTTTTTTTTTTAAAACAATCTAAATGAGTTTCACTAATTTAAAAGCTTCATTATATTTTTTTCTTCAAATATTAATTAAGCAAATTTTTATTAGACGAAACTTTAATTTACAACCACTCCAGGTGCCAAAGATCTATATATTGTATCATTTTGAAACAAAAAAAAAAAAATTTGGGTTGGTAATCTTTTTTTATTCACACAAAGAAAAAAGTCTGTTACTCCATTTTTACATTTGAGAATTGTTCGAAGTTGCCAAATAGCCCCTGGGGTATTCATTTTAGTCTAAATGCAGAATCCGCATGTACAGAGCCTAATTCGTAGTTAAGCAATTCTTACTCTAAATGAGCTGGCAGGGGTTGAAAAAAAAGCATGTGGGTACGGTTTGGATGCTGGTTACAGAGTAGATTTGAGACCATTTTAAACAACATATGCTTTTGCTTTAGTACAGCAATTCCACTATTAGTCTGCACCATCACCATTTTCCTAGTTTGCAGTGAGATCATAGACATAGGTCGGTTTGGATAACAAGCCATGTTGCTTTGTCAGGGCCACTGCAGTAGGCACAATTTTAACCACATCACTATAAAAGATCTCCTAAAATCATGTTGAAATACTTTTTGAATTACATACATTTTTCACAGAGAAATAAAAAATAAAAACAAATCTGTGGTTATGTATGTGAATGACTGCCTACAGCCTGCTCCACGTCTGATTATTATGCCCATCAGCAAATAACCTGAATAACCGTTGTGTACAACATGTACAGAAGCTAGAGTGGAAGAGAGTCAATAAGACGCTGGAAGGTTGGCAAGGGTATGGAGCCATGCAGACTGCAGTGCATCTGACAGCTGCGGAAGAGTGCATGGTGGCGGATCCATACTGCGAACATGGAGATATAAGTTGTCCCACAGGTGCTCCCTGGGGTTCAATTATGGGAAATTTGGAGACCAGGGAAGTACTTGGAAATGTTCATTGTGCTCTTCCAGCCACTCCCAGACCATGACGTGTTGCATTGTACTGCTGGAAGATCCCATGCTCTCCAGGGATGGCAGTCAACATGTATAGGTGTACTTGCTCTGCAAGGATCTATAGATAAACCAATTGGTTGACAGTGCCTCCCAGAGGTTTGAATGGGCTTAGACAATGACAAAAAAAAAACATTCCCTAGATCATAACTCTGCCGCCACCAGCTTTTCTTCCAACAATGGTTGCAAAGTGTTTGTTCTCGTAGATTTTGCGCCTGATACTCCATCCAATCGTTTCAGCAGAAAATGTGACTCTTCAAAGACAACCCTTTGCTAATCAGAAGAGCTCCAATTTCGGTATGGTTGTGCAAATTGAAGTAATTTCTGACTATGAATCCCCGTCAGCATGGGTGCATTGACCAGTCGTTTGCTTTGGAACCCCATACGCAACAGGGTTTTCTATACTGTAATTTTAGACACACATCCAGTAGCACACTGGTTCGTTTGGTTGGCGAGTTGCTAAACTGTAGTGTTGGTAAGCCCTCACACACCCTTACCTCTCGAATCAATGGCACGTGGTGCTCTGCAGTTTCTTTACAATGGTGCATATTGTCAAGTCACTTTACCTACAGCAGCAGGCAAAGCGTTCACAAACTGCGCTGTTTCAAAAATACTGCCACCCTTGACCCGAAACCCAAGGACCATCCCCTTTTCAAAGTCTGATAAATTGCACATTTTACCAACGACCGCTGTGGTTGATATGTTTGCTGAAGGCCTATATGTCACCTTTATACCTACCAAGCCAGCTCACGCCACGGACGTCAAAAATATGCGATGGTCATAATAATGTGACTCTACCCTGTAAAATGGTGATAATAAACATATATATTCAAATCTATCTCTACATTTTATGACATTGACAGCACTTATTTTGATTATGCATTACAATAATTAATATTATTTCCATGTCTACTGCTACTTTTATATTGTGCTTACATTACGCACACGAGCTCTTCATGATATGTTATTTACATTTATCACAGATAGACTTTGTAACAGGTTCATTTTTTCTTACTGATATAAAATGCATATTCTGCACTGTTGCCTGTCTGGAATTTGAGTTATGCTTCCAGACCAGCACTATCCCTTTGAGATCATAAATCACATTCAGCCATAACCAGCATCTTGCTCTGTGCACCGATCCCAACAAAAAAAAAACCTTTACTACATCTATCTGTGCAAACATGGAAGACTGGTATTCACCTAACATGGCAGTAATGGGTTAACTGATCAGTGCAGTGTAACCTGAATCCAGGGGGAAGCTGTGCTATAATTCACAGCCCCCTCCCACCCAAAAGTCTCACACTCCGCGCACCCAACCCTCATGCAATAGGCTCTGTAGCACACACCCAACTTCTTACGAACGCAACAGCCAGTGGGCAGTATAGACTGCATGTAAACAAAGATTTAAAAAGGTAATTTGTTTGTTTAGTGGTTCTTAGTGTAATAAAATAATATAGAACATTTTAACATCCAACTTGTGCTCTTTCACACCATGAAGAGTACTTAAAGTGACTACAGCAGACTGTAGAAAGGATGTATTTATGAAACACAAGGACCACTGTAATGCTCTGAATCACTCTTACTGTAGACTACAGATTACCATAAACAACCGAGCTTCAGTGGTGTTTTTTTTTTTTTTGTCCGAGTACTGGAAAATGGAATACCTACTGCATTCCCACATGCTCGGAAGGAGACAGTCATGCAGTAACTGGCGTCTTCAGAGATATAGAGACTCCTCCTACAACCTGCACCATAGTAATGTGGATACTCCATTTGTGTCTGTCAGGATATATTATTCTATAATACAGTGATCCTTTGTCAAGGCTCAACAAAGGTCACATTTATTATAGAACAATTCCAATTGGTTTCCATTAAAATGAACTCGATAGAAGTGTTAGATAGATGCCTTTAATGCTTAAAATAATAGATTTTCTGGCTTTTATCTAAGTGAGCAGGATTAATACAGGTCTGCACTCTGTAGGCAACAAATAGCCTCTGTGTATGTAGTACATCTCATAAAACATTTATTTTTTATAAATATCTAAAAATCCCTTTAATGATTATGTTGACACCCCCAGAGGGGTGTCTACACAGGGCCCTGATCGCCACCCAATCAGCATGCAGCATCGGGGGGGGGCAATATTAACCCACTCTTTACCTGCTCTTGCTTGCTCAGCCAATCTCCTTGCAGCTTCTTGTCACATGTCAGTGATAAGAGTTTCAGCTAACCTAATTGGCCAAAACAAATCATTTTAAATTTGAGGTTAATTTAGCCTGGGTTTGGAGGGTGTTAATCTTGATTTTCAACTGTCAGACATTACTAAAATCAGAAATTACTATTATTGCTAAACACTTACGCTGTATGCACAGGAAGGAAATGATGAAAAGGAAGTGTATGAAAACACGTGACTTCCAACAGTAGGTGCATCATTCCAAAACAAAATGGATACCATGCTGCCTGTGATTGGTCAAACTGAATATGACTGTTATGCTAATTTTAGAAAAGACTGGCTGGGGGTGTCAACTATGAAAGCCAACTGTTTGCAAATGCAAGAAATTCAGCTGACTTCAAGGTGAGTGTTTAAATGTATATATATATTTTTTACATGCTACCGATATCTCCTCCATTAGATGCATTCATAACCCAGCAAACTTAGATATCCCCTTAGTTATCTGAACAGATCCTCCCATCTCTGCAACTGCCTTTATCGTAGGTGAATAATACTCAGTTATGGTTATAAGGAGGAAGGCCATGTATAAGGAAACATGCTTTAATACTTTAAAAACTCTTAAAATAATGATTTACAAACTAGTCATGCTCTTCCTCTTCATCACTACCCCTGTGAGGCAGAGGAATCACACTAGAAAAAGAACATTAAGAGCACTGAGAAAAGATGCTGTCAGGTAACTTGTACTTTAAAATATATATCTAAGGACAATTATCACCCACTTCCACTCAAAAATGTGTAACTAACTGGAATTATATTTATGTGAATGTGTAGTTTTCAGTTGCAAAGTTCCTTTTAATGGAGTGTTTAGAAATCATAAAGAAAAATACATTTATACTGCTCAAAAAAATAAAGGGAACACTTAAACAACCCAATGTAACTCCAAGTCAATCACACTTCTGTAAAATCAAACTGTCCACTTAGAAAGCAACACTGAGTGACAATCAATTTCACATGCTGTTGTGCAAATGGAATAGACAACAGGTGGAAATTATGGGCAATTAGCAAGACACCCCCAATAAAGGAGACCACTTCTCAGTTCCTAGGTTTTCTGGCTGATGTTTTGGTCACTTTTTAATGCTGGTGGTGCTTTCACTCTAGTGGTAGCATGAGACAGAGAGTCTACAACCCACACAAGTGGCTCAGGTAGTGCAGCTAATCCAGGATAGCACATCAATGCGAGCTGTGGCAAGAAGGTTTGCCGTGTCTGTCAGCGTAGTGTCCAGAGCATGGAGGTGGCATGGAGACAGGCCAGTACATCAGGAGAGGGCAACAACCCAGCATCAGGACCGCTACCTCCGCCTTTGTGCAAGGAGGAACAGGAAGAGCACTGCCAGAGCCCTGCAAAATGACCTCCAGCAGGTCACAAATGTGCATGTGTCTGCTCAACAGTCAGAAACAGACTCCATGAGGGTGGTATGAGGGCCCAACATCCACCGGTGGGGGTTGTGCTTACAGCCCAACACCGTGCAGTATGTTTGGCATGTGCCAGAAAACACCAAGATTGGCAAATTTGCCACTGGCGCCCTGTGCTCTTCACAGATGAAAGCAGGTTCACACTGAGCACATGTGACAGAGTCTGGAGACGCTGTGGAGAACATTCTGCTGCCTGCAACATCATCCAGCATGACCGGTTTGGCAGTGGATCAGTAATGGTTTGGGGTGGCATTTCTTTGGGGGGCCACACAGCCCTCCATGTGCTCGCCAGAGGTAGCCTGACTGCCAATAGGTACCGAGATGAGATCCTCAGACCCCTTGTGAGACCATATGCTAGTGTGGTTGGCCCTGGGTTCCTCCTAATGCAAGACAATGCTAGACCTCATGTGGCTGGAGTGTATCAGCAGTTCCTGCAAGACAAAGGCATTGATGCTATGGACTGGCCCGCCCGTTCCCCAGACTTGAATCCAATTGAGCACATCTGGGACATCATGTCTCGCTCCATCCACCAACGTCACGTTGCACCACAGACTGCCCAGGAGTTGGCAGATGCTTTAGTCCAGGTCTTGGAGGTGATCCCTCAGGAGACCATCTGCCACCACATCAGGAGCATGCCCAGGCGTTGTAGGGAGGTCATACAGGCAGGTGGAGGCCACACACACTACTCATGCCTCATGTTGACTTGTTTTAAGGACATTACATCAAAGTTGGATCAGCCTGTAGTGTGTTTGTCCACTTTCATAATGGGGGTGACTCCAAATCCAGACCTCCATGGGTTGAAAAATGTGATTTCCATTTTTTTATTTTTGTGTGATTTTGTTGTCAGCACATTCAACTATGTAAAGAACAAAGTATTTCATAAGAATATTTAATTCATTCAGATCTAGGATGTGTTATTTTAGTGTTCCATTTATTTTTTTGAGCAATATATATATATATATATATATATATATATATATATATATATTTCCTCACTGTAACAGTTGTAAATTTTACACTTGACATACATCTAAGTATACCAAAGATTCACAGATTCTTTGGGAACTGCCCCCATTTCTTCTCAGGCATGCTGTACCACATCTGTAACCCAAAGTCACACCCTAGAGGAAGGATAGCACACTACCCGTGTATTGCTGTAAAAAAAAAAAATGCCCATGCTGTAGATTTGAAATGCTAAAATTAAGCCTCTCCCCTATGGACATGGCTTAGGTCATAGTTGTGAAAGTTGGTAGCATGCATGAAAGAGAAATGGGAGAAAGGGGGCAGTTCCAAAAGCTAAGAATCTGTTACACTGGGGGTCTTCTTAGAAGTCAAGTATAACATTTATGACAAATATAAGGATACAATGAATTTATCTAATTAAACCTTTATATAAAAGCAAGAAAATTGTCTAAAGGACCCCTTCAGATCTTTCCAGGTCAGCATCAAAATAAAGCCACATAATTATAGGATAGATTCACCATCTTCAATGCTAGAACATACACACTTTACAATATCCATGAATAAAAACAGAAAGCTCATATTAGAAGCTTGTGGACACAGCTGTATTCCTTTATAGCTACTAAAGGGGAAACAAGACATTCTAAAAAAATATAAATTACATTAGTAAACAGAAAACTGGAAGAGAAGCAGCAGCTTAAACCGCCGCCGCGTTACATCCAAGAGATGAGCACACACGGAGGAAAAAATAAATCCACACATCTGCTTCTTCAAAAGGTTTTTTTTTTTTTTTTTTCTTCATTTTTTTTTCTCAGTTGGTAAAAAAAAGAAAATCTTACAAATCAATAAAAACCTTCTTCTCTAGGCTGGTGAAAAGTGTCTTATTTGTGTGTGTTTTTTTCGGATCCTATGGGTGTAGTCTTCCTGAGCCGTTCGTGGGTTAGACAACAGAGGAATAGATGGGGTTTGCAGATCTATTAAGTTAAAAGTACAAAAGATAACATCTCTTTTTGTAAGACAGGTTTGGCAGCTGGCTCTTAAAGCAGCAGTACATTAAAAATACCCTTTTTTGAACATTTTAAAATGATGGCATCCCCTAGTGTTGTGGACACTTTGGGAAATTATCAGAGATATCTGCAGGTTTCTGAAGAGGTGGCAACTTCCTACTAGCAAGACGACTGCCCCATTGGGTAAAAGTCAATGTAACAATGTGAGAGCATACTGAAAAAAAAACATTAGGAACCAAGTCATGACAATCTAACACGTGAGACAAACTAAATACATTGTGGGAATTAAAAAGTGCTTTTGCTAGACAGGGTTTCATGCCTTTAAAAAGGTGGCAGTGGATAAAACAAAGGAAAATGGGGTGCAGCATGAGGCAAATTTGCTTGCACTCACATGTCTCTTAAAACAGAAGTACTAAACAAGCCCTGGTTTAATATCTATACTAAAGGACCTATTAGTAAATGAAACTTGTAGGATGTTAAAGTTGGACCTGTTAGTTGCTGGTTTTTCCTCCTACGCGTTTCGCTTTCACCTAGCTAGGATGGCGTCATTACTTAACATAGGTGATAACTAAAACTAATAAAAAATTTAATAAGTTCATAAAAATAGTGGATATATTACAATTAAAAGGAGTGCTTTTCTACCCAGTACTGCTGCTGTAAGACTTCCCTTTTATCCAGTAAATGTGTTTTTTCCCAGCCAGTCTCCTCAGGTAGTACTACCCACACAGTCTCTGCTGCATTAAATATTACCACACGTTATTTAAAAAATAAAGTCCCATAATACACCAGCAAGGCAAAGGGAGCAAGATTAAAACACAGTATGAGACATCCCCCTAAAAACTGCAAAAAGCCCAGGCAGTGTCCTTCAGAGTAACCAGAATATCAGTACTCTTCCTCCAAGAAATCTCCTTACCCCTAAAATTGCTTGTTGTATGATGTGAGGTTGAGTGATACAAAGGTCTAAAGAATATTACATCCCTGCACAGGTTATTGAACTTTCACGGGCTGAATGCACAAGCACATATCAGTGTCCTTTCAAAGGTGGCTCAATCCATTAATGCTGCTAATCCAGACCTCATGATTTAAATGACATGCCGGTGGCTGTAATCTTCCAGCAGGATATTTAAAAGCTGCACTCAAAGATGGAGTCTAAATGGAAATGCAAAAACTGGAAATCAGAGATTCTTCAGATAAAAACAACACATATCCGATTGGCAAGTCACACGTGTGCATTCCAGTTAAAGACGCCATCAGCTGTATGAGATATATACCATTAGGTTGATGAACATGTATAAGATATATACCATTAGGTAGATGAACGTGTAAAAACCGGGGTGTAAACACGATTTGAGCAAGTGCGAATTAGACTAGAAGTGCTACCACGCAGAAGGTATGTATTGGGTAGATCGATCTTCAACCCCGTTCGGGAGCACGATTTCAATCTCTCCCATCTTGAGCCTTTCAATGGTGCAAACCCCATTTATAGAGTTAGGGACATGTGTTGGGGTAAAAAAATAGAAGGGCGATTAGGAGGAAGTCGCAGCATGAAACTGAGCAGCAACTCCAAGATATTTTAAGTTCAAATTTGTTAACTTGTCCTTCACACCTCTCTCTGAGCTGCCGTGGTGAAATTCTCTGCCTTTTTGGTTTATGTAAAATATTTAAACGCTCCTGTCAAACTATAAAAATAAGTGTCCATTCAGATCTTTTCCACATTCCTCCTAAAGGTCTGCCCATTTAGTTTAGTTGTCCATGATGGAGGCAAGAGAGGGTCAGAGAAGAGGGAGTGCGTAGAGGGGAGGTCACAGCAGAAGGAGTTTCCCATTCCGATGAATTTTTAGGATCTTGCCCAGTCGTTGCTTGGCGGTAGCCAAACCCTTCTTGGGCCTTTTTCCTGGAAATGAAAAATAGAGAAAAATAGCATAAATAATGCAATTACAGTAAAAAGGAACACACACAAAACCAAATTTTTTTATACATTTTTTATGGTTAATGCTATAAATTGGCTTAAAAAGGTATATAGAAGTTCCATGGATTATGAATGCGTCCGATCCAATCCAGTCAGACAGTGGTAACTCTTAATAAATTATATATATACATGCACACACACGCACAATATTGTCTTACATTTGCACCCTCTCTTGGTGTACCCTACCTCCCTCTTCGGTGCCCATTGCGAGGCTAGCAATGAGTGGCTTCGGCGGCCATTTCGAGCCTCGCAATGCGCATGTGCAACTCAAAATTTGTGATTGTTACACACAGACTTGCAGTATGACAACTAGATTAGTGATTGAGATCACACATATATATATATATATATATATATATATATATATATATATATATATATATATATATATATATATATATATTTATATATATATATATATATGAGGGATAGGTCATGTGAAACAAATCTAATTAGATCCTATGAATAGGTTAGTAGGAACCTGGATCAAGGCAACTCAGTGGATGTAGTCTTTTTGGATTTTGCAAAGGCTTTTGATACAGTGCCACATGGGAGACTATTGTGCAAACTAAGAGATACAGGAATTGCAGTAAATATCTGCTCATGGATTGAGAGCTGGCTAAAAGACAGGAAGCAAAGGGTAGTTGTGAATGGAACATACTCAGATTGGACTAATGTGGTAAGTGGGGTTCCTCAGGGTTCAGTATTAGGTCCTCTTTTTTTAACATAATTACTTGTGCAAGCTAATTAAATTAGATAATGATGTACTTTCCCTCCAAAGGGATTTACATAAAATCAAGGAATGGGCATCTAAATGGCAGATGAGATTTAATATGAATAAATGTAAAGTTATGCATCTGGGAAGGAAAATAGCAATGCAATTTATAATCTTAATGGAGCAAATGTAGGGGTATCAGATTCTTAAAGGGAAACCACCTAGGTAACCGTGCTCAAAGCCAAGCAGCAGCTGCAAAGGCAAATACAATATTAGCATGTATTAGGAAGAGTATAGAAGCAAGGGAAGCAAATATAATTCTGCCACTATACAAATCTCTAGTATGCCCTCATTTGGAATATGGAGTACAATTTTGGGCACCATTTCATAAAAAGGACATTTTACAGCTGGAAAGGTACAGAGGAGGGCAACAAAACTAATTAGGGGAATGGAGGGGCTAAGTTACGAAGAAAGACTAACCAAATTAAGCTTATTTTGTCTAGAAAAAAGGACGTCTAAGAGGAGATATGATTACATTATATAAATACATCCAGGGTCGGTATAAAGATTTGTCAAGTGAGCTTTTTGTGCCAAGAGATTTCCAACTGACATGAGGACATCCTTTGGAGGTTAGAAGTAAAAAGATTCCACCTTAAAGAACGAAAAGGGTTCTTCAATCCTGCAAGGTGCTTTAGGGAAAGCGATACGGCCACCGGATTCCAAGCTCAAATACAGGGCCCTCCATTCTTCACAATATGTTATCTTGAACTTGTCTTTGCCTGTAACTTAACTTATGTATATCGCTACGGAATATGTTGGCGCGTTACTAATAAACTATATATATATATATATATATATATATATATATATATATATATATATATATATATATATATAAAAAAAATCGCACACACACACGGTGGATATAAAAAAAGTCTACACACCCCTGTTAAAATGTCAGGTTTCTGTGCTGTCAAAAAATGAGACAAAGATAAATCATTTCAGAACTTTTTCCACCTTTAATGTGACCTATAAACTGTACAACTAAATTGAAAAACAAACTGAAATCTTTTAGGTCGAGGGAAGAAAAAAAAAAAAAAAGAAAAATAATTTGGTTGCATAAGTCTGCGCACCCTCTTATAACTGGGGAAGTAGCGGTGTTCAGAATTAAGCTATCACATTCCAAATCGTATTAAATAGGAGTCAGCATACACCTGCCATCATTTAAAGTGCCTCTGATTAACCCCAAATAACGTTCAGCTGCTCTAGTTGGTCTTCCCTGAAATGTTCTTGGTCGCATCCCACAGCAAAAGCCATGGTCCACAGAGAGCTTCCAAAGCATCAGAGGGATCTCATTGTTAAAAAATTATCAGTCAGGAGAAGGGTACAAAAGAATTTTCAAGGCATTAGATATACCATGGAACACAGTGAAGACAGTCATCATCAAGTGGAGAAAATATGGCACAACAGTGACATTACCAAGAACTGGAGCTCCCTCCAAAATTGATGAAAAGACAAGAAGAAAACTGGTCTTGGAGGCTACCAAGAGGCCTACAGCAACATTAAAGGAGCTGCAGGAATATCTGGCAAGTACTGGCTGTGTGGTACATGTGACAACAATCTCCCGTATTCTTCATATGTCTGGGCTATGGGGTAGAGTGGCAAGACGAAAGCCTTTTCTTACGAAGAAAAACATCAAAGCCAGGCTACATTTTGCAAAAACACATCTGAAGTCTCCCAAAAGCATGTGGGAAAAGGTGTTATGGTCTGATGAAACCAAGGTAAAACTTTTTGGCCATAATTCCAAAAGATATGTTTGGCGCAAAAACAACACTGCACATCACCAAAAGAACACCATACCCACAGTGAAGCATGGTGGTGGCAGCAGCATGCTTTGGGGCTGTTTTTCTTCAGCTGGAACTGGGGCCTTAGTTAAGATAGAGGGAATTATGAACAGTTCCAAATACCAGTCAATATTGGCACAAAACCTTCAGGCTTCTGCTAGAAAGCTGAACATGAAGAGGAACTTCATCTTTCAGCATGACAACGACCCAAAGCATACATCCAAATCAACAAAGGAATGGCTTCACCAGAAGAAGATTTTTGGAATGGCCCAGCCAGAGCCCAGACCTGAATCCGATTGAAAATCTGTGGGGTGATCTGAAGAGGGCTGTGCACAGGAGATGCCCTCGCAATCTGACAGATTTGGAGTGTTTTTGCAAAGAAGAGTGGACAAATCTTGCCAAGCCAAAATGTGACATGATGATAGACTCATACCCCAAAATACTGAGTGCTGTAATAAAATCAAAAGGTGCTTCAACAAATTATTAGTTTAAGGGTGTGCATACTTATGCAACCATATTATTTTATTTTTATATTTTTTCTTCCCTCTACCTAAAAGATTTCAGTTTGTTTTTCAATTGAGTTGTGCAGTTTATAGGTCACATTAAACGGTGGAAAAAGTTCTGAAATGTTTTTGTCTTTGTCTCATTTTTTTACAGCACAGAAACCTGACATTTTAACAGGGGTGTGTAGACTTTTTATATCCACTGTATATACACACACACAACCCCCCCCCCCCCTTCCCCTCCTGTGTTCCTCCCCCCCATGTTCCAAAACCACTTGAGATTGTACTATTAAAAAGAGCAAAGATGAATAAGCTGCATAACATTTCCATACATGAACAACAACAAAAAACTGAAATGCAATTTACATTCCAAATTTTTTTTTTAACAGTCACTCTATATTCAAGGCTATAAATTATATTTAAATACCATTATCACGTTGCAACAAAGTGAATATTTCAGTTTTAAAGCACAATAAAGGCATAACAGGTTTGAATGTTCCTATCCTTGCCTACATTTTTAAAACCAATGCTTTATGAATATTTAGAGGAACGCATTGTAAAGATTTACTTTACTTACTCGGTATTACAATTAATTTCAAAGCCCGATAAGAATCTGTGAGCAAACTAAAACAATGTATTTAATACTCCCCGGAACAGTTTTAAACAAAAAGTATCTGGTATTAGAAAACAACACTAAAAAGGCTTTAAGTTTCACAAATTATTGCTGGGTTATGACTATTACAGACTTAAAGGGCCACTGTCGAAGACAAAAGGCATTTGTGTGTGAAGTATGTAACAAACTAAAAACATGGGTTGCTGTGTAAGCCATGGCCAGGAAAAAAATTTGGGAGGGGGGCGAATCAGAATTTCTGAAGCCTTTGGGTACAGCATTCCATTTAGTTTTTGTTACATTATTCTATGAGAGCTGTATCAGGAGGGTGCATTTCTATATCAGTAGAGGGAATAGAGAGAGGGCAATAGTCTTTCTTAGATTACTGGATCAGATTGAAATGGACACCATGCCACATCTCCTTGACTGGCAGAGAAACAAGCTGCCTGCATCAAGAAATTGAAGCATTGCTCACTAGAAAGTTAAAATTGCCCTCACACACAGAATTGCTAACTTGTAACATGGATACCTCCAATTTTACAGCAGAGGTATCAAAGGTATTTATTTGTAAAGTAAAAACGAACTTAAATTACATTTTCCATGCTCAATTATGCTTTTAGACAGACTCAGAAAGTCCTCTAACTTTTCCATTATAATGTGGTCCTTAAAGGAAATCTTCCAAGTAAATATAAGTTGCTCTCCTGTCATAAAGTACAAGTAAAAAAGCTACTATGTTATGAACTTGTATAGCACACTTCAGTGCGGCATGATTAAGGAACCATTGAAATGCTATTCTTACATTTTCTATGCATTTTTCAGTTGAAATTAGATAGTGTAAAAGTCATTATGACTTTATATTATGCATAAAATGTACACAATATATATGCACTAAAATCACTTCTAAACTGTATTCTCCACCTAACTGTGTCACTTTCTTACCCTGTGCTGCTTGACTTCCTGGGGAGGATGCAGAAAGCCGCCGGTGTGAAAGGAAGACTCCTGGTGCCATTGGGGTAGTGCCACGATTAATTTGAGCCATGCCAAATATATTGGGGCCAGCTGTGTACTCATGGTCAGCCAGGCTGCCAGAAAAAACCTCTGGCTGTATTTCAGGTGGTGGAGGGTCAGGCTCAGCAGGCAGAGGGCATGGTTCTGGTTCCAAGGTAGGTTTCTTCTTAGTGCTCACTTTCTTCTTTTGAGATTTCTGTTGTTCCTGCAGAGATAGAAAAAAAAAAAAAAAGGAAAGTTGGAAACATTATAAGATTGGTAACAACTTGCTTGTATTACCGCCTTGTGTACTACACTGAAAACATAAATGATGCTAAAAAAGAATGTTATGCTTACCCCTAGAACTAGTTAAATTTGATTTGAAGGCAATCTGGCTTGTGCCTGAATTTCACCCCTTATGGAAAAACCCATTTTAGGCAAAAATACCACCACGTGAGTCAGTTCAGAGTGAATCGATCTTGCTGGCAAATATCTGCAAAACTTTCTGGACCAGATTTAAAATCGGACATTAAATCAAAGGAAATTTGATACAATGCAATATCTTCCCTTTTAGCACAGGTTCCATTTTAGAGAACTAAGGGATGTTTACATGGCCAAAACTGATAGTCGGTACAATAAAATGAATGACTGGGGAATAAATTCAATGGGAAGGATTAAAAAAAATGGAGGGAAGGAGACAATGCCATTGCTATAATCCTA
Organism: Discoglossus pictus; assembly: GCA_027410445.1. Classification (NCBI taxonomy): domain Eukaryota; kingdom Metazoa; phylum Chordata; class Amphibia; order Anura; family Alytidae; genus Discoglossus; species Discoglossus pictus. The sequence continues at coordinate 14,418,692 of CM050168.1, forward strand.
ACTAAAAATTATCTTAAAATCTGGGAAAAATCAGCCATGTAAGGAATTAGGTTGTAGTTGGGAATAATTCTCTGATTGGGACGTCATGGACTCATTACAAAGAAACCTCACAAGCAGTTACTGATGGATGGAACAAGTGGAAGAGTAATATTTCAAATAGAGTTCAAAAGGCAAAAAGCTGACAGATAAAAATATTCATCCAGCTAAATAATCAACTGTGTGTGAACCAACAGCAGTCCATTACTAAAAGGAATATTACCTTTTCTAAATTAACAAAAACACAAGAGTATATTTCATCAGCAGAAACCAAAGTGGTAGGTTATACTGTATCATATTCACATATAAAAAAAGGTTTTTGTTTCTTTCATAAACATGTTTGCCTGCTTCCAAGAGAGTAAAAATAAATATAGGAGGGCACTGGATCTTTAAACACAAGCCTTTCTGGACATTGCTTATTCAAATGTAAAATCAAGAATGACTGAATTGCTAAGGTTTTAAGACATATGGAATTAAGCTTAGGGTATATTTATCTAGTGCTTCTGAAATATTAGTGTTCTGTTCAACATAAGTATTTGATTCAAGTAAAAGAGAACAAGTGTCTGAGGGTACACTCACCTGCTGGGAAAGCTTAGCTGCAGCCACAGCCAGGCCAGTCTCAACTGAAGCCACACGTGTCCCCTCACGCACTGGACGAGCTTGTTTAGGAAGTGTTGGAGTGACCCGTGCTGAAAGCACAAACAAATCAAAGCGATAAAGGAGACTACCACATCATCAGAAATAATATAAAAACATTAAAAAGGTAGACATTTATTAAACAATATATTTTATTTCTAACCGATAGGTGGGAGAGGATATCTTCCAAATACCCCTGCTACATATTTTAATAGATCAATTAAATTTTAACGAAAATAAAATGCCTGGTGCCTAATTTCAAATTCTAAAATTTAACTTTTAATCCTTGAGCAAAGGCTCCTCCACATCTCCGATAGTATTCAAGACATACGGTTATACATAACCTAAAAAAAATGTCTAATGGCTCTATTTTTGAATAAGAAAAAAATGTAATTTGTTTACCCCACATGCAGGATATTTAGTTTCATACAAGAGTGGAGCAAGCAGCTCTCCCTAAAGGTTTTGAATACAATATCTTGTTATCTAAAATTTCCTCCCAAATTATCACCTTTACAGATTGCTTTCAAAAGAACTTCTTACAATTCTTTTTCCCTTGTTGAGTCAATATTGTCTCATTAGTACCTTTTGGGTTCCACGGAGCATCGTCTGTCTGTTTCTTCTTTTTAGGACGCGATCTTAAAGCTGGATCATCCTCATCAGACTCCAGAGATGGGTAAACTGTGGAAGCAGCATAAGAACATCTATCACATACAGAAACCATTTGGTGGAAAGAGGGTGACAAATACAATTAAAAAAAATATAAAATAAATAATGATAAATACATTTTGGAGACAGAGTGCAGGCTAATTAAGGGACCAAACCAATATTTAGAGCTTGAAACAGAAGTTTCAGCGAAAGACACATTGCCCTTATAGAAACTATTTCACTAGCAGATCAAATATGTATTTTTCACATTTGCCTTTTATTGTATATTATTTACACTGCTGAAAAAACACAGAACATGAATGTAAATACTACAGCTTAGTACTCCCCAAGTTTGATTGGCTCATAAAAGTTTGACCCAACCAGCTCAGCATCCTTCATGTCAATAACAAAATTAAAATGATAAAATTTAAGCTGGTCACATTTTCATGATTGATCGTCTTACAGGCATCTCTCCTCCTGTGGAAAAATAGGAGTTTTATGGATATATATTTTTTATGGACAATATGTTATGTTATGTTTCCTTGTAGCTCTCAATGGAAGCATAGATAATGAGATGTCGACCACTTCTCCTAAGGTTGGAAAGGTACACACCAGATTTTAATAAGATCCCCATAAAATTTAAATTAAATTTAAAAATTAAGAACTCCCTCTTTAGTCATATGAAAAGTTGAGGAGACGTTTGGCAAACATACTGGAGGAACAAAAAACAAAAAAACACTGAATCCTCATGAATAGTTAGAAATAGTTGGATCATAAATTGAAAGAGCTTGGACCTCTCCTATATGCCTGTCATATTGGTCAGCATCAAAGCTAACTTAGACAGGAATTTTATTGAAGTTTGATTCAGTGTCTTAAAAGGCTGCAACATTCTCTCCCTTCCGAACAAGGCTTATACCCCATAAAGGCAAATGCAGTCAAGCAGGGGAATCTTATATTGCTTGCTGCTGCTTTTAAGAATCTGCTAATTAGATGAAGTTCTGACAGAAAAAAAAATAATTAAAAAATAAACTCAGTGGTGCTGCGAGTACTTTAAAAGTTTTAGCTGCACAAGTCAAATCCTTTTTTTGCCGAAGCTCCTGAATATTTTAATCTGAAGGTGCCTCAATCTATTCCAGATGCCCAAAGAGATCTCTGCATTGCACATTCTGCTCCTTTGTCCATGGAGTCTTTAATTGCTGAAGCATCTGCCAAATGAATTTATAAGCATTTAGCCAACCTTGCAATTGACATGGGGACGACAATAACGATAATGACAAGATTCAGGTTTACACAGATAGTCTTCTCTAAAATTGACCTTTAGTATAAAATAAACTTGCTTTTACATTGGATCTGATTGTGGCGATCCAGGAGTAGGGGCTATTGCATCCCAGGGCCACCTGCTATAGACTACAGGTTAACTACCCACAAGGACAGCTTGGGTTCTTGGAAATCTTGGCACCAGCACCCTGATATCTGGCTTCTGTATCAGTTAGGGTCTCTCCATGAACCAGCACTTCCAGGAGTCTCAGTAACCTTGCTGTGGTAACCTTCCTGACCAGGACAAGTTACTTGTAGTAGGATCAGTATCGCAGCAACCAGGAGCAAATAGGAGAACATACCTTCTCTATATGTCTCAGTAGTACTGATTTATTTTTGGAAAGTCAACAATATTTATAGGGGTTAGATACAGAGGGTGGTGTAAACAATACAACAATCACAGGAAGTGGCAGACAAACACAGGAGATTGGCTCCACATGGGGTCTGACATCCTGCCTGGCAGCTGTGAACAATAGGCCAACCTCCAAATACACATAATGCTGTCTCCATGTCTAGTCGTCCAGATCTCAAATAGAGTAAATTAACTTTATCTGGAAAACAATGGGACAAAAGAGATTACAATACAATGGATATTTATAATCCAGTGGCTGGAGCCAAGCAATCTGTCCTTTACGGTGGCTCAATGGGCCAAGATCCATGAACCGGAAAAGGGGTCCGTGACGCTGCCATTAAAGGCCTGCTATATTTAAGAACACTTTCATGTTTGTTAAGTATGTAACATTAGCAGCTTTTCCATGAATAGAAAGCATTTTGAAGATTATGTTTTCATTTAGAATACATCCACCTTGTCTAAAGAGAATATTTCCTGATAGTTTTGAGCATGAAGTGAAATTTTACCTACTGAGCAATGGAGGGAGGGAGGGATGACAGAGGGGCGATTGGTTAAATCACTGGACCATTCAGACAGCGAAGCTCTTCTACTACACATGGTCAGAAACAAGAAGCTTGCATCAATAAATACAAGCTCTGGCTTACAAAGATGTAAAATTGCCTCTCATTTAAGCTTTATAAAAGCATAAATAGTCATCATCTTTTCCAATAATTTCTTTATTCTAATTAAAACATAGGTTTATCACATCTTCCTGTCTAATTATGATATTAAAATAAAATAAAGATTCAAACCATTTTTTTTCCATCATGCATTGGATATTTAATAGAAATTCCTGTGATAGTGACAGTCACAGTTCAGTATGGGTATTTGCACTTACTGTATTCAGAATCCTTGAAGCAGGCACCCAGTGTCTCCTGCTCATCTGCACTATCTTCATCATCACTGTCCATGCTACAATGTGCAGGTCGTCTCACTGGCCTTTTTCCAGGCCTCAGGATCACTTTGCTTCCACTGCTGCTGGTCCCATTGCTACCTGTTTTATTGTTGTTACCAGCAGCTTTACCGCCTCCCGACTGTGCTGCTGATGCTCCACCGCTGCTCTCTTGACCAGCTGCCCACCAGGCCTGCAGACTAGAAGCAGGAGTACAGGAGGATGACGCCTGGAGATTGGCCATGCACAACATTCCTTGGATGGCTTCCTGGGTGCTGGGAGAAGCAGGAGCTTCGCTGAAGGAAAACATAAATAGATCACAAATCTTTTAGCTGGAAAAAAGAATGTGTGCACAAAACTAATACTAGATACAGTGTTTGCAATAAATAGATTGTAGACTGTAGATTAAGAAAAAAAACATACAATAAACTAGCTTTATTAGCTCTTGTGTAATCTGAATATAAAGCATTTTTCTGAGAAAATGTTAATTTTAGCAAACTCAGCTAGTATATTAACATTGCCATGACAGGAATACTTAAATTCTCAAGGCATATGGGGATAGTTACAGAAAGAAGCAAGCATTAATTGTGCATATACTTGCAAGCGGCCTGCTGAGCAGCATGTGCTGGGGAGGAGTAAAAGGCTTATATGAGTTAACAAAACAAATCACTTTCCTTCTACTCCAGAACAGATAGATTTCTGCTAAAATAAATATTGTACCTAAAAATGCTTTTATGCTCATCACTTAGAGAGCAGATAATGGTGTTTATTATATACTTTATACATATATCACGTTTTCCCCCCGACAAACTACAGAAAAAGAAAGTCCAGATGGAGAAAGAAATGGATAGAGAGAGTTCAATGAGTTGTCTATGAGACAAAGAATATAATAGAAACTTAAAAACATCAAAATATCCTTCAAAGAAAAGCAATGCTAGATGAAAAGGCAGCACCACTCCAAGATCTTGGCTTGAGTTTTACAGAACACTTAAAATATTGCGTTAGTGATTTTTTCCCCCGATTAGAGTGATGCCAAAAAACGTCTACAGCAACTTTATCATAATGCAGTTAGGACCCAAATCAAGCAAATATAGATATCTTTATATAAAAAAAAACATAGTTTTCTGTACTTTTAAACTTCTTAAAAAAGGAAATGTAAGGCATTAATACTTTAGACACGAGTAGTTGCACAAAACATAATTCCCAATACAGAAAGCCTAATCCAAGGCAGGATACAGATGGGATGCTATCTAAAGTTTAAAAGAAGGTCAAGGAGCAATTATACTGAGCCTTTAAGCCACTTATGAAGAGGGATGATTAGATAGGTCAAGTGATTAACTTATCAACTTATAGGTATCACTGAGAAAATCACTGCATGGATAGAAACAGAAGAGTGCATGCTTTAGGGATGTAAATGTTGCAGAAAGATTTTGCTCTCCGTACTCAAGCTCAGAATAGTCGGGACCCCCAACTTGCCGACTGGCCTTCAGGAGGTCTAAAATCCCTCCACTGCTAGCACCCAGCTGGTCTCCATCAGCTTCGCCCAAATCCTCATCTGTGGTGTAATCTTCCTGTAGGGTAGAGAGACATTAGTAAGAAATGCACATATATTGTAGAAACTCTGCACCAATCATACATGCATTGGAAATATATTTACCTCCACGTCGAACTCCAGCTCTCCAGGTTCTCTCACACGGTTGGGGTCAGAGCATGGCTTTGCCCGGGGCAGCTTTCTAGGAAACTCTGGAAATATTAGTAGATTTTAAGCAAATTATTTTTGTGTCATATCTTGAATTTTCTAAAATCTACTTAAAGGGCCAGTGTATACATTTTTCATGGTAAAGTTATTTTTAATTCATCATTAACATTTAAAATACATGTGTAAAAAGCAGCAAAGCAAATCTTTAGCCAGAAAATATCCTTTAAAAAACAGTTTACAGTGCCTTGCAAAAGTATTCACCCCCCTTGACTTTTTACCTATGTTGTTACACTACAGCCTTAAGTTCAATGTTTTGTTAATCTGAATTTTATGTGATGGATCAGAACACAAAAGTCTAAGTTGGTGAACTGAAATGAGAAAAATATATACATGAAACAATTTTTTAGAAATAGAAAATTGGCATGTGTGTATGTATTCACCCCCTTTGTTATGAAGCCCATAAAAAGCTCTGGGGCAACCAATTACCTTCAGAAGTCACATAATTAGTGAAATGATGTCTACCTGTGTGCAATCTAAGTGTCACATGATCTGTCATTACATATACACACCTTTTTTGAAAGGCCCCAGAGGCTGCAACATCTAAGCAAGAGGCACCACTAACCAAACACTGCCATGAAGACCAAGGAACTCTCCAAACAAGTAAGGGACAATGTTGTTGAGAAGTACAAGTCAGGCTTAGGTTATAAAAAGTAAATGATGCAAATCTTCAAAAAATCCATGTTAATTCCAGCTTGTGAGGCAACAAAACATGAAAAATGCCAAGGGGGGGGTGAATACTTTTACAAAGCACTGTACCTCATTAATGGCCACTGTTGTACCCACCCCACTTCTCACTGTCATGAGCAGTAATGGAAGAAAGTGAAAGATTTCTACTAAGATAAGATAATACTAAGATGGCTTGGCGAGACTTGAATATTGATATATTTAGCTTCCCTTCAGCAGTTCTAAGGAGAACAAGAGGTGGGAAGGGATACAGCAGTGACCACTAGCAAAGTAAATTGTTTTAAAATTATATTCTCTGGCTAAAGCTTTGATTTGATACGGTGTGCACATGCATTTTTATGTTAATTAATGGTAGGGGGGGAAAAAGAGAGATAAACCTAACACTGGTCCTTTGGTAACTTTGTAACTCTTTTAGTTTCTTAAACAAAAGTATGATTTAAAATATTTTTCAGTGTCAATTAAAGAACGTGTCCAAATGAGTTACTTGCAATGATTATACCCTAAATTACAATACATTTCAATTCAAAGTGACTGCAAATATGCATTTTAATAATATCAAGTTGATAAACTTCTTGTTATTGCCTCCATGATTTAAACGGTATGTAAACCTGGATGATTTTATTGTGTTTAAAGCCGGAGTACTATTGTTGTGCAGGCTATTCTACATTTTTATTATTTCTTGACTGACAGAGGCTCAGCACAACTACACGCAGTTATATATATTTGGTCACTGTCCTGTATATGCACTGCATTCTTGTATATCTCTGACGATGGGATTACATACTGCCAAGTTTCCTCTTTGGCGGAGGTAGTTTCCTCTCCTTGCGAGGCGTCTCATCAATCTGCAAGTCGTCCTCAGAATCCATCAGAAAAGGATCCCCAGGCGACAGTTCAGACTCAACCCGCTCCTTTTTATAGGCTTTGTTCATTAACGCAGGGCGCCTGCTCCCTGCTCCTACACGAACCTTCTTACCACTAAAAGATGAAAAAAAGTGGCATCTTAAATCACAGCCTGCCCAATGAGCTTGTGTTCCTGCAAGGGCCTCTTTTCTGACCTCACTACAAACCATACATTTGCTTTTACAAAATTAAAGAATAATCTTCATAACAAATAATGTACTATTTTGACCGAAAAATAATAGAAGTATTTTCGTTTTTGCTTTCCATCTAATCATTCTAAAGTTAAACTGACACTGAAGTCCAATATTTTTATTAAGCTATTAAAAATAACAATGTTTTTGTAATGTAAAACACATATTTAAATGTATTAACTATTTATGCAAGTGCATGCTATCCTGGCCATCTCCATTCTAGTCTTCTAGTACCTTCCTCCATAGGAAGTATACGTTTCTTATCAAGCAGGCCCGGGACCTTGGAGGCTGAGCTTAGCTCACTGGCACTCAAAGAATTGTTATTTACACATTATAATAATTATTGATTTTAATAAGATGCCCTTCAAGCAGTAAGGTTTTTTTTTGAGACATAAAAGATAGGGACATCTTTATAAAAGACAACAATGCTGATGAGCATGTCTGCATATAATAGGAAATACATTATTTTACCTTCTCATTCTAAAAAGATTTTGCCCATTATTAAATTAAATTCCAATTCTTTAAAATAAAATATAGTATTAAAAATATGGGTTCCACATTGTCCCTCAAACCCTATAAAATAAAAGATTCTATTCAACACATTTATACCAAAAATGCCCAAATTTTCAGTTTTGATTATGGTTGAGCCTGTACAAAATAGCTGTATATTTTTGCATGGAATGGATCTGAATTTCATTATCACAATAAAAGACGGAAATACACTTGCAACTGGTTTACTGATTACTGAAGGGGTTAGATTAAGGAGATAAAAAGTTATACACTCTTGAGAGTAGGGACCTCAATTCAATCTGTTGCATCAACTTGTTTTTTGCACTATTGTATTGTGTTTCTACAAAACTTGTAATATGATTTTTTTTTGTGTACTCAATCTGCTTTACTGTACCTTTGTAAATAGCTCTGCTGAAACAGATAGCACTTAATAAAAAGAGTAATAATAATAATAATATCACATTTAAAATACCACTGTAGTTCAAGAAAAACCCAACTTTGTTTGTGAACTATATAATAAACAAACATTAGTAGCTTTGTAAGCCATGGACAATTTTAGAGAATATAAGAATTTTTGTTTATGAAGAGGATTTTACATAAATCGAGTCACATTATTATGACCACCTGCTATATCCTGAATAAACGCAGTGTGCAGCACGAACAGCAGCTAGACGGCATGGTAGTGAAGCAGTAAGTCTCTGGAAGGTTGGCAAGGGTATCTGGAGCCAGGTAGACTGCAGTGATTCCAACAGCTGCTGAAGAGTGCGCGGTGGAGGATTCATGCGGCGAACATGGAGTTTGAGGTGGTCCCACAGGTGCTCAATGCAATGGGGTTCAAGTCTGTGGAATTTGCAGGCCAGGAAAGTACTCTGAAGTCTTCATCGTGCTCCTCCAACCACTCCCGGACAACTCTGGCCATATGACATGTTGCATTGTCCTGCTGGAAGATCCTATCCGCTCCAGGGAAGACTGTCAACAGGTACGTGTGTACTTGATCAGAAAGGATGGACTGCGTTTGGTTGAATTGGTTGAGAGTGCCTTTCAGAGGTACGAGTGTACCCAGACAATACCAAGAAAACATTCCCCGGACCAGAATGCTGCAGCCATCAGCTTGTGGTCTTCCAACAATGGTTGCAGAGTGTTTGTTCTCAGAGGATTTGCGGCTGACAAGCCAACATCCATCCAGTGGATGGAACAGAAAATGTGACTCAGAATAGTGCAAATTAAAGCAGTTTTGGACGATGAACCCCAGTCAGCATGAGTGCAGTGACCAGCCATTTGCTTCCGAGCCCCATATGCAACACTGTTCACTGTACTGTCATTTTAGACATATACGTCTGGTAGCCCTCTGGTTCGTTTGGATGGGAAGTTGCTCAACTATAGTGCATTGGTTGGCCCTCACTCACCTTCGCAGCCAACGTTTACCTCGGACATCAATGGGAAGTGGTGATCTGCAGTTTCAACGCCTTTTATTTGCAATGGTGCCGTTTGTCCACTAATGAGACACTTTAAACACAGCAGCAAGCAAACAGTTCACTAACTGCACTGTTTCAGAATCACTGCCACCCTTGGCCAGGAAAGCCAATGATCATCCCCTTTTCAAAAATCGAATAAAATCGCACATTTTACCCATGACAGTGTAGGTTGATGTTTGCAGAATGCCTACATGTCACCTTAAAAACCCACCAAGTCAGCTAACGACACGTTCCGTATTACATTGGCTATGCACTGTAGATGTCACAAGTAGCCGGTGGTCATAAGAATGTGTCTCAACCCTATATACGTTCTGTGAAATGACTTCCAGAGAGCTGGATCATGAAGGTGTGTGTTTTATTTATCAGCAGGGGAGGAGGTTTTGTTGGATAACTGTATCAGCTTGAAATTGACACCACACCCCTTCCCCTTCACAGGCCCAGAAGGTTTCCATCTAGATGTAAGCATTGCCAAAATGTTAAACACACAATTTATATCAGCAACACCAAAATATTTTTATTAAAACATAGTCTTAAGTATGGTCTTTATCCAGATGTTTTTTTTCATTGTACAGTGGCCCTTGGCTCCCTACCTGCTTGCAATCTTATTTTAAGTGATAAACACTCAGTGAAGGATGATAAGCATAAAGTGCATGCCCAGTTTTTGTAAATATGAGTAAGGATTGAAACTCCACACTTCTGAGCCTCTAATTATGCTGATCTCAGTTTTTTTTTGTTTGTTTGTTTTTTCCGGGGGTGGGGGGTGGTTTGCATGCAAAAAAAACAAACACAAAAAAAAAAAAAAAAAACACACACATGCAAGACAAATATCTAGGAACAAAACACGAACCTCATGTTATTGCCATTGGCCAGTAGCATTCGCAGTTTCTGCTCGGTTGTACCCAAATCCAGGAGGCAGCTCTGTGGCTTTTCATCAAGGAGATCCATAGAGTCATCGTCTATCTGAAAAAAAAAAAACAGGAACAAAAATGTAAATTAGAGATAAAAAAAAGGAGAAAAAAAATAAATAAAAAAAAAAGAATATGTAATGCATAAGCCGTTATCAAAACTACTACCAAAAACTACTATGATCCTATTAGGGATACTTACCATTTCCTTCTTGGGTGTCAGCAATGCCTTTTGGTTCAGATGTGTATCCAGAGGTTCTGGACTTTCATCCAGCATATCTTTGTTCCCCCTGCCACCTTTCTTAAACAGTTCCTTTGGTTTTGGCCCCCTTTTCTTGGAGCTCTTTAACAGGGGGACAGATTTGGATGGGGATGCAGTGCCTGCAGGAGAACTCCTGGTCAGACCCAAGGGGTTGCCTGTCTTTTCAATGTTTTGATGGAAGATGTCCTGAGAGAAACAAAAGTACGAAAAGTAAGTGATTAATGGAGGCATGTTACCAATATAGATAAAGAGGATGCCAGTACAGACACGATAGTCACCTCCATCAAACGGATCTCTCGGTCCAAATCTTTTATAAGTTGAGTTGTGCTAATTGTCTCTGGGATCTCTTCTTCATGATCAGTCAATGACTACAAAAAAAAAAAAAAAAAGTAAACTCATCCAAAATCAGCCACGGGGGGAAAGCTAAAAGTATGTATTACAATCTCACGTGACAGGAAAGCAGACATCTTTTATCTTTACTCCCTTTACATAGTTGAAGAAGTGTGTACTTCATTAGATAGGAATATTTATATATATAACAAAAGGAGCTAGATGTATTAATTAGCTATATAGAGAGTGGAAGGTCGAGACATAGTATTTGTTGTTGGAGAATAATCCTAGCAACAAAAGTAAAAGGGCAGAAATATTGAATATTAGACCACAATAGTCCTAACAGTTCCGGGTTAAAATTATCTTTCTAAGGTTCAACCACCACAATAGAAGTGAAATTGATGCAAACAGGGTTCTTAATACTGAACTGTTTGAGGTTATCAAGGAATTTAGTTGGTAGGAATTAATGTATGATCGAACATATACTGAAAACAGAAAACATGAACAAGAAAATAATGTGTATTGTAATGGGGAGGGAAACATGAACTTCTGTGTGTATGTGGTCTGATCACCTCCTTTTTGGTCCAGGATCTGAATGCTGTATTAAGGGCCTTTGCTCCAAGTACTAAGTAAGACGCTGGGTGTCTTCTGTTCTCTCGCAGTCCTGATGATACAAATATACAATATGATTTAAGTGCATACAGAAGGTACACAGGTAAAGATGGCACACAAGACTATTGGGGCATTTTAAAAGAATTGTAGATTAACAGGTTTACAAAGTTACAAAGCTTGGCATCACAAGGGGCGAAAAATGCTCACCACGGAAGGTGTCCAGTAAGTGTTTCCCCACGTACCAACAGATGGACTCAAAGTTCGGGAACTTAAAAAGGTCGGCTGTGCTCAATCTCTTCTCAATCTCATAAGCTCTAAAATAATGGGGCATAGTTAGCACCAAGGTAAGGAAAAAAACATATATTGACAAAAAAAAATTCCACACATCTGTGGAGCTATTCCGTGGCTCCCACAAAAAAAGAAACCGGTCAAACTTACTGACTCTCACCCAGTAGGTATGGCCAGAGCTCTCTAGTTCTCTTCTACATAGTAACGCAATGGAATGGTACCCACCAATGTGAACACGCTACACAAGCCCTAACATCCTCCTTTATCTCTAGCTCATGGAGGGAAGGGTGTAAATAATAATACAAATAAATGCAGGGAATGTATAACCCGCTACTACCCTACGAGCCTGGATATTCCCTGGGGTTCCTCCAACTGAAGAGAATCCATTGGGGTTCCTTAAGGACCCCCTTGGCACCAAATATTAATCCATTACAATAGGGGGCCCTTAGGAACCCCATAGTAATTTCAATATAACCACTGGGCCCCTATGTACCCCCATGCTATACTAAACTAAGACCATGGGGAATCCTTGGTGAACTTTAGGTGGTCCAAAGGGACCATGGTCATAGTTTAGTATACTGTGGGGTCCATTGGGATGCTCATGGTAATAGGTTAATATTTGGTGCCAAGGGTGTTCATAAGGAACATTAAAAAGGTGGTAGTTTTGCCAAAATATGAAAAGAAAAAACATAATAAAATAAAAAAAGTTAGAAAGGTTTATTTTTCAGGCAAGGTCAACTCATCAGGACTGTTGAATTAACTACTTAACACAAGTCATAGAGAGAGACAGTGATGGACTTCTTATAAAACACAAATTGCTAGGTTCCTCTCATTGCCATTTCTTGTCACTCACCTGAGCTGCATGGCAATGTTCAGACTGTGGAGGAAGTTTCCTCCAAAAGCTAAACAGTCCACAGGGGTCAGCACTGAATGAATCCAACCTGCAGGACACAAAGGGAGACATATGAGCAAATGAAGTCCTTAAAGAGATCGTGAACATAGCACAAATATTCCTGTGTCAAATTACCTGTGGGGATGAAGAGTGTCTGACCCTGTTTGACTGGACACCTGTAACATTTGTCCACTTGGTCACCAAAGAACATCTCATTCTGATTGGAGGAACTGCTCCAACACTCAAACAGGGACAGGTTGGTGCTGGTGGGACGGATCAGGTAAAATATTTTCTCTCCCTTATCACAGGAAACAAAAATACAAGAAAAGCTCTCCCAATGAACATATATAATACATCCAGCTGTTGACATACCTAAATAAAAACTTTACTGTTACATACCTTTTAATGGGAAAGTCCTGCCTACACATAGGCACTCTTTTATATAGATATACAAATAAGTATGCACAGACTATATAAACTTCCTTTTATTGTTACAAAAAGTCTCTATGTTAGAGGAATAGTGAAAGGGGAAGAAATTAAAGTGACACGATGAAGCTCTCAGTTACTAGAGAAAGGAAAAAGAACATATATAATAAGTAAGATTGCAGTAGGTTGTCAGAACTTTGGATGAACAAAATTCAATTTTATATGGGCATTATTATCTAATAATCCTATTAACCTTTCTTTTATAATCAATGTACTAATATTTTATTATATGCTATATACATTTATGCATGCGATTTCATTGTGGAATATATCTGTAAGAGATATATTTTCTCAAGTTCTCACTGAACAGAATTTCTTAAAGAGTCCTTTTGTTCTATAGAGACAAATACCTGGATATTTTCTGAGCTTATTAAAAAGATAAGGTTTAAAATAACAGAATACGCCTTTTAAATTCACATGGGCAAGAATGTTCTAACCAGACATTATGTCTTTCCCTAGACTATTAATGTCTCCTGTGTATATATGAAATTACCTTTATTGACCATGTTTGGGTTATAATTTGGTTTATAGTGTGTTAATTTCAAAGTTCATTAGCAAGTTTATGGAAATTCCTATGATAATTTGAAGGTCCAAGAGCCCATCTTGTGGTTCAAGGAATAAAATGTTTATATAAAAATATATAATCACTATTAAGATTTAAATATGTGGTGACATCATGAGAATATTTGATTGGCTGACAAACACATGTCCTGATTGGAATTTGTGATAGACAAATGAAGTTGTGGGTATAATTATGGGTAGAAACAAGAGACTAAAAGGAAAGAGCTGGGAGAACAAATTAGAGGGAGAGCTGAGATGGACCAAGAACAAGAAGACACAGACACACTTTGGTGAACTTCTTAAAAGAATACCTTTAAAACTATTGGGATTTTTCCCAAACAAATAGAAACTTAACATGCATTCTACAAAGAAACTTAGGCAGCTTGCTAAGAAAATAATTTACACGTTTACATCCAAAAGAACTTCTCAAAAGATCCAGAATTCCAATAAATTTGATGGAACCAAAATAAAAGAACCAGGTATGATCTAAAGTATAACATTTCCTTTATATGTTATTTCTTTTTTTTTGCTATATCAATAATCTCTGCGGGAATTTTTTATATATATATATATATATATAAAAATTCACCAGTTATATGGTATATAAGTCGACGTATAATTTGCTAGTTCATTTTATAAATACTACGAAATATCAGCTTTTATAGCAATTTCATATATCCGATAATTGTAATGAAAAACATGTTCTCTTTTTAATTAGAGACAACATCTTTATTAGAGATAATACTATAAAGTCAACTATACAATCATAAGATATTAAAAGAGTATGATAGCTTAATAAATAGATATGTGTAACATACCAAAATACCATGTCTGATGTCAATCTATTATATTTCATCATAGTAAGCATTTGTGCATGTCTTATTATATGATTATGTGGATAATGTAATAATAACTAACAATTTATAATTTATGTACCTTGATATATTTGTTACAATGGTTATACCAACTTGTTATTAAAATATACTGTATTATTTATATTCCTTTATAATAAATAATATTCTCACAATACAGTTCTGTTTATTTCAGAAATTAGTCAAAATTGGCAAATGTGAAATATGTAAATTTTCCATTAATATTAATAAAAGGTTATTGATATTAATAATATAACCATATAAATAGCCAAAACCCATGACATATTATGGAAGCACGTGCTCGAGATATTACACAGGATTATTTTATATTAAGAGGTAAATTGTTGTTATATTTACTAGAATTATGCTTAGTAAAAATTAATTGAACTAAAATAATTTATAATTTCTTTTTAAAATTTCCAAGATGACCGACAGAGCCACGCCTAATCATTCTCCTCTATCAGATGCATTCCGAATCCAGGAAACTCAGATATGCCTTTCTCTGGGTCTATTATTTATCCATTATAAATCGGCTCTTGTGGTATATCACCCTACGCTTTGAGAGATAATTAATGACATGAGATAAAGTTATTAGAGAGAGCTTTTTAATGTAATGTATGCATAAATAACTTTCAAGGTCAATTACATAACAATTCCACTAATGTTTAGAAACAACCATATGTATTAATATTTATGTGTACTTTTCAATTAGGATACAACTAGGACCTTGGCTGTCGCAAAAGCCAGGCAGAATATACCTTCAAACTTGCAATATGCCACAAACAAAAAAAATTTAAAATAAAAAAATGTTATGTCCTCTCCTGACTAATCAGTAAAAAGCAAAACAGATTTGTCCCGTAACTTTTACATATATAATTGAATTTGTGTTCTCTTCAAATAGAAGGCAGGCTAAATACCTATGGATATGCCTATCATTTTGGGATACATTTATTGCATGGTAAATGCTTTCTATTTTAATTTATGTTCATATATAATATGTACAATAATACAAAGAGATACTGATCCATGACAAGTAGCAGTATAGATTCCGCTCACCTTTAACACATGATACCACACAGAGGTGCCTCCGAAGTCAATGTGGAAATCTGTGTAACTGTCTTTCACTCCCATCAAACAGTACTTTTGGACATT
The DNA here is from genome assembly GCA_027410445.1 of Discoglossus pictus. Taxonomy (NCBI): domain Eukaryota; kingdom Metazoa; phylum Chordata; class Amphibia; order Anura; family Alytidae; genus Discoglossus; species Discoglossus pictus. The sequence continues at coordinate 14,434,488 of CM050168.1, forward strand.
AGGCCTCTCAAAAACACTCTGCTCTGGCCAAAGATTCTCTACCCAGGACAATTTGCGAACAATCTTTGGGGTCTCAACCAGGTTAGATAGTCTGTAATACAAAGCATGAAGAGAGGACATCAAGAATCCTGCCAAAAAGGATATTAATAAGTTCTGCAACATACATTTATGCAAAAATGGTTAAAGTTTACAATATAATTTACATTATAAAAGGTAAAAAATAGAAACCTGCATTGCTTTCTATAACCAAAACAAATGAGAAATAATAAGAGAAATAAACTAATATGGTATACTAATATTGCAGTTAAAAAGGACAATTGCATCTGTATGGAAGTAGAAGAGCCTTCCAAATGTAGATATGCTCATAATATGCACAGCATTGAGCTTATTCCACAAACTGAGCAACGCTGAACGCAACTTCATGATTCAATGAAAAAGTCACAAATGTGTGGCAAGTAATGATAAAATAGCATTTGAGTTATCCTTTTGAAAAGGCTATGCACCATATCAGATTAGTATTTATACTCTCCCAATCGTCTCCCCTGTACTTTTTAAAATGTTATTTATTCACAGAAGTGCGTACAATGCATAGAGTACTTAATAGAATAAAGTATTACAGAATGAACCATGATCAAATACGTAAGATTACATTGATTAATATCAAAATCTGATATGATTTAATCAACTTTTCTTCTAAGACTGTGTATTACATTTGATAATGTACTATTTTATATATATTTGAAATATTGATGAAAAAAAAATCTAGATTTAATTGATAGTGAAACAGAATAAAAAATTTGATGCTGATGGAAAGATAGCATCAGAAATAAAAAAATAAAAAAGTACATCTCAAGGACAGATTTTCTATCAAATGTTTTTTTTTTAATTAAAAGTATGTATTCGTTATACTACAATTCATTAACTTAACTGCATACAAGAATGACTGCACCAGCTAAATTACTGTATTCTAGACAGATATCATTTACTTCTGACTATTCAGCCGACCTATTATTTTCTGTACAGAAGGCAGCAGACACATTGAATAGGGTGATACACTGACATTTTCTAAACCTTTTGCTCTGTATGTAATATTTTGTTAATTACACTTCATACCAAACTTTGTACTTTTAACACTTAAAAACATGATGAAATGGAGGTCCTATTGAAGGAAAGTTGATGCCCATAACAAAGTTTTAATGCCAACAATAGAGGTGCTCAGACAGAAAACAAACTCTCCTTAGTAGGTAGTTCTATTTATATGGTCACCTACTCAGAGAGCAGCCTCTTTTAGCCACGTGTGCCCTTCACAGGGAGAAATATCCTGAAGTATATCAGTCTGGTGCCACTCAAAAGAGTGACCCAGCCCCGAAATACCAGACAATTCTATCCTGAACAGGAGAAACCGCAAACACCAGACTTACGTTTCGGCCTTTATGGGCCTCGTCAGTAAGGTGTAGTTGATATCTCCCTAAGGCACATTGAGTAATATCACCCTTATGGCGACAAAGCCCTAAGGGTAGCAATACCAACAACAGAAGTGACTGGTATTACGGGGCTGATCAACTTTGTATCTTACAGATGTTTTTAGCCTTTTTTTTTTAGTAAATAAAAAATTGACCCTCAGCATTGTAAGAAACAGTTATGTTGCACAGCAGTGCAGTACTGTAAATAATCTATCAATCTTGATTAAAGACAATAGCTCAAATAAGGAAAAAAAAAAAAAAAAAAGTTTGAAAAATACTTTTTTCTACTGTCAACTTTCTTTTGCACAGGGTATTTAGGCTATAATCTTTCAGACAGACCACATAATGTACACACCTTGTCTCTGAAAACTCCAGACTGATTACATTGAGCACCTTCTCTCTCTTGGGGCTATTATAGTATTTCACAAAGTCCTTCAGTTTCATCTTCTGGTCAGCCTGCCTCGCCACATCTATTACATCAATCTCCTTCTCAGGACCTGAAAAGTGCAAGAATAAAAAAAGAAAAAAGTCCATATATTTAAAATGAGCAGGTTTTAAAACTTGACAAATCATTCACCTAATTTATAGAAATTCCACATTAAATGGAACTGTGAAAAACTGCTGAAAGGAAGTCATCAAAGCACAGCTCTGTGCTGTGAAAAGTCTATTCTTTCCAAAAGACCATGTTGCATCATTATGGTTAATAACTTCTATTAACAATATTTTAACATTTAAAAAAAACTTTTGCCTGTTATCAAGGTTATTTCTTCAAAAAAGCACAAATATCAATACAAGACTACATTGGTAGTCGATATAAATTACATTTGTAAGAATGATCGCGGAAGAGGAGCTGTATTTTGCACTTGATAAGTCAGCCGGTGTTAATAATATCACCTAACATACCAACATAGTACTCCACATCTGACACCGTGAAGGAGGGAGCTGGGAGTGTCATTCCAAGGCCATCTTTTTTCAGCACCAGAATAGGGACACTGAAACTATTCTCCTCCAGATATTCCACAGTCAGCTGGGCTCCCTGCGGCTTCAGGACCACCTCATCTGCACTGGATATGTAAATTCTTCAGTAAGTAGCGGTGTACAATATAATAAACTTAAGGGGATATGGAAAATTTATGTATTTTTCTAGATATATAATATATTTCGGTATCTATTTACTTTTAAGTACTTTGTTTATTAACAAGAACTTGAAAGCTCTATTTTTACAGCCTAAAAATCAAACAAATAGTCTCTGTATGGGTCTGCCTCTGCAGCTCATAAAAACAGACTCTGCTGTACTTGCTGTGCCTTGTACTAACCAATCAGTGACCATCTCGCTGCTGAGAGGTGGCCCATGATAGGACACTACACTGCACATCAAGCCCGTGCCTGTATGCTTTGATGTTAGGCAGTAAAAAAAGAGCTTAGAAGCATTTCTTAATAAAAGACAGTACATCGACATAAATAGATAGACAGGTATATTATATACCGCATAAAATCCAGAAAACTTCCATGTCCCTTTAAGGCAACTGGATACAGAACGTGTGACGGCATCTGTACCACCTATACAATATGCAAATAAATACAATCCTGTATATTCGTACAACAAGCAGATTTGAATGTTGTGCTAGTCAGAGGGCTCGTCTTACCTGGGGAAGTTTCTGCTCCGTAGCTCTTTGATAAAGCTTGCACTTCCTGTCTGCACTGGCTTCGCTGCGTCCTTGGTTATGGACGCATCCTGTTTCTGGGCACCCCTGCGGCGTTTCACTGTGCCAACAAAACGACACAACGAGAAGAGATTTACTCACCAATACTTAAAAGTGGGGTCACTGTGCAACGCTTTGCCTTGCACAGATTTAAAAATAAAAAACACACACATTCTTTTCTGAGCGAGTGTCTTGTACAGATGGAAGCTACTTACTGACAGAAGGCCCATGAGTTATCTGGCAATTCGGGCAGTGGTATAGGTCAATTTCAGATGCTTTTTCCTCCTCAACGCCAACACAACTAACAGCAGGGAAGACAATAGGAGAGTAGGTTACAAGACGAAGGTGGCAAACCAAGAAATTAAAAACACAGAGAATCAATTAATCAAACATAACTATTTTTATGTGGTTTGATGCAAAAACATTTACTTACATTCTAAAGTATTTTAAAACTAGTACTCTAAGATTGTTGATCATCTCTGCAGAAGTCACACTCCCAGAAAATACCTTGTTGTTTTATAACAGCAAAACACGTAAACTTTAGTTTAACTTTGAATTTTACAGGACATAAAACCAACATGCAAGAACTAATACATCCAGTACCAATAGAAACCCTGTGTGCATGAGCTGCTGGGGGCAAGGCCTTTGTAGAGACTGTTTGGAAGGTTTCAGTGAGTAAAAGCAGAGGTTTTAAGCACCTGTTAATAAAATAATGCTTAAATATGCAAACACTTACCGTAGTTTATTCTATTGTTAAAAACAGGAATACTTCCTTATCACTTCAAATATCTCTGCATTTTCAGCATGTGTCACTATAAAAATCTACTTATCACTTATGATCTACAGGTATATACAGATTTGTTTTGTGGATCTGTTCTAAAGGCTCTCAAAAGTTGTTTACCTTTAGTCTCACAACTCTTGTTTTCCGTCCAAAAAAAACACAGTGTATACAATATTTAAATACAGAACAGAAATGGGAATGTTATGCTCACAAATGAGAATGTCGTCAGTAATAGAGTAAAAGGAAATTTGATTTTTAACGCTTTCGTCATAACCCTTCATAAATATTGCAATGATAGTTTTGCTATATTCATTTTCAATACATAGCACTATATACCAATTCATTACATCCATATACTTTTTAATTAAACACACACACCCACATATAATTTTATATATATATATATATATATATATATATATATATATATATATAATTATAAAATATATATATATTACAGTTAATTTAATCTGCACCAAACTAAGAAAATGCCACTCTTCAAAACTAAATACAAATACTAAACAACTTTTATATTCACTGTAATAAAATAAAAAATATTTAGTTAGAACAAAATTAGATAGTAATAAACATACGAATTAAGAAATGTTATGGAAACTACATTTCTGAATTATTTTATTTCTAAATTAATTTATTTCTAAATCATGCTTTTTATTCCTAAATGGTTTTCATACTATGCTAATAAAACAAACAGAATTAAACTTTTTTGCAGGCTTTATTATTATTGGTTTCTGAGAATTTTGTACATATAAAAACATATATATTTTCTGCTCTATTACAGCATCGTCAGATAAACACAATTATGAAATATTTCCCGGTATCTTATTTTTTCCTATTTTATTTTAATCTGCTGTAATCAATTACAATGATAAGTAGTGCTTGCCAAGGACAAGAAACAATAAACTAAGGGATCCTAAAAGTTTTTTTTTTCCATATTAAAAACAAAACAATGTAACTTCTAAGTCTCTTAGTGGGCAACACACAGTCCACCTTGGGAGTTTCACACCAAATACCATCCTGTCCTTTAGAACACATCCCAATGTGATAGCACAAAGTCAATTTTTGTCTCCACACTTCTACCATATTCGTACAACTGAACATTTTCAAGACTATCAGGTAAAACAGATTGCATATGACTGACTTTCATGAAGTCAATCATATGCAACTTATTTTACCAAATAGGCAGAATTTAAAATGCTGGTGTGCAATAGTTTCAGTTTATACCAAATATTTTGATAATATTGAAATTACCTGCCATGAAACCAGTCCTGACAGACATCGCATTCAATCATAAAGCGGGTCACATCATAAGGCAGGCGGCACAAACAGTACACGGGCACAGACGCCATCCTCTGCAAGTCAAGGTTGTTACCAGAACCACAGAGAAATGTCCACTGAAATATATATATTTCGTTAAATCTTATTGTCACTATATAATAGGTTAGAAGTGGCTTGTTGATATGAAGTAAATCCTGAAGTTAGCCATGGACAGAGGAAAATCAGTCTCCTTATATTTTCTTACGGCTCAGCACACGGGTGACCTGCGGAGATACAAATATTATGAGCTTAGAATATAAGATATATAACTATCCGACCTCTCCGAGGATTGTTTTTGAGACTTTACTTGTAAACTATGTGGAGGTAAAGGAAAGGAAAATAACGTAAATAGAATAGCTGTTATAACTCCAATACCATTTACAGCTCCCAAACCCTCGGAAAGATTCAAATGTTATTCTCAATTCCTATGAGATATTTAATCGAACGGTTTTGTGATAAAAAGGAAAAGTTATTTATTAATGTATAGACATGTTTACATATGTTACAATCTTGACGTATTCTGTACATTTCTGATATGCAATGAAAAATAAAAAAATAAGAATAAAAAAAAAGATATATAACTATCCTCTTACTTGACATGCACCCCAGGGAACTAATGGCACGTATTGCAGGGAAATGCGCAGTGAAAATAATGGATTACACAAAATGATAGATGCTCATATCACAGTAACCCAGAACTACAGCCATACACAATTATGTGATAGTAATATCATCGTAGTAATTAATGGTTTCTGACAACTGTTTCCCTTTCCAGGGTAAACAATTTGTGGTAAATAACAAGGTGATACCATATACACACTCCATCAACCCTACTGAAACAGCCATACATAATTATGAAACAGAGGTCAATAATAAAAGTATTACTGTGATTTGGATGTAATTGCAGTCTCCTAACTTCTTAGTCATTACACATATATTTTAATATATAATCCCTTAGCTGGCTCCTAACCCATGTGGCTCCTAAGTCTCATATAAATGTATCAACCCCCCTTACTACATTACACTGACACCTCAATACTACACAAACAGCTCTATATTTATTTTAAATAAGTTATTACGAGAAATATGCCATTATATGTCCTACGGATAGTCTCACATTTATATGACAGAATTCTGAGAATCTCACATATTATTATTTTATTGTAATGCGCCAACATATTCTGTAGCGCTATACGAGGGTTAAGCACAAGTCAAAAACAATTTTATACATGTAAACAAAGCAATGTACTTAGCAAGATTGAAACTTACAATCTAAAAGGGGAGTAGAGTGATCCCATACACACACACACAATACATCCACCCTACAAACACAGTCAGAAACCATTTAGAAAAGTATTCCTGTCATTAAATTCTCACATCTATACCTGTCCATAATATAGAATGAGTGGTAAATAACATAGTGGTCCCACACATACAAACCCCCTAACTCAGCCCCACAGATACACATGAATGTGATAGGAATTAATGCACTCCTGTCATTAGATTCCCACATATAGAAGAGTTATCCCATACACACACTATACATCCCCCCTACAGAAGCCATTAATATATGCATTTGATTCCCACATCAATTACGGTCTATAATATTCAATTTCTGGTAAATAACATTGTGGTTCCATGCACACACAATACAAGCATGATACAGACAGAAGCCATTAATATAAGCATTCCGGTCACCAGATTCGCACATCCATTACTGTCCATAATATACAATTTGTGGTAAATAACAGTGCGGTCCCACACACACACCCCCCGACCTCAGCCCTACAGATATAGCCATGCACATGTATGTGACAGAAGATAATACCCATCTACGCCGGTCGTTAGATTCCCACATACACTATACAGCCACCCTACAAATACAGACAGAAGCTATGAATATACGTATTCCAGTCACTAGATTCCCACATCTATACCTGTTCATAATATACCATTTGTGGTAAATAACAGTGTGGTTCTATATATACACACCCCCTACCATACGGATACACCCATGTACATGTATGTGACAGAAGACATTAACCCCTGTCATTAGATTCTCACATGATGCCTCCAGTTAACACTTTTTGTTTCCTACATATAAGAGTGAGCCAGTACACACACACTACATTCATCCTACAAATACAGACATGAGCCATAAGCATCCCTGTCAGATTCCCACATATATTACTGTCCATAGTATACAGTACATTACAGTGTGGTCCCATACATACATAGCCTATCTCAGCCCTACAGATACAGCCATGCACATATATGGGACATTAACCCTTGTATTCCTGTCATTAGATCCTCATATATATATATATATATATATATATATATATATATAGCCGGTGTATTTCTGCCTGTAGATTCCCACTCGTGTATTTGTATGCAACCCGTCTGGGCTAGTCTCCTCAGGTCCTCAGAGCACATCCACACTATGGCCCTGCATAGATAAGGCATCCTGTCAAAGGCCGCATTACCTGAGCCACACAGGCCCAGCTCAGTGGTCCCAAGCCGGGCTCCGGGAGGTCAATATAAGCCGTCAGAGGTATGAAAAGGCCGAGGGTGATCAGAGAATGGTCCAGGAGGTCAATAACCCGAGCTGGGCCCACGGACTCCGCGGCATCGCTAGATGAGGGTGTTTAGGCCGATGCGACGCCATTTCCCCATTAGCTCCGCCTACACATGGCGTCACATGTTAGCGCCACAGCTTTAGCAATAAAGTTGGTTCAAAAGGACATGGATACACGCCGGCGCCATCTTGGTAGTGGCAAACAAGTCGATTTGTACAAAAGAGGGAAATATTTATTTATTGCATTCAATAAATATGCAAGCAGCAGGGAAAATAGTTAAACAGTGTTAATTGTATATGAACTGTAACCTCTAGCGCAATAATTAGAGACAAACAAAACAAATATTGTTAGATTAAAACATGTACAATGATCTACTTCTTATATAAGTGTTGTAAAAGCAGTTTGTACAACAAATAAAAATACATGTTTGCCATTCTCTTTTTCACAGAACGAAAACGTTTTTAATGTTTTTATCTGCTTTACTGTTAAATACATGATATCAAATTTGTGTAGTTTTAGCCAAATACTGTATTTGCAAAATATTTATTAGATAGAATAATTAAAAGCAGGCAATTTTAAAAAATAATTTAGGAAGTATTTCTGAGTCAGACACTGTCCTATTGAGCTCCCTCAAGCACACGTTCATCACTTAAATTACCTCATCTATCCATTCCTCCAGGGTATTTCACATGCATCAGAATTTACTTTTTTTTTTATTAAAAACTATCTTAATGACTTTTTTCCTGCTTAACTATGCCCATGGATTCAACATTTTCCAGCATATGTATTTATTTCATAGTAAAATAAATAGTACATTTATGTTCACATTTGTACGTCTAGAAATAAGTTAAAAAACATATTTTCAGCTCAGAATCTCAAGGAATACAGTTTTTGCACTGCAGTCTGGGAAACTGAGTGAAAACATGCAAATGAAAACAGAGAACTGTGTGGTGGTAGGACGATGGAAAATACAGGATTTCATATTAGGAGCACCTCTCCCAGCTGTATATACTCCATACACTGAGCTGCTGTTTGGAGATATAGGGTAGGGTTCTTCAGCTCAGGTATGGTCCTATCCAGTGCTTAAAAGGTTTATACCGTATTGGTCCGAATATAAGCCGCACCTTTTTTCCGATTTTTGAGTTTGCAAGTTATGGGTGCGGTTTATATTCGCAACCTTAAAAAAATGACTGTCGATTTGCGAGCTTGCGAGTTACTTGTGCGGCTTATATTCGCAAACGTAAAATTACTGCAGATTTGCGTGCTTGAGACTGCATTGTAGCAATTGAATAGCGATCTTGTAAGGCCTGTGACCTGCAAAAGAAGTTACAGTACTAATTAGAAAGCCTGTTTCTTGCAATGGCTGAGAGTCTTTTTCTCTCCAATTTTAAGGGTGCGGTTTATATTTGAGTACTATATTTTTCAATTTTTTCCCCTTGAATTTTACGAGTGCGGTTTAAATTCGGGTGCGGCTTATATTCGGACCAATACGGTATACGTTTCCTTGGTTTCAAGTGTTTGGTAAAAAATAGGCAGTGATTGTCAGAAAAATATGTGTTATATAGAAAAGTTTAGTGCACTTAGGCAGGAAAGTACAATACAGCTTTGCACAGCCACACAAAGTTTACATAACCAAGTATACACAGGAAAGCAGTCAGGTACAGAGTTTGACCTTTCAAAGGAAGTACATGTTGCAGGATGGAATCACATGGTTGGGCCGGGACTGCTGAATCAAAGCACAAGGATAGAGAGAGACAGAGACTACTTATCCCAGGCTGCTTTGCAACACAGAAACCCCAGAATATGATACCAATGTATCAGCTAACCTCTGCTTTCTCCTGATTGGCCAAAACAAATTATGAATTTTATGCTAATCTTAGCAGAGATTTTCAGGGGTGTTAACTATCAAAAGCCTCAGCTGGCAAACTGAAAATATTTAGCTAACTTCATGGTGAGTTCGTAAATGTTTATTTTGGTAAAATGATGGTTAGTTGAGGTTGAAACAAGACAAGAATCCATCAAGACCAATCCTTTTAGGTGACATCTTTTGAATGTTTAATCTCAGTTGACTTGACTGGTAAACCTTTTCGCACAACTTAACTCTTCCATTCTATTTATTAATTTTCTCTGTACCTATGCAGTATATATGAGGCTGTGCTGTGTGTTTCACGATGAGGGACCAGCTGGAACAGCCAATGTATGGATCCCATTGGTTTGGTCCTCTCCTCTGTGTATTTTCTTTGTATCGGTGCTAGGGATTCCCCTGGAAGTAGGCCTGCTTTAGAATCCGTAGAGAGCAGGAATGAAGTTCTGGAACGTAGATGCAGGATTCCTGGATAGCTGGTCTGGAGCAAATTGAGTAAAATGCTCTTTCCCACCTCAAAAGGGGTAATGCTCTTTATTGAAATACACAGGGACTTATATACATGGGAGAACAAATAGTTTGTATGTAAAGTAATAAAAGTTAACTTAATTATGATAGGAATGCCAGCTAACCTAATCACTCAGCAAGAATGCTTAATGGCAAACACCCCCATTGAGTCAGTATCACAATGGGCCTCTTAGACCCATCCTTCCAAATAATAATTGGATTACAGTATATGAATTACAAAACTACTCATAAAAAAAATATATACCAACATCAGACATGTCCAACATGGATACAATCAGCACAACAATGTTAGCCAAATAATATCCAAAACACAGACACCAGGGGTATTCCCTGGGGAGGAGGATCTTCAGCACATAGGGATTACTGCCGGAGTCTTTCACTATACAAGACAAAAATTGTGCTGGGCCTTTATGGCTGAGATAAGTGATCCACTCTTGTCAGGTGAGCTCTAGGCCGAGGGTGTAGTGGGTTTTTAAAACATGCCACTAAGCAAATTCTGGATTGCGATTGGCATTATTATTATGGTATTCACAATTTCATAGTCATTAAATTTAAAGGCTATGCACTTTAATTTATATTCTGAATATTTGAATATGTACACGCTTGCACCAATAACAGTGATTTTATCTGTCAAATGTATTTTTTTAAATCTTATGCTCAGATGTGGTACGAATCCTGTGCGGCTAAAGTGATCTTACCAGGATTTGGCCAATTTATACTTTACAAGTGCATTAGGACGGTATTTTTAGTAAAATACAAATAAAACAAACTATTGTGGAAAGGCAGCTCTGTTTCACTGGATCGCAGCAAACCAAAATTGCTAGTATTGATTAAACAGCTCAAATGACAAATTGATATTTTCACATAAAGTGATTCGAGTAGCCAAACAAAATGCATTTTTGGATCACTTTCCTTTAAATAGCTTGTAATGCAGATATAAAGGATGACTGTAAATTGTATTTTATTTTATTTATGAAGAATATAACAAATTAGCACCATTGGCATATGTGTAAACTACATATAAATATGTAAAACACACATGTATAAGTATTTTCAGAGAGAATCTTCTTTTTTAGCAAACTGCTAGCGCTAGGAAGCTGCCATGGCTGTAATACTGGCTTTGCAAGGTATGAGGCAGCTATTACAAACCATGGCAAACACAGATTGGAAGATGCCTTTCACGGAGCATGTGGGGAGAGGAGTATCGATTCAACCAATGATTTAACAAAACACCCACCCTCCTCCTATTCCGTAATAGAATAGAAAAATTAGGAATATATACCCACCCAAACTATGGAATATGTTGGCGCGTTACAAATAAACGATAATAATAAACCAGCAGGAAGTGTGAAAGACGCAAAAATGGAATTCAACAGGCACAAGGTTTTACATAAAAAAGGTTTATAGTCATGCCTTAAACAATGTTAGTTTGTTACATAGTTGAAAAGCATATGAAGTGCTTACCAAACTACAGTGATCCTTTACCCTATGGATAATCTGTTCTCCTCGGTCACCCATCACATAAAGATTGGACACTGTTTGGATTGATTTTCCATGTGTCACTCAGCAGAAGTTAAATAACTGGGTAAACAAAATAAACCCATTAAATAAGAAAAGGGTAGATGAGGGTAGATGAGAGGTTTGATATTTATGTATTCATTTATTTATCTCAATTTAGTCTTCCCATAATCATTTCTGCAATTTTAGTGTATTATTATCATTTATTTATTACTAGCGACTTGCCCGTCAAAAATGACAGGGCAATAAAATTTGAAGCCATGGGAATGCTGTTTGAGACATAATTGAAACCGTATTGTACTGTGAGGACCTTCGGCGCTCATTGCGAGCCTCTCCTGTCGGGTACTTTTTGTCCTCTGCGAGAGATCTATATTTCTATGTAGTTAATGAATAATTAAGGATTTATGAAATTAATTAAGTAAGAATTAATTATTTATACAATAAATTAATATAGTTTAATTAGTTGTAATTGATATATGCAGCGAGCAATAGGCAGAAGAGCTAACAATCTGTTTGTATTTTGCGTCTGCAAACAATATACATTGTGAGTGTTAGTGCCCTGCTTATAAAGTGTAATGAATGTTTGAACTGTGCATTCTCAATAGGCTGCGTGCGCGAGGTAAAGCCGTTGGTTTATTGTGTAAAGCGGCATTGTATAGTCGTAATGTTATTAATGTGGTACGCATCTCGTGAGCATTTTCCGGCTTTTGTAATAGTGTATTTTGCAGGTCGTAGTGTGACGTGTAAAGTGCTACGCGGTTTGCCGTGATTTGCGCGTTATGGGGTCGTATTGCCTCGTTTTCATTTTTTTCGGTGGCCATTTTTTTCCTCGCTTAGGTGATTTTCGTTCTGCGAAAATCGTCTAAATTGAGTGAAATTCGTGTTCCACCTCACTTACAGACGTCCTGGCTGTTGCCCCATGCTGTCTGTGATGTTTGTGGAATTTGTTTTGGTGTATTTAGTGTGTTTTTCGGATTTTTGGTTCTGGCGCGAATCTCGTAATTGTTTGCGTCTCGTAATTGTTTTTTTCTCGTATCTCGTATTTTAACGTCTCGCCTCGCTGCGCGAGGCTTGCAAAAATGAGCACCTTCGGCGCTCATCGGCTAAGTACTACGCGTTAACGACTCGCCTCACTTCGCGTGTGATGACGTCTCGCAGTTTGACAATCATTATATGTGATCGCTTATTTATAATGCGCCAACATATTCCGTAGCGCTGGTGTATGGTGGTTATAGAGCTGTACTTGACGAATGGGTCAGATCTTGGAGTTGTGGAGAGTACACCATGATCAGCATGTAGAGTTTCAAAATGATAATCTGGGCAAGCACGTATTTTACAAAATGCCCAACGTGTGACTGTGAGGGACAACTAATACATTAGCAAGAGGCTACTAGATGACACTAGATGGATGCCATATCTCGAAAGGCTGACTCAGAGCATAATTAAGCAAGACAAAGTAACACATTTGGTTCTTAATTAGAAAAAAAAAATCATTGCCTCAGTAGGACCCTGGAGAGATCCATAATTCACTGGAGGAAGGTGTGTATTTGGTTTGCATTTCTGGAGAGCTATAGTTGCAGTGAATGATGCAAGCAATCTATCTGCTTCTGGGCCATTGAGAGGAAATGGTGTTGTGTCAATTTCAATCTTATCTAATTATCTTTACCAATGACTCTCTGTCCCTTCCTTCTCCACCTCTCCCTTCACATGATTCAGCTCTGATGAAGTAATTTAACCAATACAAAATGGATTTCTGTACTCATAAAGTTTTTAAAAATTCAGATTTTCCCAAAACATGCTCTATGCTCATGGCTTACAGATCAGCCAATATTGTTAGCTGGGTACATACTTGACAAACAAGTGCATTTTTTTCTTGAACTGCAGTGGTCCTTTAAATAATTTACATACAAGAGGCCATGGTGTGTAACAGATACATGTTGGTTGGTAAAGCTACAGATTCTAAATGGTGCCAACTTAAATTGTCAATCATAAGACCCTGAGATGTGTTAACGTGATCAATACAGTGCCTTGCAAAAGTATTCATTTTTCATGTTTTGTTGCCTCAACCTGGAATTAACATGGATTGTTTGAGGATTTGCATCATTTAATTTACAAAACATGCCCACACCTTTGAAGATGTTTTTTTTTTTATTGTGAAGCAAACAACAAATAGGACAAAGTAACAGAAAAAGTCAATGTGCATAACTATTCACCCCCCTAAAGTCAATACTTTGTAGATCCACCTTTTGCGGCAATCACAGCTCCAAGTCGCTTTGGATAAGTCTCTATGAGCTTGCCACACCTTACTACTGGGGTTTTTGCCCATTCCTCCTTTCAAAACTGCTCCAGCTCCTTTTAAGTTGGATGGTTTGCGCTTGTGAACAGCAATCTTTAAGTCTGACCACAGATTTTCTATTGGATTGTGGTCTGGGCTGTGATTAGGCCATTCCAACACATTTACATATTTCCCCTAAACCACTCAAGTGTTCCTTTAGCAGTGTGTTTGGGGTCACTGTCTTGCTGGAAGGTGAACCTCCGTCCTAGCCTCAAATCACACACAGAGTGGTACAGGTTTTGCTCAAGAATATCCCTGTATATAGCACTATTCATCTTTCCCTCAACTCTGACCAGTTTCCCAGTCCCGGCTGCTGAAAAACATCCACACAGCATGATGCTGCCACCACCATGTTTCACTGTGGGGATGGTGTTCTTTGGGTGATGTGATGTGTTGGGTTTGCGTCAGACATAGTCTCATTAGACAAGAGCACCTTCCTCCATTTTGACAGTCTCCCACATGACTTTTTGCAAACTCAAAACGTGCCATTTAGTTTTTTTGCTGAAAGTAATGGCTTTCTTCTGGCCACTCTGCCATAAAGCCCAACTCTATGGAGCGTACGGCTTATTGTCATCCTATGTATAGATACTCCAGTCTCTGCTGTGGAACTCTGCAGCTCCTCCAGGGTTACCGGTTCGTGAGTTTTGGTGGGCGGCCGTCTCTTGGCAGGTTTGCTGTTGTGCCATGTTCTTTCCTTTTGGCTATGATATATTTGATGGTGCTCCTAGGGATTATCAAAGATTTGGATATTTTTTTATAACCTAACCCTGACTTGTACTTTTCAACAACATTCTCCCTTACTTGTTTGGAGAGTTTCTTGGTCTTCATGGTAGTGTTTGGTTAGTGGTGCCTCTTACTTAGGTGTTGCAGCCTCTGGGGCCTTTCAAAAATGGTGTGTATATGTAATGACAAATCATGTGACACTTAGATTGCACACAGGTGGACATCATTTCACTAATTATGTGACTTCTGAAGGTAATTGGTTGCACCAGAGCTTTTTTATTCACAAAGGGGGTGAATACATAGAGAGTGAGCGACACTGCTCGAACCGTTGGCCCGTTGATTCGGGGCTCTGCATTCCAGACTTGGTACAAGAAGAGCGGAGGCACAGGAGTAAGTCCCAATTGCAGACGCGTTGACTCTGCGCTATATCAGAGCCCTATGCCTGGGCTGTTTGTGCTGGTCAGAGCTGGTGGCTCTGGAGGATGAGAACTCCTATCACTAAATGAATGTTGTGCAATGACACTGAAGGAGGGAGTGCTTGAGGCGACTGTATTTATTAGCCTGAGAGAAGGACCTCACAACCAGATACAGGAGAAGGTTGAAAAGGTGAATAGAAACCATTGGTTCCAGATGTAAAGATAACGCAGTGGTGAGCTCCACTGCTGCAACAAGATTTTTGATCACCAAAACAGCAAGTATTGATATAGTTTTCAGCTCTTAATATATATGAAATTAATAGCAGTAAAGTTGACTATGGTGCGCAGGTAGAAAACACCTTCTGATTCCTTTTTTGCCACAAGTATAACTTCTGCATAAAATTAAAGATGCTCATCAAGATGGTTCATGTCCAACATAGTTGGAAGGTATGATAAACAGATTGAAGTTTATGTATATAACTGTCTTCTTCTCCTAGCTAGCTATTACAACAAGTTTAAAATAGGTATAATATCTCCACTAATTCGACTTCAGAGTTTCAGTTTAACCCAACAAAGTGAGGACTCGAGGCGGAGGAGGCTTGGCTCTGGATTTCTCTTACACAAAGAGTGGTTGGAAAGGAGGTAACTATTTTGATACTTTGATAGATGAAGCCAAAACTACTTCACCAACGTTCATACTTCGGTCTTAACAAATGAGCTAGAGATCTCATTTAAACAATGTCTATGTGAGATATACTGTAAATTTCTAGATTTAAACTAGTTTTTCTCTGCTATAATTAGCAGTGTGGTTTTTTTTTATTTATTTTTTATATTTTATGGAGACTATTATTGTTTATTAATAATCAAAAACATAAAATGATAAGGCTTGGTCCGATTAGACAGTGAAATATTTTATTATGACGTAAAAACTGTTCAATATGATGTAATATTGCGTATGCCTTTCAATAAAATTAATTTAAAAAAAAAAGAGGTAGAATATTAATCGCCTGTGCATGTAAATGCGTCCTTTCTAACTATTACAACATAATTGGACAGATTCTTTGAACTGAGTGACTCCTGACTGAAAGAATGCTGTGGTGAGCTCCACATGTGGGATAATGATAAAACGCAAGTAATATCACATCATAAATACATAATTATATTAACCTTCATATACAGTTGGGGAAAAGATACTTAATTTAAATCTGCAACATATTCAAAAAAACAAATGGTCATATTTATGACAATGGAATAAATGGAAAAACATTTGCATCTGTGCAGAAATGTTTTTTTTTGCATAATAGTGAAACTTGAGAACCGACAAAGAGAGAAAAGGAAATAAATAAAAAAAGATATGGACTGGGCAGAGTGAAGAAGAAGGGGATATTTGAAAGACTGACGTCCCTGAAAGCCCTTACAAGACCCAGATATATTGTCATTGAAGCTCAGAGGCTTTCCACACATTTTTTATTTTGTTTTTCCCTTCCTCCAAGCAGCTCTTGATGTAAAATCATCTGTTTAGCATTTTTAATTTGCAAAGTCTATTGTGACTGTATACTCCTGTTTCTTACGGTTTGGAAGGTAGAGGAAGTAAACTGTAAGCTGTAATTATTTGTTAATTTAACTACCTCCCAATTTAACAGGATTCTATAATATCAATTCTCTACATATATATAATTGCTCTTCTCTTTTGGCAAGTTGTTATAATATCTCTGGATTGATTCCCTCACCAACAAATTGAAACTTAGTAGGAGACACAATATATATGATCTGAGCATATAACTGCTTATCTTTTTTATTAAAGTACTATAACACATCGGGATAGATTTCTGAAATGAGTTTGGCATTTCTAAGGAATAGAAGATTTAAAAGATATGCAATATTATTGTCTGCATAGGTAATTGCTCCCTTAGTGAGATTCTAACCATGACTGATGACAACTATATGCATAGCATTTCTAATTTTGCTAAATTAATTGTGATTGTATACTGAGTTTTTTTTTTTTACTGTTTTGGAAAGAATTTAATTAATGGCAAAAAAACGCTAAACCGGAAGTGAGGAAGGACCTTCAAGCTAGCAGTTCTGTGCCCCGTTCTGGGACACGATTAAATTGATATTTCCGCTTGATTTAAGCTAAGTTTACATTTGTGACTTCTATATAAGAGTATATGTCTGGTATTATATATATACCAGGCAATAATATTTTTTTAGGAAGCGGAATTATCCATGCACCCTCTATTTATTTACTGTAGATTCATTATACTCTATAGAATGCAGCCCCTAGGGTCCTTTAGGAGTATATATGTATAGATTACTAGCATTACTACACTTTGGGTAGATTTGTCCCCTGGATATACGTCTTCTTGCTAATATTATCTGCATTGTAGTTTATCTGGGACGTGTGTGATTAATTTCTATACTCTTCGTATATTTGTCAATAAGTTCTACAGTTTTTATATATATTTTTCTATTACTATTAGTCCCACCAGTGTTTGGAGACAAACTAATAGGAGTTTTCTCTCCAAATATATGAGTTAATTTCCATTCTGTGTAGAGCAATGTGGCACACCTCCTTTATCCTATGGAGCAATAGGGTTAAAGCCAGAATAAGGGTCTTCCTACACTAGGTAGAGTCCTTGAGGGAGGAGGTATCCACTGAGATCACAGGGTTCCTACTATTCTAACCCAGGTGTGGGGGCCTCAAACACATTTGTTTCGCCCGAGCTCCGTGTTTATGAAATATGGACTAGACTCATATCTATTGTCTACTGTATACTGGTGGGTTTAGTTATTGAACCTTTTTAATTCTCTGCTGTCTTTTTTGAGTGTACATTAAAGTTTCCAGTAATTTTTTTTTTGATTATATGTATAATATTTCAGTGTTAAGCACCAGGGAAGCTTGGATAGTAGATCTTGATTCATCATGTTTTGGAAGGAGGAAACTGAGTTGCAAGTTGTATCTGTGGTATCTGTTAATTGAATTATTCGCTAAGTTAATATGACTCTGTAAGCCATATGCTCTGACCCTAATCCTGTGAGAGAGGTTTGGAGAGAGAGAAACCCCCTTGGTTTTTGAGAGAAACTGAGGACAGGGATTTATTTTGGAGCTTTTGATGGCTTGACTATTAGCAAGTACCTGAAATGGTTATCAGGGGGAAAGTTGTTTGAAAATCTTTGCCTATATTTATATGGGCCTTCAGCCATATATCCTGATACATTTTGAGTAATATATTTTAAATCCCCTTTTAGGCTTTTGAGAGAAGCCAAAGGGGCAATATAGCTGAGAAGAAAGTAGAAAGAAAGTAAATCTAAATATAGACTTAATATATTTAACTTTTTTGAGAATTAGATTTTCTATCCTCATATTAGGAAATGAGAATTTTTAAGTAATGGATAAATATGTGAAAAAAATCCCCTAGTGTTGGAGAAATGACAGGGTCTAGAAATCATAGAGGTGATAGAAGAAGTAACCTTCAAAAAGACAATAAAGAATTGAAATAACAAAAAGAGACTAAACAATTGGATTTATCATTAGAGATCAAAAACTTGCTCAAACTATTGGACAACAGATTTCAACAATGTTTATGCCACTGATAGAAATATTGCACAGAGGGGTTGATTCCTTCAAGAAAGAATGTAAAATGAAAAATCAAATAATAGTTCAAGCAGAACAAAGAATATCTGACGTAGAAGACAGGATGGTAGAGCAAGAAAAACAAATAAAATATTTAATGGAGCAAAACGGAAGTTTACAGTTCAAACTAGAAGATATGGAAAATAGAAATAGATGAAACAACATCAGAGTAGTTTGATTACAAGAATCTGTTGATAGTAATAATTTGTTATACTTTGCATCAGTTGAACTACCTAAATTGGTTAGTATGAGTCCAAATAAACCCCCTATTGTTATAGAAAGAGCCCATAGAATTGTCCCAGAGAGGAAATCAGCCCAGGGCCTAGCTTCTAGAACGGTAATAATTAGATTTCTTAATTTTCAAGAAAAACAACAAGCAATGCTAGAATTTAGAAAATGAAGAAGTTTATCATATGAAGGTTCTATTTTGCGATTATACAAGGACTACTCAGCAGAAGTAGCTCGCAAACGTAGAGAATTTTCAACCTGTTGCAATCAACTTTTTAAAGAAGATAAAAAAAAATGTGTTGCTCTATCCAGGCAAATTACCATTAGAAACTGTTAAAGGACCATTGTGTTTTGAAAAAATGTTGAAGAAGTACGTAGGTTCCTTGGAGAGGTGGTTAAAGAGGAAAGATAAGGTAAATATATTTTTAATGTGATAGTTCTGAAAAAGCTGAAGAGCTACATAAGTTTCTTGGAGAAGAAGGTAAAGAAGAAAGATAAGACAAATTCTTAACATGATAGAATGTGTATATTTATAAATTTAATGATGCAATGTAAAACTTGTTTTGGATTTGGATGGGTGGGGGGAGAGAGGGAATACACCACTCCACCTTTTTTGGGGGGAGGGAGAGGCTGGGTAAAGGAATAAACATAAGACATAGAAACTATTATAGAAAAAGATTTAAAAAACACAGAACATTAAAACAATTTAGTGGAATGTAGGGGGTATAAATTCACCTATAAAAAGGAAGGCCATCTGAAAACATGTAAAAAAGATAGGAGTGGATATTGCTCTTTTACCAGAAACGCACTTGAATATTAAATAACATAAAAAATTGTCCAGAGAATGAAGTTATATTTAATAAATACAAGAAAAAAAATGAGGAGTAGCCATTCTCTTTAAAAAAGGATTAAATTATAAATATAAAATCATTAACCTTGATAAAGAAGGAAGATATATCAAATTATGGATATGGCTAGAACAAGCACAATTTTTACTTTGTAATTTTTATGCCCCGAATAAAGATCAAATAATTTTTTTTTCTCAAGAAATAATGACAAAAATATCCCTAGTAAGTGATGATTCAGTTATTATGGGTGGATATTTTAATATTGCTCCATTTGGAGATAAAGACAGAATTAAGATATCTAAAGGTTATAGTCAGGAAAATAATATAATTACTCGTATTAAGAGAGAAAACAACATTTATATAGAATTATCAAATAATTGATGTTTGACATATTTTTAATCCACAAAACAAAGAGTTTACTTGTTACTCAAAAACACACAAAACTTTAACATGAATTGACAATTTTTTAATTTCACTTAAATGAATAGAAAAAATAGGAAATCCAGAAATAGGTAATATTCTCTTATCAGATAACGCTCCTGTAATAACTAATGTTAAACTTTCACTTTATGAATATAAAAATAGAAATTGGAGATTTCCTAATGCACTACTTAAAGATCCTGAATTCTTGATTTTCATCAGGGAAAATGGAAAGAATATTACAAACACAATAAACCACTAATATATTTTGGGAAACCTCTAAGGCAGTTCTTAGGGGGGATATTATTAGTTATCACTATAGATAAAAAACAACAAAAAGTGTACTGAATCATAAATTTTGCATAGAGATCGACCAAACTCACATAATTTAAATAAATTTAACTTGGCAAAATAAAATATAGATAACCATTTGATGGCTAAATTTCAGAAGTCTGAATATTATGCACAAAGTAGGTTTTTAAAAATTGGAAATAACTTATCTAAAATGCTTGCTAACTTTTTTAAAAACGGAAAAGGCTTTAATTATATTATGAACATACAAGAAAAAGGCTGAATAATCACTAAAACTAATGAAATTAGGGAAGCTTTTCTTCAGCACTTCTCCAAGGTCTATACTGAAGGGAAAATAGATTATGGTGAAAAGGAGAGATCCTGGAAGAAAATAGAAATACATTCAATAACTCCGATGCAACTGGAAAACTTAAATAAACCGATTACAATTATTGAGATACAGGATATCATTGTCATTAAAACAATAGAAAACACCTAGTCCAGATGGGTACCCTGGTGAATTTTATTTAATTATGTCACAACAGATATCTCCCACCTTGTTAAAATGGATGAACGAATACTTCTTGGGTAATATTGAAATTTCCAAAAGGTTTACTGAAGCCAATATTTCTATATTTTTGAAAATGGGTAAGAATAAAGAGGAAATAAACAGCTATAGACCAATTTCATTACTAATCTCAGATTACATTTTTTTTAATGAAAATACTGGCAAATCGACTACAACCACTCCTTAAAGATCTTATAGGAGAGGACCAAACTGGATTAATGCAAGGTAGATAAGTAATCACAAATATCAGGAAGGTAATGGGAATAATTCAGGACTATCAATTAAACAGGAATTTAAAAAATCCATCAGCATTAATAACGAGTAAAGACGCTGAAAAAGAAAAAAATGCTAATTGAATATAAAAAATAAATGAATATTGTCAACAAATGTATAAATACGATAAAAAGGGTAGGGGAAAGACAGCGCGTCACCTCCTAGTGCAACATGAGTGTATAATAATCACGTCAAAACATCAGTCATATAGTGTTTCACTCACATGTGATAACCCCAAAGTTATGAGGTATCTGTATGGTTTAAAAAGGGTAGCTCTGGAAGTACCCGATGTCCAATCCTTAGATCTCAATCCCAGGCTCAGGATCCGATCCAGATAGTTTTGTAGCAGGTACAGTTGGATCACCAATGCTATTTAGTACACTATTATATAGTGTCTACAGAACAAAATATGATTCCAACTCTGTATGTCTACTATAGGGGACAATTGAAACACACTAGTACAAACAATAGTGTGTTTATCATATGTTTATTGCACCATATAATTCTCAATACATGCCATATATGGCCAATAGGGATAGGCACAATGAAAATGAATAAAACCAATAATCTAAAAAAATATCAAACGCGTTTCGCTCAAAGGCTTCCTCAGTGATATAAAAACATAAACAGTGTATAAATATGTATATAAATACATTTATAATGCCAAAAAGCAGTAAGTATCTGCCCAATATTTAGTCCCATGATATGGGATCCTAATATATCTCTATATATTGGCTATCTTAAAATAATAGGCCTCAATGCGAACTCAAACTATTAAGAGTGTTTTAGCACAAGACAGAAATGTCAGTATTACGCCATAAATATAGTGGGAAATGATAAGTAAAAGTAAGTATATACACTTCCCTGGGTCTATTGGGACAATATTATCCGACTAGCTTCATCACATGGTCGTAGTGGAATCGACGTCATCCGATAGCAACGGCACTGATCACCTGACTTGACGCTCGCGTTTCACGTCAACACGCTTCCTCAGAAGTCAGTACTGGAAGTTGGAGATAAGGGCTATTTATGGGGAAGGACTTTGCAAGTCTTATTAACCTGTTATTATCTCACCATCTACATTACTACTCTGCTAACCTTGTCAATAGGATCATCATATTACAATATTTAATATGAGTAGATAATTTATGCGCGTCACAGTTTGTACAAAACCTGCTTCATACTCTAATGTATCTAAATTAATTGAATGATAGTTATGAAGCAAATAAATCTTAATACACTTGATAATGGATTTATTAATCATTATATTTAAATGTATTATTTGAACTAGTTATTTGAGTAAATTAATTGTATTTTATTTTACATATTAAGGACTATCTCCATACTCCAAGTAGTTTTTCTCCCATTTTCCTTTCCAAAATTTAGAATTAAGCTATTTATGATAGCATTCTTTGGAAGCTACTTATATTGCATTTATCATAAATTATACACATTATGGCAGGAGTCAATCTTGAGTCAGACCATCGTTTGAGAACAGAAGTGAAGAACTCACACAATTGTTATTTAACCAAACACCTCATACCAAGAGGTTTGCGAGTAAAAATATTCCAGTCATTTACATTTCATATAAACCAATATAAGTAGAAATGGGAACAAGAACTCTCCATATGCTCAGAGACCTTAGTCTCAATTCTTTCAGATTATGAAAGTGAGATTCTAAGTGAATTGGATAAATATGTTAAAGAATGTAATCAAAAATTGAAAAAATATGAAAATTTAGAGGATTTCAAAAGAACTTATTTGAGAATACAATCAGATCTAGATATGAGGGAGAAGGAAATTATACAAACAAAACAGAATAAATTTAACCGGGATGTCAGAGATTTTGAAAGAGGATTAGTCTCTGATTGGACACATACTAATAATAAGAGGAGATATACGAAATATAGAACCAATCCTGGTAAATTTGTTAAGTCATCTTTCACAGATATAGAAACCTCAGCAACAGATGATGATATGAGATCAGGCGGGGAAGATGATATGAGAACTAGATCCTGTGATTTTTTAGATGGGAGAACCAGAAGTCAGACACGGCAAAATCTACAATTCAAGGCAAGAAGGGAACAACCTGTCTCTCACAACCAGAGAGTGAAATGGGATCAGCACAACGAGACACAGGTGCAGAGAAGAAGGTCAGAGCAGAAGAATCAATGGCCGAATTAGATAAATTACAGGTTATAAATCTCTCATCCAGGGAATTTACTCAGACTGAAGTTGAGATATTGCAGCGAGGTTTGTCATTTTCACCCAGTAGCCAATTCAAATTGGTAGAGGCCATTAAGGATCTCCATATTTATTCCAGACAATTATTGATAAAAATACATTGTTACATTTCTCAAGAAATGAGACAAATTAATCAAAAGATGGAAGAACAAGATATGCTAAGTAGTATAATGGCATTATCAGATAATGGATTGAAGACTTGAAAACTAAGTTGAAATTTAATCTGCCTCTAGCCAGTTGTCCAGCTGTAGATGTATTTGTAAACTGGTGATGCAGGACTTTGAAAAATTAGGTGGAATAGTAAAATACAATCTATCACGTGAAGAGAATAAAGCTTTGAAAAATATTGAATCTTGGGAACACACAATTATTAAGCAATCTGATAATGGAGGCAATATTGTTATTTGGCCAATCAGCTCTTATAAAGAGGAGGCCCACAAACAACTTTGCAACATAAGTTGCTATAAACGCCTTAGTGGGGCCCCACATGCGAATATCTTGTTAAAGATAAGAAAATTATTGCTAAGGGAATAACAGAGAATTTGATATTATTGAAAGAAGTTTCTGAAAACACATCCAAGAGTGGCGACTCTTTACCTTCTTCCGAAAATTCACAAAAATTACAAGATTCCACCAGGTTGACCTATAATTTCCAGAAGTGGTAGCCTCGCTGAAAATGCAAGCAAATATTTAGACAAACGATTGATACATTTTGTATTTGAATTACCGTCATATGTCAGGGATACTATGGAGCTTCTTAATAGGCTTGATGGAATATTTTTGAGTCCTGACAGCTTCTTTGTAACTTGTGATGTAGAATCACTATACACCTTCATAGACCACACAATAGGATGCAATGCTATCAACTACTTTTTGGGAACAGATTTAAGTGAGCAACGTGAAAAACATGAATTCATTTTAGACTTACTGAATTTTGTACTTAAACACAATTCTTTGTTTTTGATGGAGCATTCTACTTGCAGACCCGTGGAACTGCCATGGGGTCTGCGGTGGCTCCCACCTACGCCAATAAATACTCTAGCTGAGTCACAATGTGGCTACGCTATATAGACAACATTTTTCTGATCTGGGATGGAAGCAGTGATGACTCTTATGATTTTTGGGGAATTCTTAATTCAAATATTTTCAGTTAAAGTTGACTTCCCATCTGAGTAAGACATCTGTCGATTTTTTGGACATTACAGTATCTGGGGGAAATTCAGGAGAGATCAAAACAGACATATACCAAAAGGCAATTGCCACCAACAGCACTCTCCATTTTGAAAGTGCTCACTTCTCTGTTACCAAGAAGGCCGTTCCTTTAGGAGAGTTCCTTAGAATTAAGAGAAATTGCTCAGATACTAGCCTTTATAAAAGTAGGTCTTTGGAATTAAGAGAGAGATTAAAATCAAGAGGTTATAGTAATACCAATATTAAGAGAGCATATCATCGAGCTCTCCATACTTCTAGAGATCAACTTCTTTTTCCGAAAAGAAAAGAAGTTAAGGAACAATTGCCACACTTTATAGGTACATTTAATAGTCAGTAGAAAGAGATGAATAGGATATTAAATAATCATTCTGCTATATTAAGATCAGATATACTAATTAATTCAATAATTGGGAATTCTATTAATACAGGATGGCGACGATCACAAAATCTACGTGACTGACTAGTTAATAATCACTTCTCTAGTCATGCAAAAACTAAAGGATCACTACCAGATGGTACTTTCCCCTTTGGTCACTGCAGCTCATGTCAGTACATGAAATCTTTCACAAATTTGACGGATAGAGTTGGTAAACCAATAAGCATAAAAGGCTTTTATAACTGTAGTACCGCAGGAGTCATATACTGTTTGAAGTGCTCCTGTAACCTCCTTTACGTGGGTATGACAAGTAGATATATCAGAACGAGACTATGTGAACATTTATCTAATATTAGGAGGAGCAGGATAGACTTTGAAAAAGGAAAAACATTGACCACCGTAGCAAAACAATTTTAGAATATGCATTCCTGCACACCACAGGTTCAATGTTGTATCTTTGACAAGATCACCCTGGGCATAAGACGTGGTAACCTTGAACGAGAGTTACTTAAAAGTGAAACTAGATGGATCACATGTCTCAATTCTGTAATCCCATACTGTCTCAATGAACTCTATAACTTTATGACCTTTGTATAAAAAAAATTATCCTAATATTAGTACAATATGCGACTAATAAAATTACCATTTTAACAATAGTAGAATGATATGCTTGTTCTGACATTCATTAAAGCCATTTAAGATCTAAGATGTTTTATAATGGATATATTAGATCAAAAGGTATGGAATTCATAAATGGGATCATTTCTAATGTCTCTTATGAAGGTATTACTATATAAGTAATTCAGAGTTACTTTGAATTGATTATTAGTTCATAATAAAAACATGACATAAGTCTTAGTTTTTTATACAATATTATTTGTATCTAGCTATGTTCAAGGAGATAAAACATGAGTTTTCTCATATCCTTTGAATTTGACGTTTATTGTATATTATTCACATCAATATATGTTGTTCTTTTTCTTCTTATATCTCAGAAATGTTTTTGTTTATTTCAGAAAGATTAGATATTATATCCAAGGAACTGCCTCTAGAAAATGTACTTCCCCGAAACACTATCCTGTTGCAAAAGACAAAGAATGAAAAGAAAAGATTGAAAAAGATAATGGTCAATGTTCTGAATAATTTTATATTACCATATGTATAAAATAAAGACAATGTTAAAGGTTGTGTAACTATTGTATAGACAATTATATATCTTGCTCTGACATTTTAGAGATAGAAATATTATTTATCTCTTCTATAACCTTTACCATAAGATTTTGTTCATTTTTGTATGCGTATATTTGATTTATCCTTCCATTTTTGTTTTTATGGTCACCTTTAGTTGTTAAGAATATTTATATACCTGTTAGGACCTTCTCATATATCTCAATATTAGAAATATTAGGATTTATCCAATTTACATACCTGTCAGGACTCTCCCATATGCTTTAACATTAAGTGTTATTTATGTTGACAACAGTCATATTCCTGTTAGGACCGTTTCATATATACACCTGCTGAAACCTTCTCATATTTCTTAATGCCAATTGCATTTGGATTTAATTTATATTTCTGATAGGACGTTTTCATATGCTCCATTATCAAGTGTATAAAGATTTATTTGCTTCATAACTATCATTCAATTAATTTAGATACATTAGAGTATGGAGCATGTTTTGTACAAACTATGACATGCATGAATTATCTATTGAAATTAAATATTGTAATATGATGATCCGATTGACAAGGTTAGCAGAGTATTAACGTAGATGGCGAGATAATAACATGTTAATAAGACTTACAAAGTCCCTCCCCATAAATAGCCCTTTCCTCCAACTTCCGGTATTGACTTCAGAAGAAGCGTGTTGACGCAAAACGCTATCAGATGATGTCAGACGCCACTACGACCATGCGATGAAGCCAGTCGAAAAATATTGATCCAATAGATCCATGGAAGTGTATATACTTACTTTTACTTATCATTTCCCACTATATTTATGGTGTAATACTGACAAATACTTAAGGAATCATTTCTGTCTTATGCTAAAACACTCTTAATAGTGTGAGTACTCATTGGGGCATATTATTTTTGGATAGCCAATATAAAGCACAAATATATTTGGATCCCATATCGTGGGACTAAATATTGGGCAGATACTTACTGCTTTTTGGCACTATAAATTTATTTATACATTTGTTAATATTTTTTTTTTTTATATTCAATTATTATTAGTATTTTTTTTCTTTTTATATATAGAGAGTTGGTTTTGATTAGTTAGGGCAGTGTAGTTCGTTCCCCAGTTTTTGCGGCTGGCCCCAGTACGGTCACATTTATTTCTATAGGGACATTAGTATTCAACTTGTCTCTACATATATATAATCCGTGTGATATATGTTGCACTTTGTATCTCTATGCACTTTTTCCTTTTGGGCATGAAATAGATCTTATCAGATCATTTACATTCTTATGCACTTTTTTGTACTTGTAACTTTATTGTTATTATCAGATCATTTATATTTGTATGCACCTTTTGGTATTTGTCACTTAATTGTAATTACTAAGCACTTGTCACTTTAAAAGCCAATATTATATATCTATGTATGTTATTTATTTTCATCTGAGACTGTCCAATTGCCCCATAAACTATATAATAGTAGATTAATAGATTCAATTGTTATTAGATTCCTACCAAGAAAGCAACGGCATATATTTTATAAAGTTTTTATGTATGTTTTATTATTGTATTTGTTATGTGTTATGTGGAATAAAGGTTATATTTTAAATTAATCAGTTTGACTCTTTCTACCATGTTTTGAGATAATTTAAGATGACTATTTTGTGTGTCTTTCACTGTCCCCTTTTTTCTCTAAAATAATTTAAAAAGGAGATTAGGGAAGATATACTAATCTATCCCATGTTAAAAGGTTGGAGAACTTTCCACTCTAAAATTATTAGTATTGATAAAATCACATACCAAATGCCACAAATATAATCCTGAATTTTTACAGGAATTGAATATAATTCCTTATAGAAAGGATGACAGGGAAATGGATAATATAGAATACTTTCTTGAAAGGGACTCTAAAGACATTACAAACTTTGAAAACATTTGTGATGAAGCTAATATACAAAAAGAATAATGGTACTTTTTTACATAAGTGAAAAGTTATATAAACAAACTCAATAAGGAAAACCAGAATTTTTGGGAAGGAGATAAAGCTACTACATTGATTCAAGATTATTGTAAAGGGAAAAGTGCTATGAAATACTTATATAAAACTATTCAAGATCAATTTGGGCCAAAAAATCGAGAAGAAATAGTTTGCAAATGGCATAAATTATGTCCAGATCTTGAAGAAGATAAATAAATATTTAAAAGTATAGATAAGAGTTAAGATATGTATCCCATCTGCTGATTTTCACGAGCAACAACTTAAAGTTATACATCAAAGTTACTACCTTCCTAAAATTTTGTGGAGAAAATGCAAAATTAAAGAGAACGAATGTATAAATGCAAAATGTGAGATCCAATCTACAAGCATCTATTCTGGCAATGCAATAAAATATATAGATTTTAAAGGAAGGCTCAAGATTGGCTAAAAACAAGCTAAATATAGATATCTTATTAAAAATGCACAAATAGTCTTTTTCAGAGGTATCAATCATAAAATATATAAAGAATGGAGATTATTGGAAATTATTGTTTTTCTGGCTAAAAAACTTTCTATAAGAAATTGGATAAATACGAGAGCCCATTCAATATTAAAATTAAAACAAATTGTTTTTAAGAAGATGATCCTTGATCAATATGCCAAGATCGGGAACTTAGAGAAAAGGAAGAAAAAATGTATAATTAAATAATTAAAATTGAAAATAACATCCATTCTAGTTTAAGCATGTTCTGCTAATGGACAAAATAATTTCAGTTTCCATCAAATGAAACATTGATTTCATGATTATAATAATGTTTGTTCCTTCACCCCCTCCCCTATCGCCCCTTTTTTTTTTAAATATTAATTTTTTCTCTCCATCTCTCTCTTCCTTTCCTTCACCCCTCCTTTCCCAGTCTATCGCAATATTTCAAACATTGACTGTAAATGCTTCAAATCTTTCAATAATGGGTAATTGAATTTGTAATTTATACGCTTTAGTTGAATTTATGAAGTAATTAATTGTTTAAAAATGAGACTTCTGTATTTGTATCTATAAGATAAGAATGTGTTTGTTTATTTAATATGATTGGATATTTTTCACAGAAAATAAAAAAAAAGGTGAAAAATTCGGAGATCTCTTTATACCAAGCCAAGGTCAGGTAGACCAAGAAAGATTTCAGCCACAACTGCCAGAAGAATTGTTCGTAAAACAAAGAAAAACGCACAGGTAACCCAAGGAGAAAGACAGGCTGCTCTGGAAAAAGACATTGTGGTTGTTTCAAGGAGCACAATGCAATGATACTGGAACAAATATTAGCTGCATGGTCGAGTTGCAAGAAAGAAGCCTTTACTGCGCCAATGCCACAACAAAGCCTGGTTACAATATGCCCAACAGCACCTTGACACGCCTCACAGCTTCTGGCACACTGTAATTTGGAGTGACGAGACCAAAATAGAGCTTTATGGTCACAACCATAAGCACTATGTTTGGAGAGGGGTCAACAAGGCCTATAGTGAAAATAATACCATCCCCACTGTTAAGCATGGTGGTGGCTCACTGATGTTTTTGGAAATGCAGTTATGGGCATGCGTCTTATTTCTGCCACATTGTTCAGCATGGTTTTTGGAGCGTGTCTATGCAGTAAGGTTGCTTACCACTAATGCCTGTCCTCTGCCTATGTATGCACGTTCTGACTTGCCACGGTATCTGCCACTTGTGCCTTCCATATTGTACCACGTGATTTAGGAAAAAAATATTCGGAAAGGCTACTCGCCAAGAGAAGCTTTGTATCAACAGCAAAAGATCCCAAAAAGGTTAGAAACTAACTGATCAAGATTTTGGGACTTTTTGAAGACTTGGTGGCATTCTAGCTGTTGAAAAGACATTTTATGTTGCAAAGGAGACTTATTGGGTTCCATTTTAGAATACTGGATCCAGTCAATATTTTTCGAGCCAAAACAGAGTTTCATGGAGGAAATCAATTTGAGACACACCAATGGGTTATAGTAAGTAATACTCTTAAGAACAGTTGGGCCGAAAAGGTATATTCTCAGAGTGACAGGCTGCACTCCATTTTCAAACTGCTTGGAGGTTTAAGTCTCACTTTGCCAAGGGATCAGCATCCCTATTGCGTAACATGCATTAACCAAACTGAGAACAGTTGACAATGTAGATCTTATTAAAGCGCCAGTTAATTCAATACAACTTGGGAGTACACCACTGTAAATGTCTGTTTACATGGTACTCTGACAAGCCTTCAGACAAAACCATAACATCAGCTCTGTGCAGATCATAAGCAGAAATAGAGTAAACCCATCACAAATTCATCTGTGCAGGGAAATGATTGCTGGAATCGGCTAAAAATAACAGTTGGGGTTAACATCTTCTGCTGCATTCTTGAAGTTCAGGGATAAACTATAAATCTTTGTGCTCACAGAGCCTTCACCACTCAGTGTCAGCAGATGTTGTTAATCATGAAACAGGAGTGTATTTGTAAACAGACCTAAGACTGTAGGTTTTGAGCTGTTATTAGTGCAATAAGAAAAATAAAAAATAAACTTGAACCATGAAGAGCACTTATAGTGAGGTAAATGGCCCTTGAAGAGGATTGCTAAAATAAGTTCACACACAATGAGACCCTGAGGAACCTTGTTTTAGAGGACCGTTTATTTGTATTTTTTGTCGGAAGATTACCAGATCTGTGTAAGCAATGTATGTAAAATGCAAACATAAAATATGCATATTGAATAAATAAAAACACACAAATAACTGACAAAACACATAATTTTACTAAAAGAATAGACTTTATTAAGCATTGTAAGTCTTTCTAACTGCAAACCAAGCTCCTCCATGAAACATTCCTAAACATTCTGCATTTTAAGATCACCTTCTCAGCAACGAACAGACATTCCCAGAGTTAAGCCGCTCTAACTTACATTGATAAACTATTGAGATGCTGGGAGTAGGGATTACAGGACGGGAATATTTGGGAGGTGGGAGATAGTTACACATTAACCATCCACTAAACAGGTGACTAGCATAAGGGGCATTTATTAACAGGGGAGAAAATATAATCCAGAAGCCATGTTTTTTTTTTTTATCATTGTAAATAACAAAGACTGTATCTGTTAAACAAGAATTACTAACATAGATCATCGCAGTGAAAGATTTACCTAGCTAAAAAAACAGAAGAAACAAAATAGTTGTAAATAAAGAAACTTAAAGAGGAAGCAGAAGTTTATATTAATTAGGTTAAACAGGGAGCGGGCTTACAATATATATATTTATACTGTGAAAATCAGCAATTCTTTTCAAATAATTTGTCGTTTCTTCTTGAAAAATTCATTAGCAATTAGTTACCACTAAACCAGGAAAAAAAGCATAATATCACAATTACATGTGCAGCAAGTACAGATGGATCAGGATTACACCCTAAGGACTTAGGTGCAAGGATTTTTTTTTTCATATTTTTAAATATTTCTTGCGTTCAAATCTGAACAAGAAAAAAAGTGTGTTAGTTTAGTTTTTTAATAGAACATCTAAAACCCCTGTAACGACACAAAGATGAATTCAGTAATAAAATTAAGTATTAGATTAACCTGTAGGACTGCTGTCCAGTCTGATAGGGTTGTATATGAAAACAGCTAAGTGGAAAAAAAAGAGAAATATAGCAGAATATAATTGCTGCCCTGTAGCAAGTTAGACAACTGTTTGTTGTCTGATTATGGTAAAATAATCTACTAAAGAGCACGGGCAGCCACAGTCTTCCTCAACAACTTCCTTGACTTAAAATTGCAATGGAAAGCTACAGTATGAATGCACCATTCACTAGGCAGTGAGGGAAGGTGAGCCATAAATGGCAGAAAATCTAGAAGGGTTTGAGAAACTGCATGTGACCCCAACACTTCCCTCCATTCACCAGGCTTGTTAATAATGGGCCACCTCAATCTGGCTTCATTTCAATAATGGTGATCATTGGCAAACTAGAATACATATTGCTTAATGTGACTATAATAAAGAACAGTGTTACATCAAAGATACAATGCCCCTCCCCCCCCTTACAAAAACCTAAAGTAAAATCTAGTGGGTAATTTAACAATGCTAACAGAAAAGATTGTACTTCCCTTCTACGTAATGTGTGTCTTATTTATTTATGTATTTATTTAAAGCAGCAATTCATGTTCAAGTTTCCTTCCTACAAATATGCCTGGCATTGTTATGTCTTGCATTGGAAGATTTCAACAATTACAGTTTTTACGTAATGCCAACCAAATAAAACAAAAAAATGCCTTTTTTTTTTATTTTTAGCGATTAATGGTGTAGATCCATCTCGAAATACTGAGCTTTATGGACGCAACAGAACCATCTGAAAGACACCACACTTTTAGAAAGGAAAAATAAAAAAAATGAATTGCAACATTAAACAATTATAATGTGATACAAATAAGATTAGCAATTAACTTGATTCAACATCATAGTATGGTTAGTGAAAACAGTTTAACAGGTCATGGTGAGAAGGGCCGATTTAAAGCTGGACATCTCACCAGGTTAATAATGTGTATAGACTACAGAAAAAATCATTAAAAAGGTAGATATCCTTACAATTAAGGTGTATTCTTTTCTTATATCTGAAAATCACAACAGCAATTAATGGTGGATAATTATGTGGATGTTTCAGTACTGGTAAAAATTAGTCTTAATTGTGAAACACAGCATTAAAAAATAAAAACGTATTAAGTAACATTTGAAAAATAAAAAAATGTTTAAAAAAAAAAAATACAAGTTTATACCTTGTAAAGGGGCGAACAGTGTGTTTTCCCCTTATGAAATAGTAGGACAGGTTCCCCGCTCATTAACAAGACTGCAGTGCCCACATCAGCTGAGCTGGCAATGAACAAGGGGCACAGTCACTAACCACGGCAATAAGAATTCTCCAAATTGGGTCGAACTCAAGTCCATTCCGTGGTAAAGATGATTTACGTAATAAGTAGAGGGAAATTCGTCACAATTCCTGGGTTACGTTCCCAGGAGATATCTGATAAAAATGCCTAAAGAAAGAGGTCCCAGCAGTTGAGTATCCACTGATGCCAATATCAGATGAGAGTAGTTTCCAAGACTGTCCAAGGTAGAACAGTGTAACCCCCAAGATAATTTATTTATTGGCTATTGTCTCACAAGTTGGCTCCAATATTTAAGACCTCTATTCTTTTGTATACCATTGGAAAAAATAAGATTACAATGCAATGTGGATGGCTGTTTTCAGAGCCACAACATTGCAAAAGCACATTGAGCCAGCAACCTGCTGGAGAAATCTGCAGAGCTCTGTAAGGTCAAACTGAGATTACATCTAGAAGTCAGCAGGGGAAGGGGAAAATTCACTATCCAAAAAACAGGATGTTGGATAGAAGTTACAACTGGCAGTTTCATTTGTATCCTAACCACTTTATTTTTTTCTAATAAACTATTAATCCTATTGGCTATCTTGGTACACAATCCAAAAGGGATTTGGGAAGATTAGACATCTGCGTTCCAACACACAGAAACCAGTATGTTATGCCCAACATTTTGCAGAAAACACATTATTTCTCAAAAGGAATATCAAATTGCATCATCCTTTACCTCTGCAAGAGTAGCAGGTCTAACAAGAGTAAGAAGAAACCGTCTCAATGGACCCCTGGAAGCCACCAACAGCTCAAGACATTAAATATAAGTGCATCACACTATTCGGTTTGCTCTCCTAGGTACTTCTAGAGACTGTATTAGATGCACCAATTGCAAAGGGAAACAGATCAACAAATGCCTCAACCTGAACAAAAAGCTCAATCGAAATGCACTCATTTTAAGTGCTTTAAGTGTACCTGGCCAGACAAAAAATGTAAATAGTGCTTGTCTTCAATAGCATTAAGGAGACAGGAGAGGTATTAATGGAAAGGGTAGAAGCACCTAAAACAAAGGAGGTAGTAACTTTCACAACCACCTGTGTTTCAAAAAGACCCTTACCAGATTGTCACAAGACTCCCTGCCAGGAAACAATCTATAATCAGGAGACAGAATAATACCTGCAGCAATACTTAATTTAGGATGATAGCCTATTGTTACTGCATTGTGTATAATGTATCCAGAACACTGGATGCACAACAGTAAACGATTGCGATTCAATACAGGATCCCTTTGTAACGCCTTAAACTCAAGCCTTTTTATACATGAAAATAACAGTTTATAGACAGTTTATCATCACTGAGTTACTATATAAAGTTGAAATACCATTCAGACATACAAGCCATTTGTTTTTGTTTTTAATTGGGGATTGGTTTTTGCTATTGGCAATTAAGATTGTGGACTAAATTGATCAAAATCTAACCTTCTGTCTCCTGATCGGAAAAAAAGGACACAAAATAACAAAACGATTACTCTTGTATGAAGGAGGAAAAGGTGCTGGAGAATGAGATTGTTAAACGTACTGAGCCCTAAACAAGTTGCTTTAAGACAAAGTTAAATTTGCACTTGGGATAGGACGTTAAGTAAAAACAATGGTCTATATATTTAACTCTTTAAATGGCAACTGTAGTGCTCAGACAATTCGGTTTACTGTTTATGTACATGGTTTGCAATAAAATCAGTATTTGAAGAATTTCAATGTAGCTTTTAAAACGTCAGTGTTGCAGGCTCTAAGAGGACTGCTTCCCTTCACTAGGTACTCAGCTCTGTCCAGTAGGCTATCCTAAAATGGCCAACATACCAGTCTATTTGCAAGCGGTGAGGAGTGTATTGAAGGCATTATAAAGACTCCTTAAAAAAAAACAAAAAAAAAAACTACATTTGAACTTTAGCCGCTTTAGTTAGATCTGTTTCTCTCCATCTCCTATTAGGTAATGGGAGAGGATCTGCTTAGGAGGCCATCTTGTACTGGCTAGACTGTAGGAATTGGACATATCTTCTCCAACCCCATGAGCACCTAAAACAGGGGTTAGAGAAGTAGGTTTCCCTGAACCGTTAAAGCTATAAACTCAAAAGTAATAATACTTTTTTTTTTTAACTCTATTTCAAATAATTATTTAATTTCTAATCAGTAATTAATTAAACAAATTAAACTTGTTTTGTATGATCACTACAGTGGCTATTTAACTTCCTCTCCCCATTTGAGGGCTCTGATAAACTTCTGGACAGCTAGTTAATGAGATGCAGGAAAAATGTGGTCTCAGAAAAAATGGATGCTTGAGAATAAAAATGTTTACATATAAAATTTCATACCTCCCAAATTGCCATGGATATTTAAATTGATATTCATCTTCGGATCTTATTAAGTCACATAAGGATCGAATTTCTGTGCTTAAACATCTGCCTTAACAAAAAGGTTACGATACAAATTATAAAGCTATCAATCTCTTTGAAACTTCAATCAGGTAAATATAAATTAGCAAATTAAATTATTCTTCTAACATCTAAATGGTAAAATATAATTAAAATATATCTTTATATAATAGGAAATGATATATAGATGAATAGAATGTGAAAAGGCTTTTAAAAGGAAACCAAAAAGTGGGATTGTGTGTTATTAGTCTTACTTCCAGCAAAACATACTCTAGCATTTATTTTGTGAATAACTTGCTTTGAAACCATGATGTATATATTTTGTATAATTTGCAGTTTACATGCACTCTGTCATAAACCAGATCAAAGACGAATATCTGCTGCAGCGGCATGCTTAACTATCTGCTGCTGAAAAGTAGGTGCCACAGATTGTGAAAGGATTATTGGTGGTAGTAAACATAAAAAGGTGTATCAAAGGAACACGGTTTCCAAAGTATACCAGAAGTAAGTTTACAGCTGGCAAATTTCACACAGATTTTCTGCATGGTTTCAAGGAAAGATTTCCACAATAATAAAATGCTACAAAAAAATTAAAATAACATTTTTGTGTATACTTTATTATGAAAGTAATCCTTTGGGAAGTAAAAATAGCAACATGAAATCCCCTATATTTAATTCCAGGTTGGGAATATAACAAAATGAGTAGGTGCCTACAGTTACACTGACACATGCAGAGAAACACTCTGTAAGCCTCTCAAGCAGAGAAGAAGCTAATGGGTACTCATGTTTAAGTCAAATGACAGAAACAAGTCAGTTGTTTTCTTATGTCATTTGGAGAGCTGGGCTTCGCACATGGTTTCTAAGCGGAGCGTTGGACATGAGAGCTGAATAAGCTCTCCAAGTGTTGAACGTCCAACAAAACGTTTCAGAATTACCACAATCCTCCCTCCCCCAGCAGCGGCAGCGTTCCCGAGGAATACTGATTCTGCCCAGGATGCAAATGTGGCATTACCTAAATATATATTTATAGGTTACATAAATAGATCTCTCTGCCTCTCTCTGTACATAAAGTCTGTGCACAAACGTATGCATATTCACAATATACACAGCATGTCTAATCAGACAAGCTCTGGATACGTACTCGACATGTATCTGTGGTATATACCAGCAGAAAACACATTATGCACACATACATTCATTCATGTTCCACCTTCATTAGAACAAAAGGGGAATAACCCCATTGCTGCTAAAGCTTTGTGCTGCTGGCTCCTCTGTCAAAGAAAGGGTTAAAAAGGACTGGGCCAAGAACCCTAGATTTCTTTTAACGTACACCTATAAAATGATATGGAGTACAAACACACTTTGTCGAACGGATGAAGCATCATTTGATTACTTCCGAAAAGCTCAGAAGTGCTTTTAGAGCTACCACTATATATCACATTCTTTATAGCATATTTTGGAAAACAAATAATTGCAATAGAAAAAAAAACAAAAACATTTTATGTTAATGTAGATTGTGGCTAATGCTAGCTTCCTTACTAGAAGCTATTGTGCGTGATAAAGTGTAATTTGATACTCAACAACATTATATAAGTGTGACGTTTTTTTTTTCAGGTTCTGGACACAGCTATTGAAGTCTTTAACCCCAACTTTGTAACCTGCATCAAACAAAATGATTCAGACAGAGCCAGCATAACACAGGCTTAACACCCATCTGATGGCAGGAAAAATCTGCCTGTGACAGTCTCTTTCCTGAAATTCCCCTTTGTACAAAGGCCATATTTATATATATTTATATATGTACATATAAAAAATAATATTAATAAAATTCAGAAAAAAAGTTCCACATTATCTACAGGATCTTGTGGTCAGGCAGTGGCGTTTCTTATTTGAGGCAAGAGAAGGGGGAGTGCAAGGGAGGAAAGTCATCTAGGACTTTATAACAAAGATGTCATAATTAACCCAAAAGGTAACTGATTGGTTAATACTAAATTGACAGCAATAAGGAGACTTGTGTCTTCAGCACTAAAGAACAGAGGTTAGCTCTGTTTCAATCTACTGGTAAAGTGAAGGAGACACCACAGAATTGCAGGTAGAGGCTGGCATTCTCAGCCTGTGGTATATCCTGCTAAGTCTAAGTCTCTATAGGTGACTAAATGCATTCTTGTTTTCCCATAGCCTGGGAAATTTAGCAGCTTTTTGATATGTCCAAGCCATGCTGTGCTTCTTTAATGAGCAAAGAAGGGCATAACTTTAGGTTTGACATAATAATCAGCAGCGTGTGTGAAATACTGAGTGACTGGCTGCTAATAAGCCTGCATTAATCTCCTCAATACCATATGTTCCTGCAAAGACATAAAAATGAGAGCCTGCAGGCTCCCGTGGCACTGGAGAAATTAAAGCACATCACCTCACAGGTTTCAAGTTCCTGTTGATGAGGTGTTTCAAAGAGCCAGCTGTTTTAATTATGTGTCTTTAGGCTCAGTATATTTTAGTTTCTGTTCCTCCCTCTACCACTCTCCTCCTCTCCTCAAACGCATGCCCTTTATGTCCCTGTGCTGCTCACTCCTCCTTCTGGAGGGCAGTGGGACCCAGCTTTTCGTCCCGGCAAGAGTCACTGACATCGCTTGCCAGCCCTGTAAAGTGGGAGGCGCTTCCGTTGTTGCATGGATCACTGCAATCTCTAGATAAGGCACATGCTAGGGGTTGAGGATTGGATTCTTCCTCTGTGGCAGTGCTTCCACTGGTCCCATTCACCTGGGAAGGGCTCCGGCCATTACCAGCTGCACCATCTGTCGATCCCTTAGGAGTACATAATAGTTTTTATTAAAAACATGTATAGCATCATCCATATTATGCTGGTAACAAAACAAAAAAAAAAGATTAGAAAACAATGCTAGAATATTTGAGGGTCAGTAAAATATTTTTCAACTTAAATAGGAAATCTAGACAACTGTATTTTTTTTTTTTTAAGAAGATAGTTACCCAATTATAAAAAAAATAAATAAATAATAACATTGCCCTAAACTCCCCTATTATGGCTGGATTCAGCCCTAGTGTGGCAGCAGTGAGATCTCGTCCATGCAATTTCAACATTTTAAATAAGTATTTCTTTCTATTACAAATATCACTAAATACTATGCAGCACTTTAATATTCTGAACGGACAATCCATGCGCAATAGTACTCTCCTACACCTCTCCCCAGGTCCGCCATTCGGATCTCCTACACCCCTCCCCAGGTCCGCCATTCGGATCTCCTACACCCCTCCCCAGGTCCGCCATTCGGATCTCCTACACCCCTCCCCAGGTCCACCATTTTAATCTCCTACACCGCTCCCCAGGTCCGCCATTTTAATTTACTAAACCCCCTCCCCCCAGGTCCACCATTCTGGTCTCCTACACGCCCCCCAGGTCCCCCATTCTGAAACACCTAACAATACTAGCAAACAACTCAATATTGATTGCATTAAATTATATAGGCCAGTTAACCTGGAGCAGACTCACTTTGGAGAGGCGAGGGAGCCCTTTTAACAGACAGAGCATGAGCCAGGAAATCTGATCAGCATAATTGATGCAATCTATGTTAAACTGATTGACAGCTAGACAATAGTTACCAGTATAAAGAGAGCAGTGGGGAAGGAGTGCAGCAGCGGCAATTATTGAAGTGAATTGTCTTTTTAAATTATATTTTCTGGCTAATACATTTCTTCACTGCTGTTTGCACATTTATTTGTAGTGTTAATAGTAAACTAAAAATTAGTTTAATTTGATTTGCACTTACATTATCCTTTTCAGAGTTGGATGCTCCTGGCCTCAGCCTACTGTAAGGTCAATGGGCGAGTCTGTCTACTAGGAGGCTGCTAAATTTTTCAGGCATAAGTCATATTATCAACACTATAATCTCCACTGGCTGGACAATTTATTGTGTTAATGTTTTCCCTTGGAAACAAGCTTTCCTTCTGTGGAAGCAGCCTATGAATCAAATATTCTTAAATACTTTTAGACTTGACTGTTTACAAGTCCCATTTCCTTCTAATGGCCTGATCATTCAACTGGAGGATTAGAAAATACATTTAATTTTGAATATTGCTGTTATAAGCCACTACATATGAATATTAATAATTAGCGAATTGCCCGTCAAAAAATTACGACAATAACATTTGAAGCCTGGCAATCCTGTTTGCCACAAAAAGCAATATTTTGGCCCCACAAAATGCAATATTTGGCCACAAAATGCAATATTTGGCCCTGGGTAAAATGGGAGAACCTATCCTTCCATCTACTTCACCGCTCATTACAGGCCTCGGCAACTTGCAATGTGTCTCTTTCCACCATCTCCCCCCTGTCCCTTCCTTGTCTGTGTGCTGAATCTTTGCGTGTCGCGCGCTCACTGCCGCTGTTGTTTTTTTCAAAATCTGGCGTCATTGTTGTAAGTATTAATGTCTTTGCCATTGTGTATTTTCTAAGTCCTGCGTGCCGTGCCTGGTGTCGTCGGTATAAGGGTTTCTGTCTTTTGTGTGGTTTATTTTCTAAGTTCTGCATGCCTGGCCTGGCAAAGGCCTCGTTTTTATCTTTACTTTAAAAAAAATTGGGCGCCATTTTTTTTTCTTTTCATTGTTTGTGAAAAAAGGTGAAATATGCCTTGAATTAACTTGCAACTGCATCCTGGCTCTCCCCCTGTGCTGTGTGTGAGTTTTCAAGTTAAAAATAAATACAAATATGCCACAAATTGTGTTACCAACCACCCGGAATGCTCACATCTATATACGTGATGGTCAATGCATTATTAAAATAACAGTCTCTTCTTCTAGGCAATTATTAAGGTGCATAGGTTTCCCCCATACTTATCTCAAAGCTACATCATATTGATAGAAGGGAGTAGCATACCTGCTTGTTCACCTTTTTATTGGGTTTTGTCACTTTGCTTGAAGTGTCTCTTCCACGTCTAAGGGGGGGGAAAGAGGTTACTCAAACTATTAAAACACCAAGAAGTGTATGGTATATGCCCATTCTCCATTGCAAGAGCACAGCACATGTACACACTTACCCTTTTCCAGGACCCCCAACGGAGACTACTTGCATACCAAAGGCTCCGCGACCACGAGAAGGTTTACTGCCAGCCCACTGGCCCACAACCATGCCAGCAATTTCCAGCTTTCCCCCCTGTGGAGGGATGGGGTGAACGCCTGAGTAGACATAAAATAATTAAATGAAGGGAGAATCACAAAAATAGTAGTACTTTGTTATTTAAGAGACACGCACACACCTGAGAAACCTCTGTTCCTTCCTGGGGGAGGAGGGGGCATAGAACCCATGGCTCTTGGATACAATGGAACTGGGTAAAATGGTGGCATCATAGGGGGCATGAAAGGTGGAGGAGGTAGCAAGGGTGGTGGAGGCTGGCGGTTTAGATTTATCCCCTCCAAAATGCTCTGCCTCATCTTCTCCACTTTAGCTGCCTGCTCTGCCTACAATGAAACAAACAGACCAACTAAGAAAGCCATATTAAAAAGTAAACAAGTGCAGGGTTTCCTAACAAATCTTACAAATTTAGAAGAAAATAGTTGGCACAATAAATATAAAAGCCAGTTTATGTGCTTTACAAAACAAATAATTATTTATTTCCTTCTGACAATCAAGGATTTATTGACCTGCTTATCATATAATATTCAAAATCATGTACAGACTGTAAGAAACATCATAAAAGCACAACAAACCATCCAGTCAGACCATGAACCCCCCACACTATTAAAAACGAACAGTAATGAAGAGGTTTTGTGCAAACTAAATATATTTTGCTGTAAAAAAAACAAAAAAACAAAAAAAAATCAGTTGAGGAGGTAGCCGTTCTTGGTCTCTTCACTACTCCAACAAGGAACAGTTTCAGTACAAAAAAACATCATATGCCTAGCTCTCTCTCACAGCTGTTCCTTACCTGACCATCACAGAGATCAATAAGAGGGGCTTTTTCCCGGCCTGCACGAATCAGCTTGCTCTGGAATAGCTTTCCATCAAAGTAAATCCAAGGGCAGCAGTGCTCCCATGGGACTGGCTGCCCACATGCATCATTGGCAAAGAGTGCAGTATCCACCCCACTCATGAAGAGAGCTGCAAGCTGGACCCCACGGGCATCCAACTTCTCAATCTGTGCAAGAATAAAATAACATTAGTCAGTTCTCTTTTTCCAGTAATTCACCACAAACTTAGTGGATGATGCTAAACACAAAATATTGTGCATTAAATCAACACTGTCACCCCATACCCCTAACAGGAAGTCAGTCTCAACTTACAGAGCATGAAAAACTATTTACAATGCATTAGCCTTTTTTTCTTAAAAAGTAAAACATTCAGTTATTTGTGTAGCTATTGTAAGAAAATGTGCAGCTCAGAATGCTAATTTGTATATCAGAGTGCATGATTAGGGTGGGTGAGAAGATCTAACTCCAACATAACATCAGGGGTATTGTTTTGGCCACAGCAGAGACAGTCAAGCTAATTAACACATGAAAGCAATCAAACAGTATTTGCAAGTCACTCATTTAAATATTAATAAAGCTTAAACAATCATGAAGAATTCAGAATTAGTTTATTAAAAATAAATAAATAGAAAAAACACTAATACAATGTACAGAAAGTTTTTCATTCTTTAAGAATAAGCTAAACTTTTGATAAGAAAACAAAAATTGATCTTTAAATGCTTGAACTATTCACTAAAGGTAAATTCCATTACTGCATAAGACATTTTAATGTGTATTTAACAAAAGCATGGTTATATTACATTACAGCATTACAATAGAGGTGACAAAAGAGAAGAAGAGACATAAAAAAAATATGGCTTTTATTACAAGATGACTCAGCTTTAGAGTTCAACATATACATTACTTCTCCGGCTTAGTTCTGATTTTGAGAAATTGCACTTTCAACATATATATTCTATACAAAGAAAAAAATGGGGATATCCATCTCCCAGCAAGAACATTTCCCTACAGTGTGACTTTCTGCCAATATTTGAATTCTTAGAGATAGAAAATTATAGCATGTGTCACGAATAACAAACCTTGAATGCAAACATGGGAAAATAAAAAAAGTGATTGACAAGACTTTAAAATGGGTATGAAAAATACAGTAGTTCTTACGTGTATTGGACATGTGAACTTCTGTGATTTTTAACGATTTGTCTCCTACCTCAAAAAAACTTTGTAACGGCACTTGAGTTTGTGTAATAAAGCAGTAGGGGTACAGAGTTATTTATCAAAAATGCATGATGCAATAACATTTTCATAGAAGATCTGGGAAGCTTACCTTAAGCTCTTGTAGTTGGTCCGGCTCATACAGCTGTGATGATACAGCTTGTGCCAAGAAAGCATCTAGCTCATGCCTGAGAAGTATCCTCCCCCCAGGCCACTGCATCATGTATCTAAACATAATAAGAAAATGTGACTTCTCCAATTAAAATAATAACAATGCCCATGCCGTTCCCCGTTCAAAGCCACACTGTCGCTCACCGCAGCACACAGCACATCAGCAGTAGGTGTGTGGGTACGTTTGCTGGATTCAGCATGCTTGGAGTATCAGCCTTCATGCAGGCCAAGAAAGCTCTCATCCTGCGGTTCTTGTCTTCTACAGCTTTTCCCAACCACAGTTTCTTCAAGTTTGGACAAGTCCACTCCCGAAAGGTCAAGGCAGATACAAGCTCTGGAGTCTGAGGAGACTTCCCCTTATAGGCTGACCACTCCTTGATGATTACTGGTGGTACTGGAGAATAAAAGAAGAGGGGCAAACATGAAAATTTTTAGAGAATGAGCAATCTAACTTGTATGGCCATGAGACCAGGTGAAAGACTCTGTACTACACATAGACAAACAACTTTTATATTGATTGTAATTAGAAGTAAATATGCTATTTAGTGAGAAAATACACATAGAAAACAGCTCGACTTACAGATCTTAAATGTACTGCTCTGTCCTTTTTTTTCAAAGTCCTTAACACTGGCAGTAGTAGTGGAGTGCAAAAGCATGTTCTGACAAATCAAATGTTGCCTTTATTGTGTAGCTCTAGTAACTTCATCATTTTGAAAATGTAAAAAACATGGTCTCAAAAATTAAATAGCACTAAATGTGGCAGTTTAATGCTATAGCGCTCAGAGAGAGCCAAACATGATTTGGCTCACAAAACCGCTTTATCGCGAGATTTAGTATAGAGCAGCAAATTAGAAGGGAAAAGAGCACTATAGCAAATCAGAGCTTATCAGGGTAGAGTTAAGCGGGGTTTTACCTGAATATTGATAGACTGTCCACTCATCTTAAGCTAATTAATGCTCTGCTGTTTTCTCCACAAGTATGCTAATAATGATGCAAGATGACATATTGCTAGAAGCTACTATAAGAGCATAGGTTATTACTTCAGAATGGAACAAAATTGTCACATATATATATATATAAAAAAAAAAACTAGAAATATTAACTACAATATTTTTAAGTGAAGAATGAGGACAACCAGACGGCACTGCCACATCAGCTGTGTTTTGAAGTGTCATGAAAAACAGCAACTCAACATTGTTGACCTCCATGCGGTACACAGGTAGAGTAGAATGTAATCTGACAAAGTTAGTATAACAATATTTATATTTTTAAGCATATAAAAACACCTACTAATTAATCTCGAAAAATAAAAATGTGTATATACGTTGTGGAACTTCTGCTCCAAAAAATACAACGAACC
Source organism: Discoglossus pictus (assembly GCA_027410445.1). Taxonomy (NCBI): domain Eukaryota; kingdom Metazoa; phylum Chordata; class Amphibia; order Anura; family Alytidae; genus Discoglossus; species Discoglossus pictus. The sequence goes on from CM050168.1 coordinate 14,479,017, forward strand.
ACTTTAAATTGTTGTGGATCTTGGCATTAGACCCGAGTTTTCTCCAGGTGAATACCTAATATTTTTTTTCTCCATACACATTTAAACAATAAAATCCAGTTTCTAGGTAATAACTTAATTCATGTTTTTTGAATTGTAATCATTTTATTAATTTTCTAGATTTTTTTTATAGACTACCTAAGACAAGCCGACAAATTAAAGTTTGAGAACTTAGAGGGTGTCCATTTCTTCTATACATCTCACAACATACATGACTTCAAGTACCTGAATATGATCACTTAAGTACAATAATGGTTACAAATAATATGCCCCAGGGAAGGCATTTTCCCTGGTTCTTTCAACACATAACCCTGTTGTCCTCTCATTTTAACATGCTGACAATAAGCAGAAAGATGATAACAGGGTGATGTTAGCAAGGGAGAGCAGTGTAGCATGTAGCAGACAAAAATATCCTTAGAAGGTTGCATTAATGATAAGGCAGCTTAAAAGAACAAAGTATTCATTTGGAGCAAAAAATACAAAATAGGATCGTAATATAAACCATATCCACAATCTGTATTTATTATTGTAAGTGCAACATGTTATCAATTTAAACACAACATATTATTATTAGCAAAATGCTACTCTTTAAGAGAAAATCAACAATGTAGTCTTACCATCTACAGGAAGACGTCTGCGCATGGCCAGTCGTTCCAATCTCCTTTGTGTCTCTGCTAGACTGAAGAGAACACCGTACACATATTGGCGAGCTGGCCGAAAGAGGATGGCAGCAGGAGGGAGATCAGTGTTGCATTCATCCTCTATGCAAACAGGCAGCTTAATTTCACCCTGTGAACACAGAAGTGTCACCAAGTGTCCAAGTGCAAGAGCTATGTGTAGAATTCCTGATACACTGCATCATACTTTACGACCCCTTCTTTGTGATAAGTCTAAATGTATAGTAGTGAACAGCACATACCTTAGTGAGGACATGGTAGATATATGGGTACATGAGACCACGACGATGCCTGTGCTCTGCCACTCTCAGAACCTCAGGTGCTACCGGAGGTAAAGGTGGTGTGGTAATGTCCATGTGGTTTCGAGTTGCCATAGATAGTAGAGAAGGGATCTGTGACTCTGTGTGTCCCAAGTTAGGTGCAGAGTCTCCAGCACCTCCCTGCTGACCCCATCCCTGAGGAAGCTTTTCACCAGGGTGTTCGTCCCAACCAGATTTATGCTGACGAGACTCTGTGACATGACTGGCGACAGACAAGAGAATTACAGCCAAGTTCAGCAGCTTCATTCTCCATAATTCTCAAAAACATTTCTTAACATGTAAGTTATATAAGGCCACTGCGAAAGTGCAGCAGATCCAGCACAATCATTCAGCATTGTTTCATAATCTAAGAGTCTCCCCTCTGCATTTTAAAAAACTGATATTTAAGGATACTGAACACCATTTTATTGGTTACTACAAAACAGCAAATAAAAGAAAAAAGTACGGCAAGCATTTTCGCAAAAGTAAACTGAACAATTCTGCCCATAAAGTGGTAACTACATAAACTAAATATATATATATATATATATATATATATTTTTTTTTTTTTTTTTTTAAATATATATTATATATCTTACTTTGATGTGGCTCCATTTTGATCCTCATCAGAGGAAGAGGATGGAGAAGACTCATGGCCAGATGAAGGTGAAGGCTTCAACGTCAGATGATTTGGAAACTTGGCAGTCGATGTATCATTATACGGCAGGGTCCAGCCAGAAAATGCTCCCCCCTTCAACATGTTCTCATCATGAAAATGGGGCAGGTCACCCAAGTGGTGGGGAGTAAAGAGGAAACCAGAGTTGGGTCCTGGAGGAAAGTGGTGCTGGTACTGCAACTTGGGGGGCACCTGGTGTCCAAACTGAGGATGGAAAAACAAAAACATGATGTATGCTTGAATCTTTAAGTGGCAATAAAGAAAAAAAAAAAAAAAAAAAAAAGAAATTTCACAGTGGCAAGTTATTTTATGTAATTGTTTTTTAAATAAAACATGCATAAAATAGTATCCCACTTTAAATATATGTTTGTGTGTATAAATTAATCTCCAAGCTTCAGCCCTCCCTAACCTTTTCTGCACATTCCACAGCTTCCCCCTGCAGCCCCAGGGGACCTAAACTAATGAGTTAATTCATCACTGCCTGTTGAAAGTGGCTGCAATGTAATGAGTTAACTTGTCATTAACTGTGGGATTGTAAGGAGATGAAAATATAAAACTTTAATAAATATTGGAATGATCATGGGAAAACTTTTGTTAGAATAATTTACTGTGGATTTAAACATGCTCTTTGAGCTCTGGTTATCTCCACCACACCCCCTGAACTACTGGGGATAGTGTAGAGCCGCCCAGGAGGTGCCAAATTGAAACCCTTTTAAGTGGCTTGGCAAGAGATCAGCTTGTTACCGAGGGACCTTTTTGTCTCCGTCCACTACCATACTATGTTGTAAGCCAAATATAGATAGGACTTCCCACTTGGCAGCTCTACTTCATGCCTAATACTTCCTGCATGGGGTAGAGAGAAGCAGAGCGGATACATTCATTGAGTAAAGAGAACCAGAGGTTATGGGGATTATTTTTTTTAATGCACAGTAAAGTGTAATAAAAGCTATTTTTATCAAGCCCAACCTAACCATTGTTTAGAGGTCCCTCTATAAGACTACTAAATTAATCCTTTAAATCACAGGGATACAAATACAAAAAAGATTTTTAATGTTAGCCACATCCAAGAATCTGTTTACACCGCCCATGCATTATCAAATTTATAAGGAAAGACAAATCAATCATGGCACCAGCGAGCCTGACATCTACACTCCAACGCATGTGCGCACCGACAAAAGCGCGACCGTCTATAGCCCGCTCCGACATCTGCGCGCAGGTCCCCTCACAGAGCCAACAGGGTGAGTGGGCCAGCTAAAGTCGTGCTACCCTTATTACCTGTTCCACCCTGGGCACCCAAGTGTCTCAGTGTCCTCCCCCTGCTCTGTGAATCCATATACCCTATATCCTTGTGCCTCTGGATCACTGCACCCAGCATCCCTACCACTGTAATCCCCAAGTCCACCTCCGGGGTGCCCAAAGGTTCAATATAAAGGGAGCCTAAGATACATTGCGATTGGTTAGTATTGCGATAGGTTATCTTCAAGTGTAGTTCGTCAAGAGTAGATTACCAAATTTTGACCACAGTGTTCCTTTAAATTAGATCATGCTGTTAAATAACTTTTGAAAGATGCTCTTATAAATGCATTACAGAGAACTTGGGATTTTAGTGTCCCTTTAACTCCATGAACATTTTTTACCCTTGTAATTTGTATGTTTTCAGCCATGGCAAGTAAAGTCTGGAATGCACAAAATAGGAACACTCACCACTGGCTTTCCAAGATGCATTCCTCCCATTTGGTTGTGAGGAAGAGGGGGTACACCATACTGATTAGGTCCATACCCTGCAACTGGAAGTGAGATTTGGTGTCAAAGAAAAAATATCCTGTCAGGAGCCAATACATTTAGGACAATGACCATTTAGCCCGATCACCTGAGAAATTCATCCATATTAGGGCTTCTCTTGGGTAGTGGTTACATCCTTATAATATAAAGAGAACTTGCAGTAGTCAGATACTCACCAACAAATGGGGACGGGTTGAGCGGTTGTGGACGTTGCTTGGTTGCTACTGAATAATATTCAACAGCTTTCTTGAAGCGCTCTATCTTATCTTCTGTCCTGGACTAGAGAATACAAAATAAAGATGATCTTTTACTAATAATGTCCAAATAACGGACATAAATAATGCTCGGTCAATTAGATTTTTCCTTAAAAAAAATAAATAAATCTACAATAAATCCCAAATGCAAGAAAATGTCTGGAGAAAATGGGGGAAAAAATCCACATTGTGACATATACATATCTGAACTTCTAAATATGGTATATATTTTTTGTTTTAAGTAATAAGTACTTTATCAACTACTAAAAAAAAATATTTTTCTACAGTAACTTTAAATTTAAGTTTGAAATAAGTGTAAGCCATGTGCAAAACAGAAGAACAGGTATGCTCAGGTCTCAGGGAATCATGTATTTAATCAGTATCCAGTGCTGGGTAAGTTGGTCCTATGAGAGCCACCAACAGTGCTTGATTTCTGAAACTCTGTTTGTTTTATGATCTTTGACACACCTGTCATCAATCTTATTGATTCATCTACGCTCATGCAGAAATATATTGAAATAATGTTCTTCTGGAGGCCCTTGCAGGATTACGCATTTGCCCATCACTGATGTAGTCATTCCCTAAGGTCTGAACAGGCCCAATCTTTAGTCTGGCACATGGCTTGCACTTAAGACAATAGATTCAGAGCAACACAATGTTAGGAGCAATTATAGGAAATTATTGATTAGCAAGAGATACCAGACTGTAAATGGGTGGATCAGAAAGGCTGACAGGTAAAAATGTCAAACTTCAATGTAAATTCACTGTGGGAAAATGCCTTCTTTTAAAATAACATTTACATAATAATGTACTTAAGAGTTTAAGAGTTTTAAATTATACCACATTTGGAACATTTGACTATCTTTAATTTGACTCTTTCTTTATGACATTTCCAAACACAACATAATTAAATTGTTTAATTATTCTTACCTGAGAATGCCTGAAGATTTCCTTGCCCACTACATCAAGGTTTGAAGCATCCTTAATCGTTCCCACATATTCAGAGACTGCTTTAATCACCACGTCACAAGGTGGTAAAACCAACTGGTGAGCACGCACCTAAGAGTGATAAAAACATTAAAAAAATAAAAATAAAACATTTGAATTTAAGGACACTAAGGTACAATCAGGATTTATTTCAAGTATTTAAATTTCTTTATATTTAAATGCACTGTTGCTTTTGGTCTTTGCTTTTAATATACTTGCTGTAATTTACTCAACATTTGTAAACACAAAACAAAAAGCTGACACCTAACTATTAAAGAATTAATAAATTACATGTTGATGTCTAAACAAACTTAGGCTTCATATTTAGAAGTTTAAATCAACAATCGCCAAAATTTGGTCTAATAAATCGATTTAGTTTAATAGAGCCTTAAAGATTAGCTAAAGATTAGACTAGCCTGTTAAAAAAAAAAAAAAAAAAATGAAAACTAAAAAAAAAAAAAAAGTGTGGTACAGATTGATTTTTGTGCTCTTTAAAAAGAAACTAGCTTGATTTGGTTATCATGCCCACATTATATTTAAATAAACAAATAAATACAATTTTGAAACTATTTGGTTTTAGTTAAGGTATGCCAAAATATGTACATATCATATCATAAAGAAAGATGACAAGGAAGGGGAACAAATTGATACAAGATGTCACAGGTGTACCTTCAATGATGCAAGAGGATGGTCTGGTCCCAGCAAGCTCCAATGAAATGCAGCTAAATCTTCATCAGGAAGGATGTGGTTACCTGTAGAAAAATAAATATGCCATTACACGTTTTAAAAATGAATGAAAGAGCATTTATTTTTCACGACAAGCCTAATTGTGTGGATGCAAAAAACTTGAAACATACTAGTAAGTTGGTAAACATAATTGTGCAATAGGAATCACATAACTCAAATAGCTTTAGTGCCTTCTGTGTAGTGGTCTGGCTGTTGTGAATTTGGTAGAAGTACAAAATATTATTTTAATGATTTTAAAAGACATAGTGAATCCTTTTTTTGTTGCAACAAAACAAAATCAAGTTTTAATACTAGTTTTTCAAATACCATCACTGGCAATGTGTCTAGTAACTGTTTACTAGGCACAAACATTTCACAATCAAAGCTGTTAACAAGTTCTACACAAATAGAGTGATGCAATGAGAAGATAGGACCACAAAAAATGATTTACCCAGTGCTTCACCTATAATGCAAGTTCCCAAAGAAACTTAAAAACCACTATGAGATGAAAAACAATCTCTGTTTGAAAACAGATTTTAAGAGTATAATTAAGCACCAGAAAATTCTTAAAGCTAGTCTGAATAAAAAATAATGATGCCTCTGCTGAATCCTGGAGCCATCCACGCTGAAAGCGGAGTTTGTGAGGGGTATTTAAGTTTCTTGAAAGCAAGGTTTGCATCTATTGATTCAAGCTGCCTTCTTTCAGCCCCCCCCCCCCCCACACACACACACACATGATCAAGCTCTCAGTAACTGATGCTATAAAAACTAAACAGGCTCATTAAAAATTCTGACTCAAAAATGTTATATTCATGGCTTACACAGCAGGTACTATTGTTACATACGTCATGAACAAGTGCCACAGAAAACTACATCTCTATGCTTTTTTTCTACATAAAATTGATTTTGATGGCAGATAAGAACCAGTATGCCGTCTAGTGCACCCATGCAATACACAAGCGACTTGCACGTCAAAAAATTACTGTCAATAAAATCTGAAGCCATGGCAATGCTGTTTGCCACACAATGTGAAGGTTTTTGTACTGTGAGGATCTTCGGCGTGCATTGTGAGCCTCTCCTCTGGTTTTCGTTTGCTCCTCTGAGCAGCCTCTGCGCTCATCAGAAAGACAGATACATATGTCTATATTTTTGTAATTAATAATCAATTAATTACTTACTTAATGAATTAATAAACTTTACCTAATTGTAATTAATATATCCATCAATCAATAGGCTGAAGAGCTAACCACCTTTTTTAATTTTCTCCTCTAGTGTACTTTTGCTCCTCTGAGCAGCCTTTGTGCTCATCACAAAGACAGATACATATGTCTATATTTTTATAAATAATAATCAATTAATTAGTTACTTCATGAATTAATCTACTTTACCTATTTTTAAATGAATATATCCATCATTAGGCTGAAGAGCTAACAATCTTTTTTTCATTTCCCTGCAGCATATAATGTCCAGTTGGACTGTTGCTGGCCTGTGGAGATATTTTTATGAATGTCCCAACTGTGCATTAGAAGTAGGCTGCGTGCGCAAGGGCAAACCGTTGGTTTATTTGTGTAAAGCGCTACTATAGATGCGTAATGTTGTGTTTTGCAAGTTCGGAGTGTAAAGTAGCGTCGTTTGTGTTTGCGAGTATTTGGCATCCTTTGTAGTAGTGTATTTTGTACCTCGTACGTTCCTGTGTGAAAGTGGTAGGCTGTTGGCGGGGTGTTGCGCAGTCCAGCAGTCTAGCCTAATTTTCATTTTTTTTCCTCGCTTGCCCGATTTTCGAGTGCCGAAAAGCTTTAAAATCAACTTAAATTTGCGTCCCACCTCACTTCCTGGCTGTTCCCCAGTGCTGTGTGTGATGTTTTTGTTGGTTTTTTTTTTGTGTATTTTGTTTTTCGCGGTTCGGCCGTTAACTTCCTATTTTTCCTACCTTGTATTTTTTTTTTTTCTAAGTCCCGCGTCTCGTAATGTTTTTTTTTTTAAGTTGTGGATACGTCAACTGCTTGCAGCCTAACAGTCTTATTAAATTGCGAATGGGGCAATCGAATAGGACTGTATATAAGCACATAGCATATATATTTTATTTTTATTTAGACTTGCAGATGGACTTACAAATGTATTATTTGTTGAGATAGATAGAGACCTACACCGATTTGTAATAATGCATAACATTTTTGTTCTTTATAAATCCTAGACTGAGCCGCCTATTTTCACTTTAACATTTAAATAAACAAAACAAAAACAAACACCAATGAGTTACTCCCTTACCAAGCAGTGCAGCGAAAATGGGGAAGTTGCTCATTTTGAGGCCCAGTTGCTTTGCCACCTCCTGCATTAGAAACTGGTTAGTAGTAAGGTTCTTCCCATTCCAGCTGAGTTTGAGGGCATGAGAGCTGTAGTAAGATGGGATGTTGCAGAGAGCATACTCTGAATCATGTGCAATGAGGCCGTGGAAGCCATTCTCCCGAAAGAAGGAAACCACTTCCAAGTGGTGATCCTCCAAGCTCTGAAACACCTAGAATGCAGGAAAAATTGTGATGTGGGTAAGAGGTTCAGGAATAAACATGAAATATAATTACTGCTCTTTATCTTTTCAACTCAGATTTACAATATTCTCTTTCTAAATCTAGATTTGTTAAAGGGATATGGAAGGTTTCTGGATTTTACTAGGTGTATAATATATCTATGTATCTATTTACTTTTAAGTACTTTATTTTACTAAGATGTGCTTATAAGCTCAGTTTTTACAGCCTAAAATCAAACAAATATTTCCTGTATGGGTCTGTCCCCTGCAGTGCATAAAGACACAGACTCTGCTATACTTGCTATGCCTCATACTAACCAATCAGTGACCATCTCTCAGCAAACGGCTGGTGAGAAGTTGTGCCCGACAGGCTATGACACTACGCATTCAGCCCTACAAAGACTCATACAGGGACTTATTAATATAATATAGTGCATAAATGTAAATAGAAACATATGCATATTATATACCTAGCAAAATCCAGAAAATGTTAACTTTTAAGTATCCCCACAGTTTTATTATTATAGAAATTGATATACAGTAAGGGGACTTGTAAGCAAGTTCACACCTGAGATAGCCATGGCTACCAATAATAATATGTAGTAAAACAAAAATGTTTTATTTCAACTTTATGTAAAGGTTTTGCCCAATTTAAATTCTAGCTCTTTAAAATGGGACATCAGTGTCTAAACATATATCCATAACCTCAAGACTAGTAGTAGGCATTGGGAACTTGGGTTTTATTTGAACCCCTTCATTGCCATCTATCCTGCCCCCCAAAAATTAAACCCTGCTCTACATACATGGTAGAAAAATGTGTGACTTGTGTTTGTTTAGCCACAGGGAACACATTTTAACCTGTGCTTTATACGGTCTTGTTGTCTGGATCAGAAGTGGGGAAGAAGTTGCTGCATGGGACATGCATCAGCATAGACGAATTACACAACGAACTAAACAGTATATGTATATATACATATGTATTGGATACTCTTTGTGACAGAATTAGAAAGGTCCATGCAAAGCAGCCTTTTCCCACACTCCCAGTTGTAACTAACATGACAATATGGTACATGGAAGAATGGGTACACAGAAACCAAACATGTTAACATGCCGGCGTGGACAAATCTGGAGGCCTTATCAGGACGTTAATTTGATACGCATATAACCATTTATTATAATCCTTTATTTTAACGCACCAAGATATTCTGTAGCGCTATACATGGGTTAAGTACAAAGTAAAACCAATATTAACACATTGCAAAAGAATGGAAGGCCTTTGAGCTTAAAATCCAACGTACATAGAGGTGGTTTCCAAAGCACCGTCACAAGATTGAAAACTCTCAAACTACCTAGTGTTTTACTGATCAGACTATTGGTCAGAAAATGCACATTACAATTTCTCTGTAATTAAATTGTTGCATACACATTATTTTTGATGGCAGAACCGACTAATTACCGCATCATTAAAGCTATGTTTACAAAAATAATTCCTTCAGAGGTAAAATGAGCATGTTTAAATTAAATCAGGAAGACCATCACGCCCCTGTTACATGAATATTCGCACACCAGAATAGAAGTTGGAAAATCCCCATCATTGATTTTAGGAGCCTAAAATGTTAAAGTGAGCAACTGAAAAGGGAACGAGTGTGATCCTATAAACTCATACAGGGGAAGTTTTCATTTTAATATATCTTACAACATTGAAGGAACAATGTGACCCCCAATAACAAAGTAGATAACTAGCTGTACAAAGCACTAGCCAGTTTTCTCTATATTAAGTTATTCCTGAGCATTGTGTGCATTAATATGCAAACTTGTAGCTCAGAAGGAGTGACTAGGTTGGGGGAAGGGTCTGACCGATTGCTTCTATGATTACAAATTAGCACATCAACACAGCTATTATTCAAGAGCAGCTAATTTACATAATCACCCAAACAATACTGAGTATCTAACGAATTATTTACTAGAAAAAGGGTCCCTCTAAACATACTGTAACCCTTTTAATCCAGATTTAATTTAAAATTAAGAGATTATTGTTTAAAATGGTAATCAAGTCATTATTGTATTACTAAATCGAAAGAAGAGCAATTTGTGTACTTAGAATTAACAGCCTTATTAAATTGTGATTTGGCCAATTGAATAGGGCTCTATATAAGCACAGAGCATATTTTTTTACAGAAGTTTTTAGTTGGTGAACTTCTATCCAAAAGCAAGGTCTTCACGAACTAAAAACTTCTGTAAAAAAAAAAATATGCTATGTGCTTAGAAAGAGCCCTTTTCAATTGGTCAAATCGCAATTCAATAAGGCTGTAAATTACTTCTTTATAAAACACAATAACGTGAACTTTTCATATTTTTTTTCAGAATCAGAGTAAACATTTGTTCTAGACAAACAATCAATGCAAATAAAAAAAATATCCATCACATGGTTTTTTTTTTTGGGGGGGGGGGGGCACATCTTCATTTGCCAATGGAATTTGGCCATCTGGTCACCCCCAATGTGTGTAGAAGTAGTTGTATTCTACAAAACGACGGACGATCGTCTGTTTTTATTTTTATCCTCTGTGACTTGGATGTCCATGGTTAGCATAGATGGAAAAAAGAACAATAATAATACAAATGGACACTAAACCTGATGAACATTTATTAACTTGTTAAAAATAAAAAAAAATAAACTTATTTGGAAGAAATATTTTTTCAATTAAATAAAACTTCTACTTAAGCCTGAAAGGGAGAACATTACTAGTAAATTTTAATCTCTGCTCTGAGGAAAATTTTGTAGAGAGAACTTTAGGATCATGAGAGATCCTGGAGGTTCTGATAAATTTTATGAAGATACTGGAGATTATGTGGTAGTTTATTGGATTCATTTTTGGATTTCAGAGTTCTGCAAATGCGTGAAAGAAAATGTTATAATTATGTGTTTCCTGGACTGTTTTTTCAAGAAATACCTTTTCTAACTACAGGAAAATTACATGTACTGAGGTCACTAGCTTTTTCTTTTGCTTAATCTGTGAATAAGGACAAGCCTTGGACTTTTACAAAGACCCCTTTGATGAAAGCCACACTGCACACATTTATGGTTGGAACATTCATACAAATTTAGACATGTTGAAAATCTAAAATATGGGCATTTAAAATGGACCTGGCAATCCTATGGCACTGGTTATAGCTAAAAAAGGATTACAATAGTTTATGTGTATGGGCCATTTGTCTGTAAACTAAATTATTTTTAGATGGGCACATGATTGCCTGAATGACACAGGGGTTTACAAGTACTTCAGAAACTTAGGAGTCAGCTATATTTTTGAGGCTGTCAAAGAACTGTTAAAAGGGACATTTGAAACATGTATTTTCTTTATTGAATGTGAAATATCATCTTGCATAACATACCTCAGTGTTTATTTAAATGTAATCTTTCAAACCAGAACATTTTTTAAATGTTTAACTGATCTGGGGGCTTGTCCCTTTTAGCCAATCAGCAATAATACAGTTGTATGACTCAATCATCTGCCAATTAAGTCGATAGAGATACATATGCTCTGTGCACTTCTTATTTTATTTAATGAAGTTTAAACATGTTTTACTGTTTATTTTTTCAAGTAAAACCCAATTGTGTTCCATGCCCCATTAAAAGCCAATGATTAATGTAGGTGTATAGATTGTAAGTTTACAAGTTTTCAATCTTGAAAAGTAGTGCTACATAGCACTAAAAAGCACTACATATGTAAGATTTTAATCCCAAAGACAGAGCCTTCGACAATATAAATACATGGTGAAGGATTATGTTGCTTAGTACTTGACCCTTGTATAGAGCTATGGAATATGCTGGTGCACATTGGCGTTACAAATAAAGAAGAAGAGGACACATGTATATTATTCTAAAAGGTTAGGCCCAATAAGTGACATGTTAAAAGCTGTGGCTCCCTGGATCTGTCAAGCCCTGGAGTAAAATATGCTACTCTAAGTATAGTGCATCTGTACTCAAAATAATTAGCGTACTGTTTATAGATTTTGAATATTTTAAGGAGATAGTACAATTCTATAATCCATTTTTAATTTTTGAGAAATAGAACCAGAAGTTACAAGACTACAAACATTATATATATATATATATATATATATATATATATATATATATATATATATATATATATATATAAAAAAATCATAAAAATGAACTGCTAGAGTGTAAGGTCTATTGGGCTCACATGACATGATTTACATTTTCTTCAAACTCAATGCTAGGAATAAGATATTTTCTTTAGGACCACATGCCTCATTTCTTTATTGCATGCATTTAGTCCCAGCTGCATTGTAGAAAACCTGCATCCCATGACAGTTTGTTGTGAGGAAGCTGTCACTTCTGTTTGGTCACCACTCTGTAGGTTTCTGAAGTTTCAAGCCTTTGCACTTGTCACCAAACCTCTCCAGGAAGTAGAAATAAGACAAACATAGCATAACTAACCACACTACGTCAAAGGCCCACAGCTTCCTGCCTTTTTGTTACAAGCTAGATACAAAAGTAACACATATAGTGTTATTATAAATGCACACAAACTTTCAAGGGTGGATTAAAATTAAAACTGAACAGTAAAACATCGTTTTCTAGTAGGTCAAGATAGTTAAACTGAACAAAATAGAATCAAACTAGATATCTGGGAATATAGCGGCTTTCTCCTGTTATAAACCATATTGGTTTGCAGTTCATACTGGTTGAGAAATCTAGTGGAGCATTTTGAGAATAAAAACATTGAGCGTGCTACCAGATCCTTTGCTTATAAATACTTTAGATTTAGTTTTGAAGCTATTGAAGACTTCCCATAGGATGCTGCATGGTTAATGAGGATGGAGTCTTGGCCATATAGTCTGTGGACTGCTTCATGACAACTAATCAAATAAGTAGAGCAGTGGTGAAACGATCCATAGAAGAGACAAGCTCCTGCAGATTACAGCAATCAGAGAGCTCTCTTTGTGTTCCTCATCACCTTCATTGTGTAATGCAAACACCTTACCCTATTTATCTCCTCCAACTCCCTTTTTGACCCCTACCAATACGGCTTCCAACCCCAAAACTCCACTGGGACAGCTCTCACAAAAGTCACAAATGACTTGCTCACAGTCCTATTCTACTTCTCCTGCTGCCTTTGATACAGTTGATCACCCTCTAATAATCAAAATTCTCCACTCCCTTGGACTCCGAGATACTGCTCTTTCATGGTTCATATCATACCTACAAGACCAAACATTTAGTGTGTCTCCTTCTCTGGAGCCTCTCCTTCGCCTCACCCTGTCTGCAGGCATACCCCAAGGTTCAGCCTCAGGCCCCCTCCTCTTCTCTCACCCTAATAAAATATTTTGGACTTTAGTATCATCTCCATGTCGATGACACTCAAATCTACCTCTCTGCACCTGATCTATCCCCCTTTCTTCTAGCACGTGTTTCCAACTGCCTCTCAAGCATATCCTCCCGGATGTCAGTCCACCATCTCAAACTCAACTGGTCTAAGACTGAACTCTTAATCTTCCCACCATCTACTAGTGTCAATTCCTCACATCTCTCTCACCATCAAGCTCAAGGACAGGGCCCTCCATCTGTAATGCCTTGATCACAACTTATGTATAGCGCTACGGAATATGTTGGCGCATAATAAATAAACAAAAACTACAACAACAATAATAATAAAACGATATTCACAATGTGTCTTTGATCTGCTGGGGGAAGTGATGTTCTGCATTGCAAAAGGAAAAAAAAGTGAGATAATGCAGGAAAATGAGTGCCGAGTCCATATTTGTTATATTTTGTACCTGTTCCGTTTCATCTGTCATTGCAATAAAAAGGGATCTACTTCTGTTAAACACTGGGCTACTTGTACAAATGACTCACATGAACTATAAAAAATAATCTAATACACAGCCTAGTCATATTATTGTGATACCGAATAACCTTTGTGTGCAGCAAAGACAGCAGACAAATTGTGTGGTATTAAGTCAAAATGACGCTGGAAGGTTAGCAAGGGTATCTAAAGCCGTGCAGACTGCAGTGTATCCGACCACTGCTGAACAGTGGAGGATCCATATGGGGAACATGGCGATCAATGTGGTCCCACAGGTGCTCGATGGGGAATTTGGAGACCAAGGAAGTACTTGGAAGTCTTCATTGTGCTCCTAGAACCACTCCCGCTGGCTGTACAAAATGTTGCATTCTGCTGGTGGAAGATCCCATCCACTCCAAAGCAGTGAACATGTATGGGTGTACATGATCTGCAAGGATATAGATTACCCAATCGGTGAGAGTGCCTTCCAAAAAGTATGAACGGACCCAGACAATGCCAAGAAAACATTCCCCAGACCATAACGCGGCCATCCCCACCAGCTTGTGTTCTTCCAACAATGGTTGCAGAGTGTTGGCGTGTCAGACGCGAAAGAACAAACGCCCATCTAGTCGAAGGAGCAGAAAACGTGACAACAGAGAAGGCAACACTTTGCCAATCAAAAGAGGTCCAATGTCCGGACTGTTGGGCAAATGAAAGCAGTTTCAGATGATGAACCAGCCTTTTGCTTCAAAGCCCCATAAACAACAGGGTTTGCTGTACGGTCATTTTAGACACACATCTGGTAGCCCACTGGTTTGTTTTGATGGGGAGTTGCTCTACTGTAGTGTGTCGGGTGGCCCTCACACACTTCCGCAACAGATGTTCACCTCTGAAATCAATGGCATGTGGTGCTGCGCAGTGTCTATGCCATTTGTCCACTCACGAGACACTAACCACAGAAGCACCCAAAGAGTTTACCAACTGAGCCGTTTTAGAATACTGCCACACTTGGCCCAAATGCAAATGATCAATCCATTTTCAAAGTCAGATGAATTGCACAATTTACTAATGACAGCAATGGTTGATATGTTTGCAGAATGCCTACATGTCACCTTATATACCCACCAAGCCATACTTCATTGGCTATGCACTGCTGAAGTCAAAAGTAGGCAGTGGTCATAGTAATGTGACTTGATCCTATATGTAACAAACGTATCATCCCACCCTACACACCCATCCCAAAAATGCACTAAATGATGCAGCCTCATTGCATATACAGTAGTTCAAGGATGGATTCATCCCATAACTAAAGAGCCTTAAAACCATTAGTTCAACCTCAATTTGCAAAAGTAACAAACACATACTTTCAACTAAGTGGTGAGCCAATCACAGTAAGTGAAACCAAGTAATACAGGTGTTACAAAAGAAATAACCTGAATATAAAAGCAGAGAAAAACAGAAATCTTGAACTATTAGCCCTCGTAGGACAGAGTTGTCCACCACTGCTTATTAGCATAGCACAGTAGTTATTTTTAACAGTTTTTCTTTCATCTGGAAGTAGGCTGGCATGTGTCAAATTAAAATAAGATATGGAATTGTGTAATAATGGCCACTTTTTTAGCTATATTGCAAGGTGTTGTGTTTCTCTGCATAGAGTTTCAAACTGTTGAAAACAAGAACTAGAAACTTTTACATCAAGTTTGCCCATCTGGATATTAAAAAAATATGCATTTGGTTCGGTGGTCTCTTTATGTAAATAACTCAAGTAGGCTGTCACATGAAGGTGTATTATAGCTTTGGAAACCTAATGTATCCGATTTATTATATTACTAGCGACTTGCCCATCAAAAATGATAGGGCAATAACATTTTAAGCCATGGCAATGGTGTTTGATACACAATGTAAAGCTTTTTATACTCTGAGGACCTTCGGTGTTCATTGCGAGCCTCGCGCTCATAGCGAGCCGCTCCTCACGTTTACTTTTGGTCCTATGGGCGCCTTTGGCCCTCATGACAAAGACAGATATATAGGTCAATTTTTTTTGTATAATTATTAATTATTTACTTAATAAATTAATATACTTTACCTATTTGTAAAGGATATATCCAGCAATGAATAGCCTGAAGTGCTAAGTATCTATTTTAATTTTCCTGCAGCAAACAATGTACAGTTGGACTGTTACTGCTCTAAGGATAGTGTCATCAATGTCCCAGATGTGCATTAGAAATATGCTGCGTGCGCGAGGGCAAACCATTGCTTTAATTGTGTAAATCGCCATTTTATATTCGTAATGTGTTTGTGTTGTAAAATGGCGTTGTTTGTCTATGTGCTACGCGTGTTGCGAGCATTTTCTGTGCTTCCTAAGTGTGTATTTTTGTACCTCTTATGTCTCTGGCAAAAGTCGTACGTGTCTGGCGGTGTTTTGCGCATTTCGTGGTCGTGTAGCCTCGTTTTCATTTTTTTCAGCCGCCATTTTTTTCCTCGCTTAGGCGATTTTCAATTATTTAAACTTGTTAAATTGTACTTTAATTAGCGTGCAACCTTACTGGCAGATGTCATGGCTATCCCCCCATGCTCTGTGTGTTTTTGTTGCATTTTGTATGGTTTTTTGAATGTACGCATTTCGGCAGTTAACTTCGTATTTTTGCAAACTCATATTTTTTAAGTTCCGCGGGTTGTAATTAAAAGTCGTACATCCTTGTCAGTGTTTTCTGCGCTTTGAGGTCGTTGAGCCTCGTTTTAATTTTTTTCCCCGCCGACATTTTTTTTCAAGTGGCGAAACTGCGTAAAATCGACTTTAATTCGCATGCAAACTCACCCCCAGAGGTCCTAGCTGTCCCCCCGTATTTTTGTGACCTCTTTTTTTTTTTGCCAAGTTCCACGGATCGTATAACCTTACCGAGTACTCTGAGGCGCAGTAAGATAAATTCCCCAAAATTCAGTAGAGATTTATAGTAGAGAAAAACTGAAATTTCAATTAACTTCCTATAGGGGTAACAGAGTCTTTTTACCACTATTTTATTGAAGACTTGAGGCTTTTTTTTATTTTTTTTTAAACCTAGCCAAGTTTTGGCACATGACAAAAAGACCCTGTAATGTGCGAACTCTTTGTCAAGAAGTATCTCAATGTAAACAATTTAAAACAGTGTCATTACCGGGTAAAAAAAAAGGATTAATGTCACTTTAGAGTAGCACACTTTACTAGTAACTGTAGCACTAGGCCTGCTCCTAACCTTCTTTGCATATCCCCCTGAATTTCCGCCTGTCAACTCAAAATATCAAAGACTGAGCTCCTAATCTTACCCCCCTCCTCCACAACTTCCACTCCTCACATCTCTCATACAGTTGACAAACTCCCCCCGGAAGGGGGTGCGGGGGTCAAACATCTTGGGGTTCCACTGGACCCTGCCTTCTATTTCATTTCTCATACAATCAATCACAAAATCTTTTCCCATTAAAACATATCTCCAAAATGTAACCTTTAGACTGTAAGTTTGCAAGTTTTATGTCTTTATTTTAAGCTCAGTAACAAGGCCCTCCATGCAATGTGTTAAAATAGTTTTTGACTCGTACTTAACCCCTGTATAGCGCTACGGAATATGTTGGCGCATATTCCCCCTCTGTGCATACAGCCATGATAAGGGTCACTCAAAGTTGCAATAGATTTGTGTCTTATCTTGATACGGATTTAAATAGTTGAAGTGTCATCATAGCATCACTGTACAATTCTTGCTAAACTGCATTTCAACAAAGCAATCATGTACACAAAGTACATAAAGTATATAAATGATCAGACGGCAGCCATGCACATTTTGTCACGCCCACTCCACTATAACACCTGTGCTACATGTAAACAGGTATATTATATTTGGTGTTGCTAAGCAGATGCCTTATTGTTTCACTTAGGGACATGCAGAAGAACATACTTCTGGTGTATGGCTTCACATAGCACACTAAAAGTAGAAAATGTCTTCCGTCCTAGTATTGGGCATCTAGAAAATGTTAAGACCCATTGCATTAAATGAATGGACTGATGCCAAGTTCCACAAGAAAAATCTCAAGCTCACATTTTTTAAACCACTTTAAAAAAGGCCTATCAACTTTAACTTCGGCATTTAGAGTTGTCGCAGGTAATAAAGTCCTATTAAAAGTAAATCAGGCTGCAAACTGCAGAATAATCATGAGTCCTGCTTTTGAAACACCAATCACAACAGTAATTGATCCATTTATGTTAATCTTTGCAACCACCCAACTAATATTGGTAGCCAGTGAATGCTTACACTGAAAAGTAAATATTTTAGGTGCCAGCTGTATAAGTTTAGCTCCCTTGCTTCCTAAGCTTATTACGCCGTGATTAAAAACTTTATTTTGCTTGGGTCTTTGTTGAAGAGGCTTTAAACACATACTGGAATAGTTTTAAATCAATTGTATTAAAACATGATTTCATTTTTTTCATGTAAATTGCAATCTCATTTGCTAGCTGTAATATAATGTATCCTCAATGAATGTGATATAGAGCCAATGATCAGTGCATAATAGTGCACGAGCAAGAAAAGCAAGGCCTTAACAGGAATGAAAAGGGAAGTCAAAACACCAGGGATCTGAACGAGACAGCCAGAATAGCACATTGTGATATAAAGGGAAAGAACGAGAGACAGTAATGCAAGGATTTAATTGGATGGTTTAACTATGGAGGAAAAACAAATTGTATTTAAAGATACATTAACACAGTGCAGGGGTTTGAAGCAGGGATATCATTCACTGGTGTCACAAACAGGATGGTATTAAAAGATCTCTCAGTGGTCGTATTAATAAAGCACAGTGGAGGCCATGAAACTGTATCTTGTCCATTTCTTTACAACAGATGGACATCCAGTTTAAACTAAAGCCACGTCAGGTGTAAACTAACCTGAAGGGAAAGGGTCCCTATTAGCCATTTTGTTGGAAGAGTGATTCTAGGAGGGGTTTAAAGAAACACTAGCATGGTGTTTAATGGGAGGGATATTAACATGGGGTTGAATGGAAAGACAAGAACATGGGGAATAAGGTAAAACAGCCAACAGATTAAAAAATAGGCAAATGAATTCACACAACGTTATACGGTGCCATGATCATTGCAGGTGTGCCCAGAGAGGGCCATCAGTATAGGGTTTATACTGTAAATGTGTTCTAACTTGGGGTGCAGCCTGGGTAGCAACAGCAATAGATGTCCTACACCCCAGGAGGGACATACAGTAAGATTAATAGCTGTATCATAAAACATAGGGTACACTCTGTGGGGGCTATAGCTGTGTCAACTCCCCTGAAATGAATTATAGTCCTTCATTGACCAAGATGTACACTCTCAGGTTCGTGACCAAGTTTTAATAATATATGTGGCTTGATGCAATGTCACACCCCCTGGGGATACGCTTAATTTAGGCATGGCTATATTAGGCCCCTGAATATAAAATACAAGGAGTTTATTGTAGGATTAATTACTATATCATACCCCCTGTGGCTCCTATTTTGTGGGGTTGTGGTTATATCATGCCCACCTGTAGGTCCCATTTTGTGCGATTGCTGGCTAGATCATGCCCACCTGTAGGTCCCATTTTGTGCGATTGCTGGCTAGATCATGCCCACCTGTAGGTCCCATTTTGTGCAATTGCTGGCTAGATCATGCCCACCTGTAGGTCCCATTTTGTGCGATTGCTGGCTAGATCATGCCCACCTGTAGGTCCCATTTTGTGAGATTGCTGGCTAGATCTTACGTCCCGGTGGGTCACATTTTGTAGGTTCCTAGCTATATCATACCCCCTTGGGGGTCACCTTTTGTGGGGATGTGGCTCTATCATATCCATGGGGGTCACATTTTGTAGTGTTCCTAGCTACATCTTACTACCCTGTGGGTCACATTTTGTAGAGTTCCTAGCTACATCTGACTCCCCTGTGGGTCACATTTTGTAGGGTTCCTAGCTACATCTTACTCCCCTGTGGGTCACCTTTTGTGGGGTTCCTAGCTACATCTTACTTCCCTGTGGGTCACAATTTGTGGGGTTCCTAGCTACATCTTACTCCCCTGTGGGTCACATTTTGTAGGGTTCCTAGCTACATCTTACTCCCCTGTGGGTCACCTTTTGTGGGGTTCCTAGCTATATCATACCCCCTGTGGGTCACATTTTGTAGGGTTCCTAGCTACATCTTACTCCCCTGTGGGTCACCTTTTGTGGGGTTCCTAGCTACATCTTACTTCCCTGTGGGTCACAATTTGTGGGGTTCCTAGCTACATCTTACTCCCCTGTGGGTCACATTTTGTAGGGTTCCTAGCTACATCTTACTCCCCTGTGGGTCACCTTTTGTGGGGTTCCTAGCTACATCTTACTTCCCTGTGGGTCACAATTTGTGGGGTTCCTAGCTACATCTTACTCCCCTGTGGGTCACATTTTGTTGGGTTCCTAGCTACATCTTACTCCCCTGTGGGTCACCTTTTGTGGGGTTCCTAGCTATATCATACCCCCTGTGGGTCACATTTTGTATGGTTCCTAGCTACATCTTACTACCCTGTGGGTCATATTTTGTAGAGTTCCTAGCTACATCTTACTACCCTGTGGGTAACCTTTTGTGGGGTTCCTAGCTATATCATATCCCCCTGTGGGTCACCTTTTGTGGGGTTCCTAGCTATATCATACCCCCTGTGGGTCACATTTTGTATGGTTCCTAGCTACATCTTACTACCCTGTGGGTCATATTTTGTAGAGTTCCTAGCTACATCTTACTTCCCTGTGGGTCACATTTTGTGGGGTTCCTAGCTATATCATACCCCCCTGTGGGTCACCTTTTGTGGGGTTCCTAGCTATATCATACACCCCTGTGGGTCAGCTTTTGTGGGGTTCCTAACTATATCAAACCCCCCTGTGGGTCACCTTTTGTGGGGTTCCTAGCTATACGATACCCCCCTGTGGGTCAGCTTTTGTGGGGTTCCTAGCTATATCATACCCCCCCTGTGGGTCACCTTTTGTGGGGTTCCTAGCTATATCATACCCCCCTGTGGGTCACCTTTTGTGGGGTTCTTAGCTATATCCCACCCCTGTGGCTCACCTTTTGTGAGGTTCCTGACTATTTCACGCCCCTGGATTCCCATTTTATGGGGATGTGGCTATATCATACCCCTTTTGGTTCTTATTTTGTGGGGTTGCTGGCTACATCACACTCCTATGGGTCACTTATTGTAGCTTGCTGACTATATAACAAGGGGTGTGGGTGACATCTTGGCGGTTACTTGCTAGATTATACCCCCGGTGAGTGATATTTTGAAGGGGTTGCTGGCTACATCACGCCCAGTGGGGGTCACACGGCACAGGCCTGGTTACCTTCACACGGAACCGGATCATGGCCAGGCGGATGCAGTGTGCCAGGCAGGCGGGCGGCAAGAACCAGGCCCTGGGGGGCGGGGTGCCCTTGTTCCCGACGTGGCTGACAATAAGCTGGGCTGTCTGCCTCTCTCCCTGCGCCCGCCGGGCCCACTCAGGCAGCCTCTCCTTGGCCAACGTGCCGTTGAACATGGCCACCAACTCCAGGCCGCCCTGGTACAGGCATGCTTGTGACAGCGCCGCTAGGTAGCCCAGCATGGCATTCCACTGGCCCCCACACACCCAGTCCGTCTGGTAGCCGCCATAGAGCCGCTGCAGCGCCGAGTCTGCGTCCACCAACACCCGACAGGGTGGGGGAGCGCCCGGGGATGGTGGCTGAGGCGGTGGAGGAGCGGGCGGGTAACCCCCTGGAGAAAGGCCCGCACGGTGCTGCTGCCGAGCCACAGTCCGGGCCAACTTCAACAGGTCGACGGGCACCACGGCCCCGGGGCAGCGCTTCTCCAGGAACTCCTGGAAGCCCTGCACCCCCATGATACTGAAAAACTGTATGTCGGACAGAAACTGGCGGGAAACTCAGGTAAATTCTACTGCTGTGTACACTATTTTCCCTCACAGGAGGCCACGGCGGGGGCACAGTCCCTGCGCGGCACGGGCCGCCATCTTAATCGCCTTCTTCTTCAGCAGCTCTTGTCACCACGCCTCTTTCTCCTCAGAGCGGTTCTTACCACGCGGTGCACGACGGGATTGTAGTTTAGTACGCTTTCCCTACACATCACCCAGTGCCTTGCAGGACTACAACTCCCCATGAGCCTTTGCGCGTATTCGGCCATTCTAAGCATGAGAAGCAGTTGTTAAAACAACAAAAAAAAGCAAAACACAAAGTTTTCGGCCTTAGAATTAAATGAAGTTTTGTCAGTTGCTCAGTGTGAAGCACAATACGCTCTACAATGCACTCTATGTATACATATATAAGATTATTACACGCGAAATCTACAAAGGCTGCTCCTTGGCAGGAATGTGATGGACAAAATGGTGGGGAGGAGACATTTCATTCAAAGTTGGCATTGGCAGCCTGCAGACCCCAGGCAGAGATTTAATGCAAAGCATGGAATGGGTGCTAAGAATGTGACATTATTCTAATTAATTGTTCACACAGATTACCCAGGCTGGAGAGGCAACAAGTTTTATAAGAGGTTATAAAAAAACTTCACCTCATCTGAGGTAAAACTATAAAACCGAAAAAATAATTAGTTATAATTTAAATAAGGGTTAGATAACTTAGTTCCTGGCAACTGGGAGGGAGTTGAGGCAGTAACAGATTTTTATTTTACTGGGCTTCAAAATCTCTGCAGATGGTGACTGTAGCCATGAAATTAAAAGATGTCTGCTTTTGGGGAGGAAAGCTATGGCAAGTCTGGACACGCTATTAAATAGTAAAGGTATTACATTATCACCACAGTCCGCCTAGTTAGAACTATGGTATTCCCAATAGTTACATATGGATGTGAGAACTGGACCATAAAGAAGTCTGAGCACTGTAGAATTGATACCTTTGAATTGTGGAACTGGATAAAACTGCTTAAAGTCCATTGAGACTGCAAGAAGATCCAATCAATCAATATTACAGGAAAAGAAGACAACCTGTTCACTGGAAGGTTTCACCATGAGGCTAAAGCTCAATTTTTTTGGCCATATCATGAGAAGACAGGTTTCCCTAGAGAAGACTCTGATGCTGGGCAAGATTGGATCTAGACTATTTCGACACCGCATCCTCTCAGAACAATGGGGTGTGCGGCTGAGGCCAACCGGTGGTGCAAACAATTTAATGCAGGCAAAGAACTATTCCATCCTCCGACGTGGCGAAACTTGAACAGCGCTGAGTCGACAGCGAGGCCATCCTCAGGAACTCAGGTGCGCCTCTCATAGCTCAAGGCCTGTTCTGTCGGCGCACCTTATGAGCCGGGTCGGAGGATGGAATTGTTCTTTGCCTACAGTAAATTCTTTACACCACACGGTGGTGCGGCCACCCACCCCAGTGTTCTGACGGGATGCAGCATTAAAATAGAAAAGGACCGAAAGATTGAAAGTACAGGACGAAGAGGACAGCAGAGGTGGAGATGGATAGATGAGGCCATTGCAGTAATGAACATGAGCTTGATAGATCTCAGAGAGGCAGTAGCTGGTGTGCTGTGGTCGATACGGTCACAAAGAGACTGACACGACTGAACAACAACAATCTCTCAATCTCAAGTGTCACGCTTTTTGTTTATATGATATAAAGTATGGTATAATAACTTCAGCAGCTACATAAACCATGAACATAACAACATCTTACTTTTTAGCAGAATCTGCTTGTTTCATATGTACTGCAATATCTATGCAGTTATTTCCTCTTGCCTGTAAGCCTCTCAAAATCTATGTAGGTACCATCTATAGCTCACGTGCAGGAGTGGGCAACAGATTTTGTTTGATTTGAACAGCTTTCGATTGTTTCTTAAAAAAAAGTACATACAAATAAATAAATACATAAGTATTTGCATTACATACCTAGTGAAATTCAGAAATCTCCCAAATCCCTTTAATTATGACTACAGTAAAAAACATGGAAACATTCCAATAAAGGAAAGTTTCACTTGTATACAGTTGAAGGCCAGAAATGTATAATATATGTTATCACACATTCCTTAGATAATATAGATAATGTGAACCAGTGATATTTTTCTTTTTTTTATTTGAATTATATACTCAATACAGTCTTTTTTATGTCTTTTATTGCAGCCACAAAGTGCGCACAGAAAATGATTGTTTTACATTGTACAGTGGATATAAAAAGTCTTCACACCCCTGTTAAAATGTCAGGTTTTTGTGCTGTAAAAAAATGAGACAAAGATAAATAATTTCGGAACTTTTCCCACCTTTAATGTGACCTATAAACTGTACAACGCAATTGAAAAACAAACTGAAATCTTTTAGGTGGAGGGAAGAAAAAATATAAAAATAAAATAATATGGTTGCATAAGTATGCACACCCTTAAACTAAAACTTTGTTGAAGCACCTTGTGATTTTATTACAGCACTCAGTCTTTTTGGGTATGAGTCTATGAGCATGGCACATTTTAACTTGGCAAGATTTGTCCACTGTTCTTTGCAAAAACACTCCAAATCTGTCAGATTGCGAGGGCATCTCCTGTGCACAGCCCTCTTCAAATCACCCCACAGATTTTCAATCGGATTCAGGTCTGGGCTCTGGCTGGGCCATTCCAAAACTTTAATCTTCTTCTGATAAAGCCATTCCTTTGTTGATTTGAATGTATGCTTTGGGTCGTTGTCATGCTAAAAGATGAAGTTCCTCTTCATGTTCAGCTTTGTAGCAGAAGCCTGAAAGTTTTGTGCCAATATTGACTGGTATTTGGAACTGTTCATAATTCCCTCTATCTTAACTAAGGCTCCTGTTCTGACTGAAGAAAAACAGCCCCAAAGCATGATGCTGCCACCACCATGCTTCACTGTGGGTATGGTGTTCTTTTGGTGATGTGCAGTGTTGTTTTTGCACCAAACATATCTTTTGGAATTATGGCCAAAAAGTTCAACCTTGGTTTCATCAGACCATAACACCTTTTCCCACATGCTTTTGGGAGACTTCAGATGTGTTTTTGCAAAATGTAGCCTGGCTTGGATGTTTTTCTTTGTAAGAAAAGGCTTTCATCTTGCCACTCTACCCCATAGCCCAGACATATGAAGAATACGGGAGATTGTTGTCACATGTACCACACAGCCAGTACTTGCCAGATATTCCTGCAGCTCCTTTATTGTTGCTGTAGGCCTCTTGGTAGCCTCCCAGACCAGATTTCTTCTTGTCTTTTTATCAATTTTGGAGGGAGCTCCAGTTCTTGGTAATGTCACTGTTGTGCCATATTTTCTCCACTTGATGATGACTGTCTTTACTGTGTTCCATGGTATATCTAATGCCTTGGAAATTCTGTTGTACCCTTCTCCTGACTGATACCTTTTAACAATGAGATCCCTCTGATGCTTTGGAAGCTCTCTGTGGACCAGGGCTTTTGCTGTGGGATGCGACTAAGAAAATTTCAGGAAAGACCAACTAGAGCAGCTGAACTTTATTTGGGGTTAATCAGAGGCACTTTAAATGATGGCAGGTGTATGCTGACTCCTATTTAACACAATTTGGAATGTGATTGCTTAATTCTGAACACAGCTACATCCCCAGTTATAGGAGGGTGTGCAGACTTATGCAACCACATTATTTTTATTTTTCTTCCCTCCACCTAAAAGATTTCAGTTTGTTTTTCAATTGAGTTGTACAGTTTATAGGTCATATTAAAGGTGGAAAAAGTTCTGAAATTATTTATCTTTGTCTCATTTTATTACAGCACAGAAACCTGACATTTTAACAGGGGTGTGTAGAATTTTTATATACACTGTATATTACAGTTAAACATGTATAGAATTGATGGTATTTAAATTGTATGTAATCTAATTTCATATCAAAGTCTGTTAATAAACTGTGATGTCAAAAGCTCAGTTTTCTTTTACTAAGGAAAAGGATATTGGAATTAGAGGGAAGGAGGGAGAAGAGTGATCAGTCCAGTCTATATGTCTACAGGAATGGGAGGGAGAATAAGGAAAGGTAGGGGAAACAGTCAAGAAATGGAAGAATTAGGATTTGTTAATGGACTAGTGGAATGCATTTGCAAGTAAAGCTCATATGTGTGTTAAACTATTAAAAGTATGCAGTTTAAAATAAACATTATTTTTTTTATTTGTGTCCGTTTTCCCCTCAAGCAAAGGTGCTGCTTTCCATTTACTTGTGCAGGGATAGCTCTGCCTTGGGCCCATGGTTTTTATTTATTTTTTATCTAAAAATTCAGATCCCCCCTCAAAAAAATTATAAAATTGATCCCACGCCCAATTCAGTGTACCACACAGATACCTCCTTATTTACTTCCATCTTGCATTTATCATCCTCTTCGGAGGAGGGTCCTCAGTTCTGTTGCACCAAGTTGTCCTCAGACCAATTCTTTTTCCCCCATATTTGTATTGTACTGTACCTGTACTTGTATTTCTACCTACCTTAGAATTGGTCTATAACTTTGTTATGTGTTAATTGTACTCACTGTACTCTGTTCTTCCTTTCTGGATTGCTACTTTGTTTTGGTGAAGGGGCTTGTGTACTTCAATGCAGCTGTGACCTATACCCTGTAGGGTCACCCAAGGTGGGCAGGTCATAGTAGAGGGAGAAGTAACTGGCAACCCACTCCAGTTTGTTTGCCAAGATAACCTTATGGACAAGCACAAGCAGAGACATAATGATATGGCATTGTAATATAAGCGCTTGGGTCAGTAGGTACCTACCACATTAATGAGGAAGAGCAGAGGGCAAGTACGAGTACAGCCAGATCTAATGAAGTAGTTGGGCCAAAGCCGAGAGGATGCTCTTCTGCTGATGTTCTTTAAAAAATTTCCCAGCACCCGAGTCTTCCCTAGGAATCCCTGTCTTCCCATAATACACACAAAATATTTTAGCTTTAGTCTCATGGTCATACCCTCCAGTTAACAATTTTGCTTGATTTCCTGTAGTATTGGTTGATTTGATCTTCTTGCAGTCCAAGGAGCTCTAAGTAGTTTTCTCTAATACAACAACTCAAAAGGTGTCAATTCCGTTATTGTCCAGCTCTCACATCTGTAGTTTTGGAATATTTGGAATAACATAGGTCTAACTATTCAGACCTTTGTTGATAGTAGAATATCTTTATTGCTTAATAGCTTCTCCAGACTTGTCATAGATTATTTCTCCAGGAGCAAACACTTTTAATGTCATGGCTGCAGTCACCATCTGAAGAGATCTTGGTGGGTATTAGGTGAATACAAACTCCCAGCATCATCGGTTTTATAAACAGTATATGGAATCAAAGGCCAAAAATCTTCTTTAGTTTTTTATGTAGAAGTCAAAACTGTACTAAAATAGATGTTTTAATAATTAGGAGGCTTAGTAGCTATACAGTGATTTTCATGGAGACATACCAGGTTAGTCTTTGAGCAGGATATATATTTTAGTAATCATTCACTTTGATATTACTTATCCTCATAGTATTTTAAGCTACAGATCCAAACACTTACTTGTGATTACTTGTAGTATGACCAGTTTGTGCAGAAAATGAGAAGAAAGTCTTGTGCATAAAATATAAAAAGTAGAAAAATGTATTACAAACATAATATTAGAACTAAAGGCCAATTTTAGGCTGAACATTTCAGTTGATGGCCTCTTTACCTCGAGCTTCAGAATATCAAAAAATACCAAGAGTTTCTTCACAGTTTTCTTGTTCCGATTAGAAAATTGCCATTTTTGTTTCCAATTCAATTTGTGTAACTCCCTCTGTCAAAATTGCCATATTTTAGTAGTGCGCAAAACTGAGAAGGAAACCTCACAAGCACAAAGAAAAAAAATCTCTCGCTTAAAACTCAAGATATTATGAGGGTTTAAATTACATCTTTGGGACAGAGACTATCTTTATGCGTCCATGTTAATACCTAGCAGTCACCCCCCCCCCCTTCCTATTTACATATATTCCTGTTTTGAGAAGTGTAATTATAACATTGTCTCATCCTCTGGATTAAATTTGTGCAAGAGCAGGGCCCTCATAGCCTTTCAAACTATCTTCAACTGTAGAGCCCTATTTAAAATGTTGCTTTATAAATAATAAGCAATAATCATAATATCAGATGTAGTGTGGCCAACAAGGAAGGAACATGTACAATACGTACAGTGCCTTGCAAAAGAATTCACCCCCTTGACTTTTTACCTATTTTGTTACATTACAGCCTTAAGTTCAATGTTTTGTTAATCTGAATTTTATGTGATGGATCAGAACACAATAGTCTAAGTTGGTGAAGTGAAATGAGAAAAATATATACATAAAACAGAAAGTTGGCATGTGCGTATGTATTCACCCCCTTTGTTATGAAGCCCATAAAAAGCTCTGGTGCAACCAATTACCTTCAGAAGTCACATAATTAGTGAAATGATGTCCACCTGTGTGCAATCTAAGTGTCACATGATCTGTCATTACATATACACACCTTTTTTGAAAGGCCCCAGAGGCTGCAACACCTAAGCAAGAGGCACCACTAAATAAACACTGTCATGAAGACCAAGGAACTCTCCAAACAAGTAAGGGACAATGTTGTTGAGAAGTACAAGTCAGGGTTAGGTTATAAAAAAAATATCCAAATCTTTGATGATCCCCAGGAGCACCATCAAATCTATCATAACCAAATGGAAAGAACATGGCACAACAGCAAACCTGCAGAGAGACGGACGCCCACCAAAACTCACGGATTAGGCAAGGAGGGCATTAATCAGAGAGGCAGCACAGAGACCTAAGGTAACCCTGGAGGAGCTGCAGAGATCCACAGCAGAAACTGGAGTATCTGTACATAGGACGACAATAAGCCGTACGCTCCATAGTGTTGGGCTTTATGGCAGAGTGGCCTGAAGAAAGCCGTTACTTTCAGCAAAAAACAAAATTGCACGTTTTGAGTTTGCGAAAGGCATGTGGGAGACTCCCACAATGTATGGAGGAAGGTTCTCTGGTCTGATGAAGCTAAAATTGAACTTTTCAGCCATCAAAGAAAACGCTATGTCTGGTGCAAACCCAACACATCACATCACCCAAAGAACACCATCCCCACAGTGAAACATGATGGTGGCAGCATCATGCTATGGGGATGTTTTTCAGCAGTCGGGACTGGGAAACTGGTCAGAGTTGAGGGAAAGATGGATGCTGCTAAATACAGGGACATTCTTTAGCAACACCTGTACCACTCTGTGAGTGATTTGAGGCTAGGACGGAGGTTCACCTTCCAGCAGGACAATGACCCCAAACACACTGCTAAAGCAACACTTGGGTGGTTTAAGGGGAAACATGTAAATGTGTTGGAATGGCCCAGTCACAGCCCAGACCTCAATCCAATAGCAAATTTGTGGTCACAAGCACAAACCATCCAACTTGAAGGAGCTGGAGCAGTTTTGCAAGGAGGAATGGGCAAAAATCCCAGTGGTAAGATGTGGCATGCTCATAGAGCTTTGAGGATGCCCCACAAATTCTCAATAGGTCTGGAGACATGCTTGGCCAGTCCATCACCTTTACCTCCAGCTTCTTTAGCAAGGCAGTGGTGGTCTTGGGGGTGTTATGTTGGAATACTGCCCTGCGGCCCAGTCTCCAAAAGGAGAGGATCATGCTCTGTTCCAAAGCGACTTGGAGCTGTGATTGCCGCAAAAGATGGCTCTACAAAGTATTGACTTTAGGGGGGTGAATAGTTATGCACATTGACCTTTTCTGTCATTTTGTCCTATTTGTTGTTTTCTTCACAATAAAAAAAAAAAAAAACATCTTCAAAGTTGTGGGCATGTTCTGTAACTTAACTGATGCAAATCCTCAAAACAATTCATGTTCATTCCAGGTTGTGAGTAAAAAAAAAAAAAAAAACACGAAAAATGCCCAGGGAGGTGAATACTTTTACAAGGCACTGTATGTACAGAATCTCACAAAAGTGAGTACACCCCTCACATTTTTGTAAATATTTTTATATCTTTTCATATATAAAGTAGTAAGTGTACAGCCAGTATAACAGTGTAAATTTGCTGTCCCCTCAAAAATAGAATACACCCCAAGTGGAAATGTCCAAATTGGGCCCAAAGTTTCAATATTTTGTGTGGCCACAATTTTTTTCCAGCACTGCCTTAACCCTCATGAGCATGTAGTTCGCCAGAGCTTAGCAGGTTGCCACTGGAGTCCTCTTCCACTCCTCCATGAGCTGGTGAATGTTAGAAACCTTGCACTCCCTCACCTTCCGTTTGAGGATGCCCCACAGATTCTCAATAGGTCTGGAGACATGCTTGGCCAGTCCATCACCTTTACCTCCAGCTTCTTTAGCAAGGCAGTGGAAGTCTTGGGGGTGTTATGTTGGAATACTGCCCTGCAGCCCAGTCTCCAAAAGGAGAGGATCATGCTCTGTTTCACTATGTCACAGTACATGTTGGCATTCATGGTTCCCTCAATGAACTGTAGCTACCCAGTGCCGGCAGCACTTATGCAGGTCCAGACCATGACACTCCCACCACCATGCTTGACTATAGGCAAGACACTTGTCTTTGTACTCCACACCTGGTTGCCACCACACCCTTTTGACACCATCTGAAGCAAATAAGTTTATCTTGGTCTCATCGGACCACAGGACATGGTTCCAGTAATCCATGTCCTTAATTTGCTTGTCTTCAGCAAACTGTTTGTGGGCTTTCTTGTGCATCATCTTTAGAAAAGGCTTCCTTCTCGGATAACAGCCATCCTGACCAATTTGGTGCAATATGCGGCGTATGGTCTGAACACTGACAGGCAAACCCCCCACCCACCCCCCGCCGCCCTTTCCTTTCAACCTCTGCAGGCCATCCTTAGTTTAATCTGGCAGCACTCATATGTCTATTTCCCAAAGACAACCTCTGGTTATGACGCTGAGCACATGCACTCAACTTGTTTGGTCGACCATGGTGAGGCCTGTTCTGAGTGCAAGCTGTCCTGTGAAACTGCTTTATGTTCTTGCCCACCATGCTGCAGCTCAGTTTCAGGTTCTTGGCAATCTTCGTATAGCCTAGGCCATCTTTATGTAGAGCAACAATTCTTATTTTTTTCAGATCCTCAGAGAGTTCTTTGCCATGAGGTGGCATGTTGAACTTCCAGTGACCACTATGAGAGTGTGTGAGAGCGATAACACCAAATTTCACACCTGAGACCTTGTAACACTAACGAGTCACATGACACCAGGGAGGGAAAATGGCTAATTGGGCCCAATTTGAGTGAAAATGTCCACTTTGGTTGCCAACGGTTTAGACATCAATGGCTGGGTGTTATTTTGAGGGGACAACAAATTTACACTGTTATACAGGCTGTACACTTACTACTTTACATTGTAGCAGAGTCATTTTTTCAGTGTTGTCACACAACAAGATATAATAAAATATTTACAAAAATGTGAGGGGTGTACTAACTTTTGTGAATATAGTGAGTACACCCCTCACATTAAATATGATGTGCACATGAGATACCCTCGCAATCTGACAGATTTTGAGTGGTTTTGCAAAGAAGAGTGGGCAAATCTTGCCAAGTCAAAATGTGCCATGCTGATAGACTCATACCCAAAAAGACTGAGTGCTGTAATAAAATCAAAAGGTACTTCAACAAAGTATTAGTTTAAGATTTCAGTTTGTTTTTCAATTGAGTTGTACAGTTTATAGGTTACATTAAAGGTGGAAAAAGTTCTGAAATGATTTATCTTTGTCTCATTTTTTTACAGCACAGAAACCTGACATTTTAACAGGGGTGTGTAGACTTTTTATATCCACTGTAAATAACACTAATTCATTCACGGATAGACAAATATAATATGTTAAAACATTTCGGAACATATTGATGAATATTATGTTAAATAAAAAAATCTGTATGTATTGGCTATGGGAAGATAGATCCAGTATATCATGTAAATTGTTATTTTGGTAAACGTTGCTAAATACAAATTGACTATACACCTCTCCATTGAAGGGTACATTTCTGCACTACTGTACCACATATCTTCAGCTGCGATACTCACAATTACAGTGTGTAGAGGGCAGTTGTGCTTACTGATCACATCTTTACGGCAAAGCGCTTACAAGCTAGGTTTTGATCTTCATGGTAAATGGTGTAATGTAGTGTGAGTAGATGAGACAAAAAAAAGATGAGGATGAATGAAGAGAGTACGATTGGAAGTAGCAGAGGAAACCATGAAGGTGGGACCATGCAGAGGAAGAGCCGGCAAGACAAGGCAATGCGGATATCAAAGGCGAAATGGTGTAAGCACAAATAAACTGAAGGAAAAGTGTCAAAGTAGATAGAGTGAACAAAATGAAAAGACTGGATTACATGAGACAAAGCAAAAATACATAACACAAAATTCAGTATAAGAAAACTGTTGTAAAGCATGCCTTGCTTGATAAAAGACCAGGCAGAAATAAGGTTTTGAAAAAGAAAATCACAGCTGATACTAACTGCAGTTTGAAATTACACAAATAGTCCCCTTGTGCTTTTGCATTGCACAATATCCGATGAGTATAAAGCTTGGGAAAGCAACTCTCGAGGTTTAACCTCCAAGTGATCTTCTAGATTTGGCTGAACATTGGTCATGAATATCCCATGCATCACTCAAGTGAATTATCTTTCCATTGCAATTGGTACTAGAGCAGTCTTGATTTTCTACTCCAAGTATTTAAGAAATACGTTGTTACATAATCCTTTACTGGAAATGTGAAGAGATAGGATGCAAGGTGGCTCTACATGTCAATTTTACCCGATAAATCCAGTCTACTGGATGGCAGGTTATCCTTAAATATTTATACAGTCAGGTCCATAAATATTGGGACATCGAGATAATTCTAATCTTTTTGGCGCTATAAACCACCACAATGGATTTGAAATGAAACGAACAAGATGTGCTTTAACTGCAGACTTTCAGCTTTAATTTGAGGGTATTTACATCCAAATCAGGTGAACGGTGTAGGAATTACAACAGTTTATATATGTGCCTCCCACTTTTTAAGGGACCAAAAGTAATGGGACAGATTAACAGTCAAACTTGACAAACTTTCACTTTTTAATACTTGGTTGCAAATCCTTTGCAGTCAATTACAGCCTGAAGTCTGGAACGCATAGACATCACTAGACGCTGGGTTTCATCCCTGGTGATGCTCTGCCAGACCTCTATTGCAACTGTCTTCAGTTCCTGCTTGTTCTTGGGGCATTTTCCCTTCAGTTTTGTCTTCAGCAAGTGAAATGCATGCTCAATCGGATTCAGATCAGGTGATTGACTTGGCCATTGCATAACATTCCACTTCTTTCCCTTAAAAAACTCTTTGGTTGCTTTTGCAGTATGCTTCAGGTCATTGTCCATCTGCACTGTGAAGCGCCGTCCAATGAGTTCTGAAGCATTTGGCTGAATATGAGCAGATAATATTGCCTGAAACACTTCAGAATTCATCCTGCTGCTTTTGTCAGCAGTCACATCATCAATAAATACAAGAGAACCAGTTCCATTGGCAGCCATACATGCCCACACCATGACACTACCACCACCATGCTTCACTGATGATGTGGTATGCTTTGGATCATGAGCAGTTCCTTTCCGTCTCCATACTCTTCTCTTCCCATCACTCTGGTACAAGTTGATCTTAGTCTCATCTGTCCATAGGATGTTGTTCCAGAACTGTGAAGGCTTTTTTAGGTGTTTGGAAAACTCTAATCTGGCCTTCCTGTTTTTGAGGCTCACCAATGGTTTACATCTTGTGGTGAACCCTCTGTATTTACTCTGGTGAAGTCTTCTCTTGATTGTTGACTTTGACACACATACACCTACCTCCTGGAGAGTGTTCTTGATCTGGCCAACTGTTGTGAAGGGTGTTTTCTTCACCAGGGAAATAATTCTTCGGTCATCCACCACAGTTGTTTTCCGTGGTCTTCCGGGTCTTTTGGTGTTGCTGAGCTCACCGGTGCGTTCTTTCTTTTTAAGTATGTTCCAAACCGTTGATTTGGCCACACCTAATGTTTTTGCTATCTCTCTGATGGGTTTGTTTTGTTTTTTCAGCCTAATGATGGCTTGCTTCACCGATAGTGACAGCTCTTTGGATCTCATATTGAGAGTTAACAGCAACAAATGCAAATAGCACACTTGAAATGAACACTGGAGCTTGTATCTGCTATTTGTAAATGGGATAATGATGGAATAACACACACCTGGCCATGGAACAGCTGAGCAGCCAGTTGTCCCATTACTTTTGGTCCCTTAAAAAGTGTGAGGCACATATACAAACTGTTGTAATTCCTACACTGTTCACCTGATTTGGATGTAAGTACCCTCAAATTAAAGCTGAAAGTCTGCAGTTAAAGCACATCTTGTTCGTTTCATTTCAAATCCATTGTGGTGGTGTATAGAGCCAAAAAGTTTAGAATTGTGTCGATGTCCCAATATTTATGGACCTGACTGTATATCAGACTTTAGTTCCATATTTGTAGAGAGGAAGATATTACTACTGTTTATCTACTTGTTTTTTTTTTCCACTGCGCTCATCATAGACCTTTCTTAGGTCCTGTGAATCTCGAATCATATGACAATGTTTCTTCAGAATTTGGCTATTGGATCCATTACAATCACATATATAGATGTGAGCATTGCGGGTTGTTGCTAACGTTGCGGGCTTGCACCGCAAGCCTGCAGCGAGGGCCGCAGTTGCTGGCAAGGAGCGCCAAGGGCGCTCACTGCGCTGGTGGAGATGAGCGGGACTACAGATCAACAGAAATCACAATTACACAATTCAAAATGCGAGACCCCTAGCACTTTGAAATAAGTGGAAAAATTACGTCCCGTAACACTCTTAAAAAAGGAAAGCGGAATTTAGTAGAAAAAAAAATATGACCCACGGCACTAACAAAAAAAAAATACAAGGTCCCAAAAAATATGTTAACAGCCGAAACGCGCACAATACAAAAACAAAAACACAAAGAAAATAAAGAAAAAACAAACAAAACATCACACACACCAAAGGGGACAGCCAGGACGTATGGGACTGAGGTTGCATGACACTTTAAAACACAATTTAAACAGTTTCAGCATTCGAAAATCGCCTAAGCGACAAAAAAAATGGCGTCCGAAGAAAACAAGGCTACACAACCCCTAAACCCGAAAAAAACACCACCAGGCACATAAGACTTTTAACCAGGAACGTACGAGGTACAAAGTACACTATTAGGAAACACGGAAAATGCTCCAGACCCACGTAACACTCACACAATGGCCGCCATTTTACAACACTAACTTGCAACTAATAACATTACCATTCTAAAATGGCGATTTACACAACTAAATAAACCATTTGTGCACGCAGCCTATTTATACTGCACACTTGCCACCTCAGATCAGTAACATTCCAAATGTACATTGTATGCTGCAGGAAAATCTAAACAGATTGTTAGCTCTTCAGGATATTGATTGCTGTATATATTAACTACAAATAGGTAAAGTATATTAATTTATTATTGAATTAAATTAATTATTAAAAAATATATTTATATAAAAAAATAAAAAGAGCAGGGGAGAGGATCGCAATGAGCACCAAAAGCACTCTGGACACACGATGAGTGACAAAGGCTCTCAGCGGGGGGCTCACAATAAGCGCTGAGGGTGCCCAGAGGAGCAAAAGTACATGAGGGGAGAGGTTCAGAGGACCAAAAGCCTTACATTTTGTGAGCCAAACAGCATTACAATTTTATGGCCGTCATTTTTTGACGGGCAATTCGATAGTAGGAAATACTTCTTGGGAGAATGTGATGAAGAACTTGGTTGAAGATTAAATGCCACTTTGTAGGTGTGGGAAATTTAATGGAGAAGTGCTTGAGAAAGACATGGGTGGGATGACCATTTTCTCATCCATCTCAACAGAGAAAAGCCCCCAACTTTTTTCTTTCTAATATAAGGTCAGGGTTGTCCAGATGTACTGTCCACTCAACTTTTTATAATACTTGCAGCCTTATTAAATCGCGATTTTTTTCGTGAACTTCTAGCCAAAAGCAAGGTGTTCACCAACTAAAAACTTCTGTAAAAAATATGCACTGTGCTTATATAGAGCCCTATTCAATTTGTCAAATCACAATTGAATAAGGCTGTTAAACTGGAGCAAATGTCAGCATGCTTGGAGTACCATCTTGCTATTGAAGGTTTTTTCAGATGACATTCTTTTACTCTTTATGGTGGGGGGGGGGGGGGGAGCACATGGCTAAGGCCATTCTCAAAGAAAATGGCACATGTAACTACAGCAGTAATGATCATACTAAATTAGCATCACTGAGACATCATTTTTAAATTTCTTAAAGACTCTTAAAGACTGGTATAGCTTATGAGGTGCACCTTTAACGGGCACCTTTTTTTTCTTGCAAAATGTGTTGCAATCTTTTGGTACAACTAATTGATATTATTTCTTTCAGGTTCCACTGATCAGATAGGTATATACAGTGGATACAAAAAGTCTACACACCCCGGTTAAAATGTCAGGTTTCTGTGCTGTAAAAAAACAAGACAAAGATAAATCATTTCAGAACTTTTTCCACCTTTAATGTGACCTATAAACTGTACAACTCAATTGAAAAACAAACTGAAATCTTTTAGGTGGAGGGAAGAAAAAATATAAAAATAAAATATGGTTGCATAAGTATGCACACCCTTAAACTAATACTTTGTTGAAGCAGCTTTTGATTTTATTACAGCACTCAGTCTTTTTGGGTATGAGTCTATCAGCATGGCACATTTTGACTTGGCAAGATTTGCCCACTGTTCTTTGCAAAAACACTCAAAATCTGTCAGATTGCGAGGGCATCTCCTGTGCACAGCCCTCTTCAGATCACCCCACAGATTTTCAATCGGATTCAGGTCTGGGCTCTGGCTGGGCCATTCCAAAACTTTAATCTTCTTCTGGTGAAGCCATTCCTTTGTTGATTTGGATGTATGCTTTGGGTCGTTGTCATCCTGAAAGATGAAGGGCCTCTTCATGTTCAGCTTTCTAGCAAAAGCCTGAAGGTTTTGTGCCAATATTGACTGGTATTTGGAACTGTTCAGAATTCCCTCTAGCTTAACTAAGGCCCCAGTTCCAGCTGAAGAAAAACAGCCCCAAAGCATGATGTTGCCACCACCATGCTTCACTGTGGGTATGGTGTTCTTTTGGTGATGTGCAGTGTTGTTTTTGCGCCAAACATATCTTTTGGAATTATGGCCAAAAAGTTCAACCTTGGTTTCATCAGACCATAACACCTTTTCCCACATGCTTCTGGGAGACTTCAGATGTGATTTTGCAAAATGTAGCCTGGCTTGGATGTTTTTCTTCGTAAGAAAAGGCTTTTATCTTCTCACTCTACCCCATAGCCCAGACATATGAAGAATACAGGAGATTATTGTCACGTGTACCACACAGCCAGTACTTGCCAGATATTCCTGCAGCTCCTTTATTGTTGCTGCAGGCCTCTTGGTAGCCTCCCAGACCAGTTTTCTTCTTGTGTTTTCATCAATTTTGGAAGGAACTCCAGTTCCTGGTAATGTCACTGTTGTGCCATATTTTCTCCACTTGATGATGACTGTCTTCACTGTGTTCCATGGTATATCTAATGCCTTGGAAATTCTTTTGTACCCTTCTCCTGACTGATACCTTTTAACAGTGAGATCCCTCTGATGCTTTGGAAGCTCTCTGTGGACCATGGCTTTTGCTGTGAGATGTGACTAAGAAAATTTCAGGAAAGACCAACTAGAGCAGCTGAACTTTATTTGGTGTTAATCAGAGGCACTTTAAATGATGGCAGGTGTATGCTGACTCCTATTTAACATGATTTGGAATGTGATTGCTTAATTCTGAACACAGCTACATCCCCAGTTATAAGAAGGTGTGCATACTTATGCAACCACATTATTTTATTTTTATATTTTTTCTTCCCTCTACCTAAAAGATTTCAGTTTGTTTTTCAATTGGGTTGTACAGTTTATAGGTCACATTAAAGGTGGAAAAAGTTCTGAAATGATTTATCTTTGTCTCATTTTTTTTTTTACAGCACAGAAACCTGACATTTTAACAGGGGTGTGTAGACTTTTTATATTCACTGTATACTACAGATTGAGGACAATAAGTACAAGTTGAGAGAATATCTTTGCATTTGCTTAGCAATCACCCAAACTTAACTCATGAGAAACTATGCCAAGACAATTGCATCAATATATGCACAGAATTTGCCAAGATATTCAAAGCTTAAGTACTGTTACACTTTCTTTATTCTGTGGCAAAGGAAAGTCTGTGAACCATATTTATTTTAGTTGCGCCAGACCGCTGCCCGTCTTGTCAGTCTGGAGGGGCCTCCTCTTGCAGTTTTGGCGGAATTTCTCCCCACACCTATTTATTTTTGATCACCCAATATCCCGGGGCAACAGGGCCAGGAACCTCCTTGTCAACCTACTCCTGGCATTAGCCAAACTGGATATATAGAAGTCCAGGAAGCAATGTTTGGCAGAGGAGGTTCCCTTATCGTGTGAGGCCATGTTCCAAGCACTGGTGCACTCAGGTATCAGAGCAGGGTACTACCTGGCTTTGTCCACTGGGAGGATGGATGAGTTTATCTCCCAGTGGACTGTAAATGGTGTACTCCATTTGGTATCCCCTCCCCTCGATTTTCTTCTTAAACTTTACCTCCTTATTGAATATTTTTGTTACTTTACAGTTTGCTCTTCCTTACCCCTACCACCAGGTGGGGGTATTAACCGGTTTCTGCTGATTGGCCCTATAAAAGGCTAATCTGTGTAACCCTTGTGCAAATATACTATTACATTTTCTTGGATGGGTCAAGTGAATTCCCATCAAATAAATCATCTCTGCAACATTTTGTACATGATGCAAATTAATCCTGCCTCACTTTAAGTGGCTGTAGCAGACTTTAAACACCTGTGGCATAGGAAGCGTTTCATGGTCCACAGGAAGTTGGCTGATCAAGATCTACCCAACATGAGCAAATAGCATACAGCCATTCACCTGAATACAGTAGAATCCTCAACTCTAAAGATTCGGTGTTGGGTTTTTAAAGGTGTCTTTCACATACTTCCTACGTGTGTTGTTATCTGATCATCTCATGAGTATTTACCCCATCACCTTTAAACCATCTAGAAGGGGTTGTTGGGAACAGGCAACCCTACATATTGTGGTTGTGTTGACTCATTACCTTCACATACTTAACATCTCCATCACCGATGATCATTGGAAAAACTACAGACACCCGAGCCTCAAAAAACTTGAGCATACACTACTACAAACTCTACTAAAACACTGCACATTCAAACCTGTAGGGAGTGAATTCTTATGATTAATGATATGAGCCTTAAGGAGATTTATTCCCCCTTTCTTTTATGAGTGAATGTGGTGAGATACAGAGGTGCCCTTTAAACTACTTGATAAGCATCTAGACCGCAGCACAGACGTAGGCAAAAAACACTAGCCTAATACCTTAAAACTATTGGTGTGAAAAGGAACCATGGGCCAGCAACAGTTTTCCTTTTTTGGTAAAAATCATCAGGGATTTGTGGTATGAAGTGCTTTTCATTGAATGCTGGTGGTGTCACTGCCATGTCTCAATTTAGTTTTTTTTCGTACTTGTGAGCCCTCCTATGTACTAGTTAATGCTCCCCTTTCCCCTTGCTATATTCCCCTCGTAATATTACCCCATACAGTATACATGTTTATGAACATATATATTTCATAAAGTGCTGGTATTTACAAACAGAAATGTCACACATGTAGACATTTCTATGAATATATGCACATACTATATGGCACTTTTACAGCATTGTATCAGCACCTGTAGATATCTTGCGACCCCCTCAAAATGTGTTGATTTGGGCCTTGCTGTCCTAGA
This sequence comes from Discoglossus pictus, assembly GCA_027410445.1. NCBI lineage: Eukaryota > Metazoa > Chordata > Amphibia > Anura > Alytidae > Discoglossus > Discoglossus pictus. Next base: position 14,518,682 of record CM050168.1, read on the forward strand.
CAGAAACACCACTGTCCACTGCAGAGGGCTACACAGAAGATGGAAAAGAATAAACAAATTTAAAACATTTAAAAGTGTTTTGGTAATAAGTGTTTGCAGACATGCAACCAATACATTTTGAGAAATTGTATTATTACTTGGTTTTATGGAAAAACAATTAAACTTTTATTCTTATTATTAAATTGATACTTTTCACACATTTTATTGTCAGGCACTTACTCCCTAGCTTCTAATCCAGAAGTTACCAAATCATTACTCCAGAATTTAGGGATAAAATTGTCTGAGGGCACACAAGGTAATTAGAATCACCAAGACCTCAGTGCTATATCTAATTGCTGGTCTTTTTGTGGTTCCCCAAGAAGCTTGTGTACTAAGCAGCATGCAGCAGTGCTTCTCGGTCTACTCATAGCAGTAGAGAACGATAGTTTTAGTGTATAGGCTGTGAATTTAGGTCTTGGATTTCTAATTTGTATACGGTTACATGAATACTATTAGTATATATTGTGATTATAGACTTACCTTGGCAATTAGATCTTGCGGGTTGTCGTATATTGGGTGACATTCTCACAACACATTATCAGGATAGATGTAGTCGCTGCAGGTTTGCTGAGGCATGGTAACCTCCTGATGGACATGATCAGGGCAGTCTCAGTCTTTCTACTGTGAATTTACTCATGACATGTTTACACAATCACACCCCTGACCAGGCTATACATTATCATGACAATCTCAGACTGCACTGTAGATCTATTTAAATGTAAAAGTGATCTCAGACATATAGCACACATTTCACACACGCTCACATTCAAACAGTAGTAAGTAAGGTTTAAATGCTATTATTTACCAGTTATTTAAATGATGGGCAATTTAAAGGTATATAATCATACTGCACAATCTGAGGGCATGTACCTAGTGATTATTAGGAAATGGGTGTGAGAGAAACAAACATGAGAACATTTAATAATGACATATTTTAATGATTCTCTTCCTCTTTTTTGTATTTTTTAATGCAAACTTTACAAGACCCTCCTGCAGTTAAACAATAATTACAATTCCAGTGATGGAATGTTAGTTTTTTCTAAAATACCCCAAAAAAGTGCATGCTGCATCTCTAAACTTAAGTATATTGCAGTAAAAGACCAACTTTCAAAAATAAACACAGTACTTGTAATAAGAATATATATATATTATGTATAAAACACAAACCACTGGTAGATTTAAAGTAGGGATCTGTTCAGAGTGGTAAGAAATGATAATACAAAAAAGGCAAGGAGTGAACTGGAGAGCCCATTTCTACAGAATTGAAATGCAACTTATCTCCGAGGATTTCGCTCCAATGTTGTGACGCTCACTGCTATTCTGGTATTTCACAGCACATGAAAAGAAAAAAAGGAGGAACATTCTGAACAAATCCCTGGGGAGCAAAAGTATTCACAGTTTGGAGATGACAAAACAAAAATGTGTACAGTAACATCATTGTGAGATTAGAAGATAGATCAACATGTAAAAATTCAAGAGGATATCCAATTCACAACCAGCATTTCTCAAAGATGAAACACCACAACATTAACAAATTCAACATTTTGTTTTGAAAGAAAAAAAATTAAAACTATAAAAAAAAAAAAGACCAAATGATTACCATAGCATAACACATTACTAGATACAGCATAGAAAGTCCATTCTCCTATATTGACGTCTAAAAAGAGAAAAATGGATCTGATTCTACACTTGCAAGGGCAGCATTTTGAAATAGAAATAAAGCTTATTTTTATGCTGGTACAGGCAAAAGTATTGCTGGTTAACAGCAACGAGCTGTTATGTTCGAAAATCATAAATCAGCTCTAATGGCAAGTTTTGGGCTTTCATTCTGGATTGTACGGTAAAAGATATTCAGCACCCCTTCAAGTTTTTGTGTATAGATTTGTATTCAGCTAGGGTTTATATAATGCACAAATGTGACCCCTGCATAAAGATCATAAAGCTCCCTTTACAGTACAACCTAAATCTTTCCTTAAAAAAAAAAATACATTGATAAGAACACTCATAGGTAGAAAATAAAACAAACAGAATCACAGTCAAAACAAGGCTCACCTTTAAGTCTAATGAAACTATTCTGATAAAGCACTTGTATTCCTCTTAAATGCAACCACTGATGTCTATAATGTTATGCATTTACAGAAGATTGCTAGCAATGTGGCTTGGCCTTCAGTAGCACCCTTCTAAATTAGAATATATGTGTGAAATAATCATGTATTCACTAGACTCCAGGTCCAGGAGCTTTCAACCATTGACAGACCAACAGGGTTCATGTCTCTTGCTACCTTAAAATTAAGATGGCTTAAAACTTGAGACATTTAGTTTACATTCCACAATGCTACATTCACCTTATTAAAAACAGACTAATAAACCAACTGCCATAAAATACAATTATTGACAGAATGCAGATATAGTTGGCATGGATGTTTGTAGCTGTGTAACAGCAAATTCCTACATGCACCTTTATTACCTGCATGCTAAACTCACAGTACAGTTAATAAAAACAAAATATATCTAAAAAGTTAGCTCAGTTAGTTAGACCTTAATCACGTCACTGCAATGAATATTGATGAAAAAATATACAAAAAGGTGACTTTTCAAGCAAGATGGGGAAAATTAGAGAATTATTGATGCCAATTGAGGGTGATCTTACAGTAAAATGTTGTGGTTCAGAATGAATCTTAATATTCTTAAGATTAATGACACTTGTCCTTTACAGTGCATGTATTTTAAAGTACCTTTTAAAAAAGGGACTTATTACCAATAACGTACATAGCCAAAAATAGTTTTCCGGTGCGTAACACATAATAGTGACCAGGTTGAAAATGGTTATTTAACAAACATTACAACAAAATTAATTTTATTTCATTAATTTTGAAACAATGCCACAATTAAAATTGCTATTAAAAACTGACCTGCCACATTATAATAACCAATCACTGACCCAAATATCAATGACAATAACTTCTATGTTGTATATTTGGATATATTAGTCAGATGGGGGATAGGTAAAGATGGTATAAAGACATATGACCCACAATGGATTACCTCCTAACTGATAAAAAAAAAAGACACTATATGTTAACCATGCTATCTGATATAGGGCTTAGTCAGATTTGATTAAGATATCCAGTTAGGATGGGTCATAGGTCTTTATACCTTCTTTATCTATTCCCTATAACATTTAAAGAAAAGACAAATTATTTTTGTTGTATTGTTTTGTTAATTAACAGTTATCCACTTGGTCACTTTGTTTGACTTCTTACCAACAATCAACAAAAGGTATTTCAAACCTGTTATTTTTCAATTTCTACATAGCACCTTCATTTCTAGACATATTTGAAGTGGCACACTCTTAAACCTATGAAAAAGGGCTGTCAGTGATATCAAACATCTATTTTTTTTTTGCATGTTTCAAATATTTGTGACAGTACAAAGTTTAAAAGACATGGACATATTTCAGTGTGGGCAAAAAGTGCAAAAGTCAGAAAAGGTGTCTGAGGATTTTTGTCTCCCTGGGAGATGTTCCTATGCAAAGCTGTTTAAAATTCACCACTTTCATAGCGCTAACTGCCAGCAAAGCACTTTACGCACAACCATCACAAAAATATTCACAGCCACCCAAAGCTGCAACTTCACACAAGACAGGCTTTTACTTTGAATACGCTCCAGGCTCACTATCACAGAAAAGCCACAGCATTAGAACAAACAGATGTCCAAACACTACAATACAAAGTGCACAAATGCCTTACCAAAAACATCATTGGAGTATTACCTTGAGATGTTCTTGAAGTTATGAAACGTCAAGAAACGCTGTCAAGAAAACTCCTATATTAAGTTCTGTAAAGATGGCACACTACAGCATTTCACTACATGCGACCAGAAAATGGCTCACAATTCAAACAGTTTTAATTCATCCTTTTCAAGATTATATACCAAGTATCCCCTTTATAAAGGTAAATTATAGTGAGCGCTTCTTTTGAAATTTTAGTCTGTATGCAAGATATATTCCAAAATTGTTCCTGAAAGCACTGCTGGCAAAACCAGTTTCTGGCACTAATTTGCCACATGCAATTTAAGATTCATTACCGTCAAACTGTTGAAAAACCATAACAGCTACAAAAGTCAAGATTTCGTTCTTTGTTATTAAAGAATCTTTGGAGATTAGGAAAAACCTCACGTTTGTGAAGTATGCAACAAACCACATTAGCAGTAGTGTACACTATGGGCACAAAAGCATTTTCAGAGAAAATCTTAATTTTAAAAGACTCTGGTAGTGCATGGATGTTATAATATATTTAAAAGGCATGAGGTGAGATTATAGAGATGGTATAGATTATAGAGCGGATTTACTTGCAAGCTGACTTCTACAGAGCATTAGGGTGGAAGGGAGGTGTCCAATGCTGAAATATTATCAGAACCCACTAATAGAGTCAACAAATCCTCATCTCTCCTCACCCTAGCAGAACACACCCACTCAGACTCCAAACCAGAATGAATTGTGTTTGAACTATTCAAGCAAATGCATCATCTATTAAAATAAAGATTTTACTTCAAAATGCTTTTATGGCCATGGCTTACACAGTTGCTGATGTTATTAATTTGTTATAAACTTGACAAATATGACATTTCCAGTCTATAGCAGAACTTTAAGATTTTCTGGTCTGGGGGCATCAAACATCATTACTTTGCTCTTTTTACAAAGGGCACTATAAATACTAGAGTAAAGAGTAAGTGGTTGTGGCAAAACAGGCAGTGTCAGGTTTATCAGCCAGAGGAAGGCAACATATGGGAAGTGCCTATCTTATATGCATCCAGGTCCATATACAGTTCCTGTTAAGATGTTCACATAAAAAAACAAACAAAAAAAAAACGAGGTAGATTAAAAAAAAAAAAAAAAAAAAAAAAAGAAAATCAAGTTTACATAAAAATAAAAATGTACGTAAGAAGGCTAAAATGATACATTCTACCAGACTGTGTTCATATACACACAGAGCAACTTCCAATTTGAGGGACCATATACTATTGTACAAAAATAAATAATGGAGAACTATATTTTGCTCTAGGCAGGTATGAATTGACTGCCCTATCCTTCAAGAACAAAAAGGACCCATTGTGCCTTTCTTATCCAAGTGATTTCAAGTCTATCTAGCGTATGTACTATTATACTGCAATGAGCCTGTATATGGATTACTTGAGCTAACCAGTTAGGCCAGAACAGATTTTAATCTGGTGGCTAAACCTTATGTTGGATAGTGTTTCACAGCTATTAATATTGAAATATGTAGGCCTAACAGGTTACATCTAACAGACCAAGTTGTACATGGTTTCGGTTATAATCACTTTACTCATTTCTCTACCATGGAGATATAAAATAAATATTTTTTTCCTTCCAAGATATATATATATAAAAAAAAAAAAAAAAAAAAAGATTTTGGTCGAAGTTTATGTTTCTGAAAGTCTAATATTTGTTTAACACAAAATGCAGTGACTAAAGGCTATTGCGCATCATACGCTGTTATATTGACCATAACGGACAATATTCTGGTGATAATATGTAGATTCATGTAGTCTAGTTTAGGCACTGCACCTTTGTCCAACATAATGTACTTCCACTTAAAATTCAACAAAATTATATTTTACCCTGAAAAAAATAAACAAAGCACAAACCTTTGTGGTGTTGTATACTAAAATCAAGTTCTGGATCAGCATTCTCTAAACATGAAATCATATTCCATTTTGGGTAGGTGGCTGCTGTGTACACTAAGACATAGCCCTCAATAAAAAGGGTAAAAATACTCAGAAAAAGTATTCAAGTATAAAATCTATCTACAGCAAACTAAACAAAGCAAAACCCCTCTCAGTTTTAACACTGGTGTAGGCACACCTTGATGCAGAGACGTAAGGATGATCAGATGCATCAGTAATGGCAAAATGTAAGATATCCCAAAGGCACAGCAAGAATCTGCAGGCAATGCAAGCACAGCAGTTGTGCGATAGACAGAAGCTACAAGGCCCCTTTGTTTGAACATATCAGGGATCATACATGCATGCACATAGGTGGGAAGGCAACATAAATATAGCCTGGTTCAGTGCAAGGCCTGACAATATCTAAGTAAAAAGATTTTCGACTAAGAGCTACAAGGAGAAGAGCAAATGTCAATTAAATTAGAGCGTCTACAACAATAACACAAAAAAAATCTCCTGTGTATCAGACTTCAAGGATTATTACTGTCATAACTGCTCACATTTTAATAAGTTGATGAATATTCTCTGCTTTTTTTTATGTTTTCCCGGCTATAAAACTGCAGGACTGCACATAGAGGTGCTTGTGAGCAGGACAAAATAAAAAAGAAAAAAACAGTTTTGGGGAAGGTGCTGCTTACTTCAGGAACCACAGTAGTGGAGCAAATGAAAACTCTTTTGAAACGGGAAACATTTTAAACAAGAAGTTCAAAGTGTGCTGTGACTATATAAAGGCTCAGGCAATGACAAATGGTATCCAATATTAAATAGCTCCTATCAGTGTGCGAATAGGGTCTAATTTTTGAGGTTGGGACACATTCATAGCCTATATGGCACACTGAATTCCCCTTCCAAGTATCTGTTTTTAAAGTTATTAAATAAACTATATGGTGAACAGGTGGAGCATCCAGAGGAAAATGGATCCCAATCCACACAATGTTTCAACAAAATGCAAGGGAGATCATTCAGCCCCCCCAAAGAAAAACAAAATAAAATAAAAAAATAAACATCACACCCGTGGCATTACAACAACCCCTCAAACAGAGGTAACATTAACATCACAAGTGGGTGTCTGATTGAGTCCATAAGGGAAGGCATCATTTGGGCGATGATGGGATTGTGGCCTTCGGTGTTGCAGAAGTAGAAAACGCTTGTACTCCAATGCCAGGTTGGTATTGTGCAAGGTGCTGTGGAGGGAGGACTGGTGGCTGGGCAGCCCATTGTACCGGATACCCAGTGCCACTCATAGCATTGTACTGACAGGCATGTGTTACTGGGTATGCTGGTATTCCTGAAGCTGTAAAGTTGGGGTGCACAAGGGTTTGAGAGATAGCGGCTGGCACAGTCCCGTGAATCTGAGATAGGGAAGGGACCCAACTGGATGGGTAGGTTGGTGTGGCCGTTGAATTCTGGATGGAAGAGAAGAAACAAATATCCAATAAGTTAATTTCAGATTGTTAAGACAAATTAACACTATTTATAATCAAAGGTGCACAGAACTATTTTATCCAGTCGCTTGAAAGGGCAGATTTAAGGCATTACAAAATTAGTTATTTTTAGCTTAGAAATGAATGCTAGTTTTGTAAAGCATAACAATTTTAAATGACACAAAAAGCTGAAGAATAAATAGTTTGCTGCCCTGATAGCCTGGCCTGTTAATTGGGAAGAAGACTTGATGAATAACTGATAAAATATTTTGTTGTGTTTGCATAGCTTTAAAGTGCCTTGAGTTTCTGAATCTTCCACAGGGTATTACATCCTGTATTAAATCAGTAAACCATTTCACAGGTTAAAGAAAGAGGTGGAGAAATCAATTGTTCCTGCAACTTTCTATCACTTTTTTTTATATCTTCCAAAGATGAGATGTCATGCAAAACATGCTCTTTGACATGCACGATAGAGTTATATGACTAGCTTGGCCATTTTACATCAGGGAGGGAAATTTATCCATATGTAGTCAAAACTTAAGTTTCTCACAAATAAAATTTATACAAAACCATCAAAAAAAGACATTCCATACTGAAATAAAAACAGCAAATTCAACAGATTGGATATATATTGTTTATAAGAGTGCATACATAGTTAAATCTGTTAACTAGAACAGTAGAACAGCTAGGCTATTGATCCAGGGAATAATCTGACTGACAGTTCTTTGTATCAGGAAGTATTTTATTTTCTTTAAACAAAGATTTTGCAATTTTGGGGTTTCTGGGTTTGCCTTCTTATGGATCAGATCATAATTTACACAAATCAAAAATCAAGAGAGATTTAAAAAAAAAAAAAAAAAAAAAAGAGATGAACCCAATGGACTAAAAGTATTATTTCAACCTCAATTACAATGTAACAATTTTTATTTTGATGTAAACTTCCCCCAAATGTTTCCAAGGTTGAAATGCTACCTATATACCTTTTCAGTTCATTACAATGAAAATCATATGATGCCAGTTTTCAAGCAATCAGAACTCATGGGGAAAAAAAAGAAAAAAAAGATTGGGATGGTTTTCTAATGAGATTTCTGCTGTAAAGGAGAGCTGGCATGAAGCAGAACAAGCACTTGGATTCCTTGGGGCAGCTATGGTGTGTGTACAGTATCTTTAAAAAAAATGATTTTGCTCTAGAACACACTTATTTTTAAGATACAGTTGCCTATTGCATGGAGAAATAATTACAGTCTTCTTTTAAAGTGCAACTCTGACACAGGCTTCTTGAACTGCTTTGCTCCAAGAATATAGTTAAATAGTGAATGAGGTAGAAAAAAGTTTCAGTCCATCAAGTTCAACCTTTTAAGATCTCCTCTGATCTGCAATATACGGATCAGTTGTTAATTAAAGGTATATGTAAGTGAGCTGGGTTATTAATGCATCTGATAGAGGAGAATTTCTAGTGTCTGAAAAAAAAATTGTGCATGAAAAAAATTCCAAAGTAAACAGTTAAACCTTTAGCCTGAAGTTTGCCGATTTTCTTGCAAAGAGTTTTCTCTCAAGGGATAATTAGCATATCTTAAACCATGTTTCTTTTTTGCCTGGCGATTTTGCAGACATGCTCAGTTATCACCTGAAGTCTGCCCTACTGTGGGAAGTCACATGTCAGACACTTCCCTTTCCTTTAGTGTAATTTCATTCCTTTACTGAATATGTAAAGCATATAATGTATTGAGCTCTGCAGTGAGCACTGTCTAATGCATTGTTATTTCCTGTGTTATGTCTGTGAGCTGTGCAATCCTATGATAGCATTTATATATCTGCCTGTGAGTATTGTGTAATGAATGCGGTGTTATTTCTTGCGTTCTGTCTGTGAGACTATTGTATAATTTATATTTTTAGAGTCTGTGACCATCTCAGCTTATAAAAAGGTTTGTGATATACACTTTGACTGTCACATCAAATCAAAACGTATTTCTTTGTGTTCAACTTTTCTTGCTTTATCATTGTTTTGTCTAAGCATAAGCTTAGAGATTTATGTGCGTTTATTAAGACATAACTACATCAACCCCTCCCCCAACTCTTTTGCCATTCAGTGTCACAGCTGCTTGCTGATTGGCTGAACAGCCAACCAGCATGCGAATGTGCTGCATAATGGATCTGTCATTAAAAATTAGATATCTTTTATGCAAATCACAGTTGCTGGGGGAGTCTAAATCACCACTAGCACATATTTTATTATATTGCAAAAACGGTTTGCATGTTTTCATGCAAACATTTTTTGATAGGTGGTTTATGATGCATTCTACTGGATACATTCATAACCCACAACTTACATATACCTTTAATTGAATGCAGAGGAAGGCAAACAGAAAAAAAAAACAAGGAAAAAAAAACGGAAAAAAACAATTGTCTCAAAGGGAAAAAAGAAATAAATTCCTTTCCTGTCCTCCTCTGTACCCTTTCCAGCTCTAAAATGTCCTTTTTATGAAGTGGTGCCCAAAATTGTACTCCATATTCCAAATGAGGGCGTACTAGGGATTTGTATAGTGGCAGAATTATATTTGTTTCCCTTGCTTCTATACTCTTCTTAATAAATGCTAATATTTTATTTGCCTTTGCAGCTGCTGTTTGGCATTGAGCACTATTACCTAGGTGGTTGTCCTCGAGTACTCCCAAATCCCTTTCAATATCTGATACTCCTTTATTTGGACAATTAAGATTATAAATTGCATGGCTATTTTTCCTTTCCAGATGCATAACTTTACATTTATTCATATTAAATCTCATCTGCCATTTAGTTCCCTATTCCTCTATTTTATGTAAAACCACTTGGAGGAAAAGTACAGCACTATCTGATTTAATTACCTTGCACAACTTCGTATCATCAGCAAAAATGGAGACACTACTTTCCACATTAGTCCAATCGGAGTATGTTCCATTTACAACAACCCTTTGTTTCCTGTCTGTTAGCCAGCTTTTGATCCATGAGCAGATATTTACGGCAATTCCTGTATCCCTTAGTTTGCTCACTAGTCTTCCATGTGGATTTGTATCAAATGCCTTAGAAAAATCTAAAAAGACTACATCCACCGAGTTGCCTTGATCCAGGTTCCTACTAACCTCCTCATAGAAACTAATTAGATTTGTTTGACATGACCTATCCCTCATAAATCCATGTTGACTCCTACTTATAATCTTGTTTAAATAGATATGTTCTTGTATATTATCCCTTATTAACCCTTCTAAAAGCTTCCCCACTACAGAAGTGAGGCTCACTGGTCTATAATTCCCCGGATTTGCTCTTGCTCCCTTCTTAAATAAAGGTATCACCTCTGCTTTTCTCCAGTCATCTGGTAGCAACCCTGTGTTGAGTGAATCTTAAAAAAATAAAAATAATGGTTTGGCTATTACATAGCCCAGTTCCCTCAACACCCTTGGATGTATTCCATCAGGACCTGGGGCTTTATTAACCTTTATTTTTTCCAACCTCTTTTGGATTTCTTCCTGCATTAACCAATTATTAGGTGAAGGTAATGTAGAGCTCCCTTATGTTGCGGTATCCCAACAACTGGTACCTCCCTCCCTATTTGGCTCATTTCCATTTTCCTGTTCACTAATTGTCAAACAGCCTGTGTCACATTGTAATGTTCCTATAGCGTCCTTCCTGGCCTTCTTTCCATTAATTAATATTTTTAGTCTTACTCTCTTTTGCTAATTTATCGTTTTCTATTTTACCCATTCTAAAATAGAGCCTTGTTGATTTCCTTGTACTTACGTAAAGCAGTCTCTGTCCCCTCTTGTTTGTATAATTTAAATGCCATTTTTTTTTTACTTCATATCTTGATCTTCTTAATCATTGTTAAACCACATTGGATGTGATTTACTCCTTTTACTTTTAATCCCACATGGTATATGCTGATGTGTATGTATATTTAGTAAGGATTTAAATGTTGTCCATTTTAAGTGCAGTATTTTTACCCGTCAGTTCTTTGTCCCAGTCTATACGTTGTATTGCTGCCCGTAGACCATTAAAATCTGCTCTTTTAAAAATGAAGAGTTTTTGTTGGACCCTTACAGTTCAGTTTTTTTACTTCAATTTTAAATGACAGTGTTGTGATCACGGTTTCCCAAAAGTTGCCCTATTTCAACATTTGATAGCATATCAATATTATTTGTGATAAACTAAATTTAAGATGGCTTCATTTCTAGTAGGTTCTTGTATAATGATCTCTGAGTGAACTCAAGAACCTGCTCCCCTTAGCTGAACTGCTGGTCTCTTTTATCCAGTTTATTTCAGAGTAATTAAAATCTCCCAGTATTAGAACTTTACCAGGCTTAGCTGCATTTCCAACCTGTAACAATAATTGCATTTCCTCACTTTAAGCTGTATTTGGGGGTTTATAGCATACTCCGACTAATATTCTTTTAGAATTTGCTGCTCCTCTATTTAACTCTACCCACAAACATTCAACATTACCGCTAGTTCCAGCATAAATATCTGCTCTGACTATAGGCTTAAATTCAGGCTTAACATACAGACAAATCCCTCCTCCTCTTTTACCATTGCCCCTATCTTTCGTAAATAGGTTATAACCATCCAGATTAACAGTCCAGTCATGAGATTCATCCTACCATGTTTCGGTAATGCCTATTAAATCCCATTTTTCGTTAACTGCCAATAATTCTAGCTCTCTAATTTTTCCTGGCAAGCTTCTGGCATTAGCAAGCATACATCTTATGTTATGAGTTTGTAGTTTTAAGTTCCTGCCTCTGTACTTTAGTTACTTAGCAATACCTCCCTATTAATTACTCATAGGGGAGGAGATAGTGGGGAGTGCTAGTATAGTCAATTCATCCCTTATACCCTCTACACTTTCTACACTATTACTTATATCTAGTCCCCCCCCCCCCACCTACTAGTTTAAAAACTCCTCCAGCCTTTCTACCATCCTATCCCCTAATACAAAAGCTCCCTCATCATTAAGGTGCAATCCATCCCTGCTGTAGAGATTGTACCGAATTGAGAAGTCAGCCAGTGCTCTAAAAACCCAAACCCCTCCTTAGTGCACCACATTTTTGGCCATGCATTAACCTCCCCTAAGCTCCTTCTGACTACCTGGGCTAGCACGTGGCACAGGTAGTATCTCAGAAAATACTACCTTGGAGGTCCTTGCTTTAAGCTTATTCCCTAGTTCTCTAAAATAATTCTTTAGGACACTCCATCTTCCACTAACTTTGTCATTGGAACCAATATGTACCAAGACTGCCGGTACATTTCCAGCTCCTCCCAATAATTTATCTATCCGATCCACAAAATCCTGAACCCGAGCACCCGGGATACAGCAAACTGTTTGATTGCTGGGATCTGGGTGACAAATTACCCTGTCTACCTTCCTAATAATAGAGTCCCCTACCACCAAAACCTGTCTGTTGCTCTGCCTATGTTGCCCTCCCACTCCGGCTGTTAAGAGGGAATAGCTCCATCTGGCATTGCCATTCCTGAAAGGACATCCCCAACAGTTTCACTCAATCTGGTAAATCTGTTGGTGTTTGCCAACTCAGAACTGGCCTGCCTCCTCCTCCTGATCACCCGGATTCCCCTTTTAACTGTAACCCAGCTACCTCCCTGGACATTCTCACTCTCCCCATCTCCACCCTCCATGCTAGGCCCAGCTAAACTGTGCTCCCTTTCCAGTGGAATAACAGTAAGTGCTGCAATTCTCCTCTTCAGTTCTCCAATTTGAGTGTCCAGAGAGGCAACATGCTCACACCGGTCACAAAGGTATGGACCCTGGATCATCTGTTCCAGTAGTGCATACGTGTGGCAGGATGTACACTGAGCGAGGTTGCCACTGGATTGACTCATAATTATGGTCTACAAAATTTCAGTGGGAAAAATAAACAAAACAATAACAACACAGGCCAAACCACACCCACTCTCACCTGGACACTGATTACAGACCACAAGAAAGAAAAACTCCCTTTAGTTTCCTGCACTGAATACCAGAGAGATTACACTAGGATATTTTTTTGCAGTAAAATGTAATTAAAAAATAAAATCCTAACCTCATATGCCCGAATCCAGTTGTCCATCTCAGGCCGGTTCTGGTTCTGTTTGAGCTGATTCAGGCTGGGTTTCATAAGTTGGTTTCCTGCATTCTCCTTTGCCCAGTCATCTACCAGCTTGTGCAGGTCATCAGTGAACATACTTTTCTTTCCAGAGACTGACTGCTGCCCGGTGTCAGAGTTACTCTCGCTGCACTGGTTGTTGTCTGTGCAAGTTATAGCAGCAAGTTAAGAATCTGGCATAAATGTTTTTTTCAGGTTTAGACTACTTTAATTTTTTTGCTGTGGGTTGGATTTACAACTGATCGTTGTGGCAATGAGCCATGTAATGGCAGGGTAACTGCTGCGAGCCACACAGTATCAGGCACAAAGCTACAATAATGCTTATACCTACAATGATGTGTGACAATATAAAACATTGCCACCCACTTATTAGACACTAATTTTAGAGAGAATATTATTAAAAACAGAATCTGTGACACCAGTGTAAAAAGATAGTAATAAGCTCAATAAACAAATTATGATTATATTAATTTAGAGCTAGGCTTATATCCCTATATAATTGCATAAAATAGCCATCACTACCATTTTTCTTTTAACTTACACAGAATGAATAATCTGTAGTTTAGCAAATCTATTTTTATTCTCTGAGTAATTAAGTTAAATGACAAAATCAGTAGCCTGTAAAAAAGAATTTAAAAATGTTCACAGACAAAGAGCTATACTCTATGCAGGGAAACAACAGCAAACAAATGACTCATTAAATACTGTGCACAGAATACACAAAAACTGTAAAATATTAGGTTTGCTGAACTGGGTAAAAAAACAACTCTAACATTGAAAATTAGGTCAAAGTGTTTTCTTTGTTTATAGGTTTGCTTCAGAATATAATCCCTATGACTTACCAGAGTGTCCAATCCCATTGTCCATATGAGTTAATGACTGGGGTCTGCTTCGCTGTTTGCTCTTTAGCGACCTGGGACGACGAGGGGACATAGGCTGAGTAGAGGTGTCAGAGGACTGTGCTTTGCTCTCCTTTAAGCTGTGCAGACGCTCATACAATTCCTGGAGCTCCCTGTTCTGCTGGGCTTGAAGAGTCACTACTTCCTGAATATGTCTGAAGAGAGAGAGAGAGAGAGAAAGAAAGAAAGAAAGAAAGAGAGAGAGAGAAAGAAAGAAAGAGAGAGAGAGAGAAAGAAAAAGAGAGAGAGAGAAAGAAAAAGAGAGAGAGAAAGAAAAAGAGAGAGAGAGAAAAAGAAAAAGAGAGAGAGAGAAAAAGAAAAAGAGAGAGAGAGAAAAAGAAAAAGAGAGAGAGAAAAAGAGAGGGAGAAAAAGAGAGAGAAAAAGAGAGAGAAAAAGAGAGGGAGAAAGAGAGGGAGAAAAAGAGAGGGAGAAAAAGAGAGAAAAAGAAAAAAAGAGAGAGAAAGAAAGAAAGAAAGAGAGAGAGAAGTGAGCAGATACTACAAAATGAGAATACATGTGTCAACAGTGACAAGTTGTAGACACTGAAGTTCACTTCGAAGTTTCCTACGAATAATACATTTTGTCACTAGGTATATAACTAATCTTGGATAAAACACATTTAAACCTATTTGCTATAAAAGATAATTCTGTGTAACGACAAGTAATTGATCATCTTAACCAGTGCTTTCATTCGAAAGTAACTACAGAGGAACCTCTGTATTTATCATTAATCCTTTTCTGAAGGACAGACTGACACGGAATCGCATGAATATAGAATATATTTTCCATAGAAATTACCTAAAAATGTGAATAATCTATTTCCAGTCCCGAATTGGATACATAAATAATTAAAAATGTAACCAGATCTTTCCCTTTACTGAAGAGTGATAATGGCAGAAGCTGAGGAGGAGCAAAGGAATTATTGTTTACAAGGGGAGTCACTTACGAATAAACTCCAATTCTGGTGATCAATGTATTTTTTGTTCATTACCCGATGATTCTCTAGCACTTGATTTAGCAAAGAACTTGGGCAAAGTTGACCGTTTGCCGGTTTCTTAAAATTTGGTGACTAATATTGGATTTTAGGATGAATGTAGGAGAACTATTTATTTGCCTAAAAATGTGACTAACAATGGATTTAACGACTATGGGAATGGTTGAATATCCACACTATGAACAAAACAGAATTACATAATATGCTGTAAAAGTATGTAACGTATTGGTCCGAATATAAGCCGCACCTGCATATAAGCCGCATCAGTAAAGTTCAAGGGGAAAAAATAGAAAAAAGATAGTACTCAAATATTAGCCGCACCCGTGAAATTGGAGAGAAAAAGACTCTCAAAGTGATCAGCCATTGCAAGAAACAGGCTTTCTAATTAGCACTGTAGCTTTGATTTGCAGGTTACAGGCCTTACACGATGTTAGAATCACTAAAACCGTAAATCGCTATTCAATACCGCAGTCTCAAGCACGAAAATCGGCACCCTTAACTCGCAAATCAAGCAAAACGGCAGTAATTTTGCTTTCGCAAATAAAAGCCGCACACGTAACAAGCAAAGTTTGCAAATCGGTAATGATTTTTTTTTACGGTTGCGAATATAAAAGACGCACCCCTAACTCGCAAGCTCAAAAATTGGAAAAAAGGTGCGGCTTATATTCAGACCAATATATACACAGTGGATATAAAAAGTCTACACACCCCTGTTAAAATGTCAGATTTCTGTGCTGTAAAAAAATGACAAAGATAAATCATTTCAGAACTTTTTCCACCTTTAATGTGACCTATAAACTGTACAACTCAATTGAAAAACAAACTGAAATCTTTTAGGTGGAGGGAAGAAAAATAAAAAATAAAAATAATGTGGTTGCACACCCTTTTATAACTGGGGATGTAGCTGTGTATATATATATATATATATATATATATATATATATATATATATATATATATATATATATATATATAATTACACACACACAGGATATTCAACACACACACAGACTAGCGAATTGCTGGTCAAAAAATGACGGCAATAAAATTGTAAGGCAGGTAATGCAGTTTGCCACACAAAGTAAGTCTTTTGGTCGTGTGAGTACCTTCGGCGCTCATTACGATCCTCACGGTTGGTGTATTTTTGGTTAGGAGAGCCCCTTTGGATCTCATTGCAAGGTCTGCGCTGATTGCCTTTTGGCGCTCATTGCGACCCTACCCTCTGGTGTCCTTTTGCTCCTCTAAGCACCCTTGGCGCTCATTGTGAGCCGCACGATGAACGCTTTTGGTGTTTATTGCGATCCTGTCGCCTGTTCCTATTTTTTCCTCCCCTATATGTATTTTTTAATGTTAATTAATTAATAAAACCATAAATTAATATACTTTAGCTATTTGTAATTAATATATGCAGCAAGCAATATCCTGAAGAGCTAACAATCTTTTTTGATTTTCCTGTAGCATATAATGTACATTTGTTAAATAGGCTGCGTGCGCGAGGGCAAACCGTTTGTTTAGCTGTGTAATTCTGCATTTTGTAATGGTAATGTTATTAGTTGCAAGTTAGTATTGTAAAATGGCGGCGATTGTGTATGTGTTACGCTGGTGTGGATGATTTTGCGTCCTCCCTAATAGTGTATTATATACCTAGTGTAAAAGTCTTATGTGTCTGGCGTTTTTTTGCATGTGTATTGGTTTTGTAGACTGTGTAGGAAAAGTAAGCTGCGTGCGCGCAAAGCATTTGTTTAGATGTGTAATTCTGCATTTTGGGTTGGTAATGTTATTAGTTGCAAATTAGTGTTGTAAAATGGTGGCGATTGTCTACGTGTTAGGCGGCTGTGGAACATGTCGCGTCCTCCCTTATTGTGTAAAAGTCTTATGTGCCTGGTGGGTTTTTATGTCTTTATTGGTCATGTAGCCTTGTTTTGTTTTTTCCGGCCGCCATTTTTTTTTTCTTAGGCGATTTTTGTGTGTGTGTAAACTCGGCAAATTGTGAATCAATTGTCATGCAACCTGACCTTCAGACGTCGTGGCTGTCCCCCCCCCCCCCCCCCCCCCCCCGTGCTGTGAGTGATGTTTTTTTTGTTACTTTTGGTGGCAATATGGTTGTTTTTGTATGTGCGCGGTTCGGCCGTTCAGTTTGTATTTTTTGGACCTCATATTTGTATTTTTTCCCCCCTAAGTGATGAGGGTCGTATTTCCTTGTTGCAAGTGTTATGGACTGGCATTTTTTTATGAAATTTTTTTCAACTATTACGGTTGTCTCATTCTGAATTGTGTAATTGAGTTTTGTGTTGACGTGTAGTTCCGTGGGTCGTAGGGATGAGCGCCTACAGCACTTATCTCCTCCAGCGCAGTGAGCGCCTTGGGAGCTCACTGCCTAAGTCGTGTGGAGTCGTAGGGATAATCGCCTATGGCGCTCATCTCCACCAGCAAAGTGAGCGCCTTTGGCGCTCCCTGCCCAAGTTATACAGGGTCTTAGGGATGAGCAAGCCCGCAAGCGTTAACAACCCGTATTGCTGAGAACTATATATGTGTTATGTGAAAAGGTCATACACACAGAAGAATTTTATCTTAAGTAGATGTCCTATGAATTTAGACTGGAGCCATAGGTTATACAAGGCGGCATTGTTCCTTCAAATTAGTTAATGCACAGCTTGCCTACAGAAAGTAGTACAATTGTACGCAGAAATGAAATTGTTTAACTGAATATTTTCATGATTGTTTTTCAGGAATCTTGTGTTTAGAAGAACACCACTGTGGCTTGCCTTTTATGAAAAATACACTGTTTGTGTAGGTGGGGGAACGTGTGGTAAAATATTAAAGTTATGTATCATAATTTCTATGTTGTTTAAAGAGATTCTTAACTTATTTTACTGCTTATTCAATTTATAGTCTACAGTCACAAGCCTGATTAGTAGATCCAGCTTATGCTTACAATTACAAGAATTCACTATAAAAACCACAGAAGAGATGGTTTGTGTAGTCAGTCTCTGGCCACTATTGACATCACAATGTTGTGACAGGCATATTAAGGACCAGGGATGTGTTATCTTTATAGCATGCTCAACTGGAGATATATTTCCAATTTAACACAGAATCCTACAGAAGTGTAAGCCGTGTTAGTTAAACCTATCCCTCAATATGCAAGTTGCTACCAGTCCGATATGACATCTCCAACAAAGCAAGTAGAGTATAAGATTATCTCTAAAAAGAACCCTGAGCCTACATATATTTAAGATAAACATCTTCTTTAATTTAAATTGACAAATTTGGTTTTCTGAACCCAAAAATATTGATCTGCATGTGTGAAAAAGGAGGCTGTACTTACTTTTCCCGAAGTCTCTGCAGCTCCACTTTCAAGTCCTCATCTTCTAACTCTGATTCATCATCACTGCTCATAGGAGAAGAAGGAGAATAAAAGAGGGAGTTATGCTTTGGGGTGCTGGATTTCTCTCCATAGGGATGCTGCCCAGCCTCTTTATCTCGCCCCTTGGAGTTCGGTGTTGCAGATTGTTCAGAGTCACTGCTGGGCTGCTTTTTTAAGCTGTTCTGTCTCTTAAGGTCTTTCATCCATACTCCAGTGCCGGACTGGGCACTGCTACAAGTGGCAGAGGTTTCTTCCAGCTCTCGGTCAGGGGTGAGGGAAGATGCATCGGTCTCGCAAGCTGTGCTAGCAGATTGTGGAGTCTCCTCGGCTTTTACACCAGTTGACTCTGTTTCTCCCATTGAAAGTGGTTTCTCTGGTTCCTGGGTAGGTGAAAGGGCCACAGTAGGATCAACAGAAGAGGGCTGCTCCTGCTGAGGAACAGTTATGACCTGCAAAAGAACACAAACATTAAAGGGTAAGTGTCAATGAAAATACTATATTTCCTTCTGATTTCATCCAATATTACATCACGCACCTTTCTTCTATTCTCTCAAACCAGAAACAAGGTTGCTGCCATCACCCACTCTGGCTCAGTCTTCACCCAAGGAGACCCTGCCAAAGATCACCGTTGGGGTTCAAAGAGGTCCACAACCACTAGGAATACCCCCTAAAGGACCACTGGGCTCCCCCATGTCAATTGTCTAACATATCCAATGTTGTGCAAAAGTGGTCAGTGGTTTAATAGGGTGATGGTTGTATATAAATAAAAGGGCATACATAACATTTCCCGCCAGTGTATTTTACTTGGCAACTATAACAAATGCCCAAATGATTTACCAGTAGAAGAGCTGCATTCACCCACAATTTTACAAACCGATAGGGTGGTTTATTTTATACATATGGTCAACAACCTGGAATTTCCAAGGACTGGATAACACATATAGCCATAATTTTTTACTACTCAGCAAATTTGATTACTTTGGTACTCTTTGGATATGCATCATAATGATGACAAAGGTGGTGTTCAAATCATGTCCCTTTAGTGAGAATAGAGGTTGGCATAAGTAATAACAATGCATATTTTTATGGAGGCAAAAAGGTTTAAAACATTATCTTTTAAATGCATATCTGAAATGTGTGAGTTTACCATATCTTTAAGGACCATGACATAGGTTTGTGAATGATGTAACTAACATTAGCAACTTTGTAAGCCATGAACAAAAACATTTTTAAGTAAAATGTTAAGCAAAATGTTTTATTCAGCAGACATTGCTTCTGCCTGGAGGATTCAATATTTAGATCTTCCTCATGTCATGCTTGCCTGGCATCTAAGGTGGCGTTTTGAGCTAATATTATCTATTTTTCTGAGAAAGGGACAAAAAAAAATGTGTGTGTTAAAAATGTGTTAGTTCAGATAATCTTAACATTCAACATGCCCCCCCTCACATTTTCAGAAAGCAGCAGAATGTTGAAATATTTGTAAGACCTACTTGGGTTGCATTGTAACTAACTCAACAACTCTGAGGCTCTGAGTACCTAGTTCGCCATTTGTTATTTAAAGAAATATGTGTTTATAAAGTCAGCAATAAAGCCATCTACAAATAAAATAGTTTAAAAATGAATGTTAACCTGTCTGTCTGTATATACCTCCTGTCACATAAAAGTTGTCTGGTAGGAGTGCTGACTTAAGCATCAGTTTCATTTGATAGGACTGTAAATAAAAAAAATAACAAAAAACACAAAATAAACATGGATATCACTTACCCGCAGCACAGTGATAGGTGGAGTCATCACTACTGAATAATTATAGGGACTACAGGAAGTTGATGTCATCTTTAAAAAAGCATTAAAACTGCCTATACATTGAACTAGAAGTTTATCTGTACAGAAAATAATGTCTGGAATATTTGTTTTTCAGCTCATGTATGCTAATGTGCGGCTCAGAGCACTTGATAAGGGTGGGAAAGGGGACTAATTGTCAGATAACATTGAAGTTCTTTATTCAGGCCACCACAGGCAAAGACAAGCAGATTGTAATCCTAATTAGCACATCAAATCAGCTAATTACAATCAGTCAGCAGCTCTTTCACATATAAAATGCAGCAAAAACATGGAATTTCCAAGGACTGGATAACAAAATACACAGCCAGTTTTTCATGCTCTTTGAAAGAGCAAAAGAAAAAAGCTGCCAGATGATATCCACAAAAAGAGGCCGAGTCATGTGACAGGTGGGAGGTGGAAACATTCATTTTAAACCATTTTATTTACAGATGGCTTTATTGTTAAATTTATAAGCACACATTTCTTATCATCCATTATCTTATCTGGCACCACTTACACTAGGCCTTTAAGATTTTCTCTGAAGATGCTTTTATGCCCACGGCTGATAATCTTATTAGTTTGTTGAATGTGATGTTTTCCCTAATCGTTAGTAGTCCTTTAAGCAATTAATTATTACCTGAAACCTCCCCCGTTTGAAGGTACCAGTCCCAGCTGGAGATACCTCCGACAGGGCACATTCAGCTAAAGCTTCTACCACCATTTGCGTGGAGTCAGTAGGAGTATCTCGTCTCACTCCTTCCTGTTCAACTGATAGGGAAACAGAAATATAATCTTTAGAACATCTAGTGAAAAGGTTCCAAAACTATATATAAATACCTGTTATCCCACTACAAACATGGAGGAGAAGAGGGCGGAGGGATAGGACATCACGTGCAGGCTTCCAGCTAAAATACACACGGCCATGCACAGGCTAGAACTAATTGCAGACAGAGGTGCACATGAAAGACAAGAAGCAATGATAGACCCAACGGCTTTTACAAAGTGCTCTTTTTCGACATAGCTAAACATAAAATAGTGAGGCAGCAGGAGACGTGAGGAAACATTTCTGAGGATGAATAAAAATGAAATAAAAGGGTAACTCACTAAAAATAAAAATATATACGTACGGAAATAACCAAAAGGGATGTATCCTATGGTATGGGCCTAACTGTAAGCAACACTACCTTGGCGGACTCTTGACCTCTTGAATAAGCTGTTGGAATGCCGCAACCTGCATGCCCAGCTTTTTAATTTGCGAGCCCACGGTTTCTTGCTAATGGGATTTTTGAGACTAGGACAAGTAAAGCTTAGGCCAAAATATCCACCTCCTGTCTGCAGATGCGCGGCTCCAGCACCTGTTGAACGTTTGAGGCAGGCATGGGAAGGACCTCCAGGGTGCCAGGCGTCTTCAGAGCTCTCCTAAAAGAAGAGGGGAGGAAAATACAAACAGGTCTGATAAAGAATATATGTGCTACTGTAATCTATCTATGAAGTACATTTGAACAGAAAAGGACACAGCAGAGGTTCCAAATATGGTATAATTTAAAGCCATTTACTTAAAAAATGTAATGCTATTAAATATGCATTTTCTTTTTTTTTTGTTGCTTTCTAGTAATATATTTACAGTGAATTTTGCAGTTTTACCTATCAGTTGTCCAAAACTACACTGCAGGGACTAAATTCTATTTCTAATGGGTCATTATTGACAATAATTGCACATTACCTCTCCTGGCTTTAAATCTATTTTTTTCCAGTGTAAAGTCATCAGAAAATGAAAAGATGTGTGTGTCCAGAGGGGAGAGGGGGAAGCATGCCCAGACTTAATTTTTCTAATGCACTGCACTGTTAACAATATTCAAGGTCCCATGTAGAAACAGGGTGGGTGGAGTAGAAAGGCGACAAACAAAAATTGCTAATTTCATTTATGTAAATGGTCAACACATAATGAAAATGGAAGTTTGAAAACTGTGAGTCTAAGGGCATATTTACGTAACAAACCCATTATAAAGCTAGTTTTTAATTATGAAATATTTTATTCCTCTGCTGGACTCATGGATGCATCCATGATATATTTGGGCAAGTTATGAGTGCCAGAAGGTGTTTGTTTCTAGAGAGCTCTAGTTGCTTTTCCAGAAGCAAGCAGTTTGCTTCCAAGCCAGAGGTGTGAGAGTGTATGGTATTAAATTCCAGTCTTATCCAATTATCAAACAAAAGCTCTGGCCTTCTGCCTGTCTCCTCCTCCCCATCCCTCCCTGCACTGATAACTACAAACCCCAATCATCCAGCCCTTAAAATGTGATGTGAGAAAATAAAATGGATTCCTGCACGAATAAACAGTCTACAAAAATTTAGAATTTCCCCCAAAGTGTTTTTATAACCATGGCTGCTAATATTGTTAGTTTGGTACATACAAGTGTCTTTTTTTCTCTCTTTCTTGGACTGCAGGGATCCTTTGAATTACATTGCAATGCTTGTTATTAACTGTATTTTTCTATTTAACACATTTAGAACCTCCAGTGTATAACTATAGAGGAGACATTAAAATAAACTTTTACAATTCATAAAACTACACTAAAAAACACAAGTACATTTGCGAATAAATGTTATTATAAAAATAATATAGTAAACCAAAACACATATTGAGCTTACTACTTTATACCTACAAATACATTCCTTTCATAACCATCTACCTCTAAGTTGATAACAGCTTTCACTCCCAGGATGTTGCAGGGCTAGCACAAATCCATAGTGATCTATCTAAATGTGAAGCAAACGACAAATCCTCTAAGCCTTATAAATATTTGCTCAAATGGCTAATGCAGTGTCAGATATTTCTTAAAGGGATATGAGAGGTCCTGGATTTTACTAGGTATATAATACACCTGTGTTATCTATTTACTTGTATGTAGTTTTAGTGCCTAAAATCAAACAAATAGTCCCTATATGGCTCTGCCCACTGCAGCATATGCAGACATAAACTCTGTAGGGCTGGATGTGCAGTGTAGTGCCCTAGCATATCAGGGACAACATCTCTGCAGTATGTTGCAAAATGCTGTTAAGAGATTGTCACTGATTGGATAATATGAGACACAGCACAAGTACAGCTGTGTCTTCATGAGCTGCATTGGGCAGACCCAAGCAGGTAATATTTAATTGTAGGCAGTAAAACAGAGCTTAAAAGCACTTCTTAATAAAATAAAGCACATAAAAGTAAATACTCAGCTATATAATATACTTGGTAATCTCCATAAACCTTCCAAATCCCTTAAAAATATATAATAATTCCCGTGTAGGCAATATGCCAAGCAATCTATAAATGACCTGTATAGATTATAAAAATTAATAAAATATTTTTTCACTTTTCTGCCGGTCTCTATGTGTCTTCCATCTTATCTATGAAGTTCTGTATGAGTGACAAGTGGAATTGCTTTTGACATCTGAGTTTTCCAAACTTAGGTCCAAAGACATAGGCCATCTAATACTTTTCATGTACCCCCAAACAAACAATGTATGCGTTGTGTGAGCTTATACAATCAGACTGTTCATTTTTAAGCCTATTGAAATATGCAATTCTGGTTCATCGTTTGAATAATGTTTATAGATACATTAATATATGAACTTTTGTTAACTAAGGGCCTCATTCAATTGCGATGTGGGCAATTGAATAGGGCCCTAAAGAAGCACATAGCATAGTTTTATTAAAGAAGTTTTTAGTTAGTGAAAACCTTTCTTTTGGATAGATGCTTGCTAACAAAAAACTTCTTTAAAAAATATATGTTATGTGCTTATTTAGGGCCCTATTCAATTGGGCAAATTGCAATTGAATGAGGGCCTAATTCTATATCCTTAAATTTGTGAATTGTCCTTTATTTGAGACAAATTTTCCATCAAGTTAGATGGTTGGACAATCCTCTGTTACATGATGCAAACTGGATGGAAATACTGGAAATAATAGAAAACAGTGGGTAGCAGTGAGTAGCAAATATATACCCTATGAAGGGCAACATCAACGCAGCTCTTCTTAAGAAATGTTTATTATGTAAAGGAAAGTATACAATTGAAACTAATATTTCATAGTAAGAAGCGAAGTTCAAACCAACAGTTCACAACAAACACATTTCATAGCCACAGGCTCTCAGCAGACGCAGTCAGCGCGCATCAAATGGATTAGGTGTGACCTTTTATTTTGCCATGCACTTCTTGCAATGAAATAGTATTTTTATTTGATAGGTTGCTGTACTTGTGTGATTCTGAAACTCTGTATTCCAGGGTTTAAGATATTGAGTGAGATACATGTGTATCTAGGTGATTGTAACTCTGTCCTTGAGGCTTTGGGTTTGCATCTATTATTTTATATTAACCTTGGAAATCTTTTCTACACAAATATTCAGAAATAATTATATCTATATAATAATATTTAATAACTACATGAAAAAACTTCCTTCAATTCTGATTTCAGTTAACAGCTCAGGCTAGAGGAGAACCGAGCTCTTTAATGTGCAGCTTTTTGTAACCCATTGCAATTTTGACATTGCCCAGCACAGACTATGACATTAACAAAATCACTTTTTGTTAGTTTGAAGGACCTTCCCTTGTCTTGTTTCATCACATCTTGGTACTGGAGTGGGCTTATCTTTATCTCTTAGCGGAGAGAGGTGATGAGGGAGAGGCAAAAAAGATTGGTCTTATAATTAATCAATACTTACAGAAGGCGTTAGTTCACCAGGAACTGCTATTACAGTTTCAGGATCTCTTTGGGCTGGGCTATCGATAGGTTCTGCCTCTTCTGGAGTGGTTTGGATGTTGGTGGTATTCACATTAAGAGCTTCTGGAGCAGGACATGAAAGCGTGTCTTCAGCAGATGATGAAAGCGGAGACTCTGTGCTCTGTGTCTCCTTCTGGCTGTCTGCATAAGAGCTTGCAGAGCTATCTTGATACAATAATGTTCTTAATTTCTCATCCAAGGTTTTAATGCGATTATCCACAAAGTCTCTTTTAGGAGGCCCTTCAGAGTCGGATTCCTGCACCGATCCAGAATGCACTAGAGAAGCTTCCGATACTGGGGTCTGAGGAAATGTGGTAGTGTCTGCTGAAGATACATTATCTGTCAAAGCTAAACCTAGTGACAGGCCTGTAGCACTTTGAGGTGGCAATTGCCCAGAGGAGGACTGAGCGATGAGCTCAGATGGGTATGCCAGGCTTGTTGTCCCTTGTGCATCTGGTATAGGACATGAGGGGAGACTTTCTGGTACCACAGCTGTATTATTACCATCACTGCCAGACTGTGGCTGAGCCTGCCCTGATGGGGAAGTTGTACTGCTCACAGGAGAGGACAGGGTTTCACTGCTATTTACCACAGGCGCTGGTTGGCTTATGGGTTCAGTTTCAGATGTTAAAACGTGGCAATCTGTTGTCTGAGGGACTAACGTAGGCACAGTGTGATCCAACAGAAGGGGACAACTGTTAGCGGACTGAAAAGAATTATCAGCGACAATGTTGGTGGCTTGTTTAAGATGTAAATCTGTTGGAAAATAAATAAAAAAATACATTTTACACTAAGAATATATGTTACACTAATTAAGAACCACTATAGTTCTGGACATCTACACATTTGTTAAAAAAACGACTAAAAAACATAAATCATAAATTTTTAGGATTCCGTTTATTTGCAGTGGGTTCCGTCTTATCCAGTATAATTACTTCTTGGCAGCTTGAAAATGTAGGGGTGTGCTTTATATCATCTATTAGTGGATTGGAGGGTGCAAGAGAAGAGACAATAATTGGATCTTTTAGAATGACACTTCCACAGAAGCTGGCAGCTAGCAACAATCCCAAACTTTGCCTTTGGAGAAATGGTGACAACGCACTCTCATACACAACTTTAATCAATATGTATTTAAAATTTCTCAAATTAGAAGTTTTATGACTTTTCTCTATGTAATTATGTCCAACTCCTCCTCCCTAAAATCTTTTTACTTCTGCCTCCTAAATAATCTTACAAGTATAATGGATATCTATAAAAGCAACTCCCTCACTGGAAGAAGAAACAAACAAATACTCGGCTTCAAAGAATGATATTTTCAGCCACCTCTAGGTTAAGCAGATTTTCCAACAGCCAAACAGAATGTGATTATGTGGGAGAAGCAAAATAGTTTTATAAAAAATACACTCTCTAAAAGATACCAAAACATTACCATAAAAGAAGAAAGTTCAGGATAACCAAACTGTAAGGTAAGTACACATCAACAAGAATAACGTGCATGAAAGTAGTATATGAAGTGCACCGGCTTACAGTAATCCAATATTTTCAGTGCTCAAATATTTAATAAAAATAAATAAAAAAAAACAAAAAATTAGAATGAAAGACGGGTAAAATATTTCAAGACCGTAAAAAACAAAAACAAAAACACAACAACCACCTTTAAATTACCACCGTTTATATGCAATTATAACTAGTCTTGCTATTTCCATTGTCTTATTATATTTAGAGGGACAACAGATTCTGTAGCGATAGGGGTAAAATAAACATATTAATGAAATTTAACAAACACTTAAAACAGTAAAAATATGACTAGGCAGCATTTTGTACATATATACTGGTACAGGAGGAGGTGAGGGATCTGCTCTTGTGAGGCATAACAGATATAAGATATTTCCCTATCTGTTAAGAAGCCTTGACATTTGATGCATAATTCTTGAAAAAATAAATTGTCACTGAATGTTAATAAGCTCCATCTTAGCCTTCAAGATCCCCAAATATTTGGCAAGAAACATCTACTCCGATACGGGGGCAAATAAAAAAAAACAATGGAGGTGGTCAGAACTGCATACGATTACATAGTTAGAGAATATATTTAAAAACTGTGTTTTTTTTTTTTTTTTTATCTTGCTTTTTGGCCATTATCAATACTAGGGGCCTCATTCAATTGCGATTTGGCCAATTGAATAGGGCTCTAAATAAACACATAGCATATTTTTTTTAAAGAAGTTTTTAGTTAGTGAAAACCTTGCTTTTGGATAGATTTTTACTAACTAAAAACTTCTTTAAAAAAATATGTTATGTGCTTATTTAGACCCCTATTCAATTGGCCAAATTGCAATTGAATGAGGGCCTAGCTCTTTACAACAGGTTAACAAAATTGTCAAACCACAGTGTCTAAGACAAGTAATTTTGCCTTTCCCATTAACTTGTAGGCTCACAGAACCATATATGCAAAATTAGCTTGAAGTGTCATTTAATACCAAATGCATTATGTGTCGATTCATTCATACCAAGTAGAAGGCCTCCTAGTGTGTCATTTTAAAGGCCTTCCAAAATGCATTTTTGAAGATTCTTCTTACCTGTAACTGGCTCTGGACCTTTAACATCTGCAGGCTGGGCAATGACGGAGGACTGAGCCTCCCGATTCTTTATTGTTTGGTTGATGAAAAACCTCCAACGTCCAACCGGGGAGGACTGGGGAACAGACTCACCTGAGAAACAAAAAAAACAAAAAAAATTAAAAAAGAGGTTTGAACTTTAAAAAAAAAAAAAAAAAATGCTGCCTTTGACAAAATCACTTGGTTTTGGGTAAAATGGTCATCAGGCATGCAATTCTACCTATATTAGGGTTTATGATCTAGCTCTTAATTATCTATTTCTTTGAGCATTATTTGAATGCCTGTGTATGGACAATTATGTGAATGTGATTTTTTTTTTTATTCGAGTTATCACTGAAATAATCCCAGCCTCTCCATATGGTACATGCTGAATTAGGCCTTTTATATATGCAGGTATACCCAGCTTAAAGCTACCCCGTTTAGAGCAATTTCACTATAGCTGTTTTTCCTGCCAGACCCCTTTTAATGCTAAACTCTGGTATAACACGGTTTTGGCCTGCCAGATCCCTATTAACGCTCTGATTCTCTATAGGACTGCCTCGCTATAATGCTGTTTTTTCCTGAGACCCCTTTTAATGATCTGATTCACTATAACACTGTTTTTTTCTCCAAAGAAAACATAATTCAGGATGACCAAGAAGCTTCAACATCATAATTTAGAAAAAATAAGAGGGAAGCGGAAATAAAGCGTCCAATCTCCTGGTGTAGAATTCCTGATCAGAAGAACGCACATACACCGGCATTTATGTATTATGCTCTCACCTGACATGACCTCAATGTAATGAGGTATCATGAAGCATATGTCATCTGCAGTCTTGACTTACAAACGGTTATATTTTGTACAATTTTTGAACAGTTTGTATCATATTAGAATTGTATGTACTATTAAACAGCAGCCAGTTACTGACAAAGCACCTTTTTTACCAGCTTTTTGGGGCTACAACTTTGTTAAAGCCTTTCAGTAGGGATGATCCCTTCTGGGGAGATAGGCCACTTTATAACCATTTAAAGTTTCTTTTGTCAGTGATACTTTAAAAATCATTTTTATTTCTATATTTGACAAAGATTCCTATTTTTTGCTTTTATATTCACTATATTTAGTATTAAGCACTTGGAACATATTAGTGGCTTAGTTTCACTAGATTTGAAATTCAATGAAATCAGATTATTGTATGAAACATAAATACAGCTCCAAAAATGCTTGCTCATTTTCTAAAACATTAAGATGAGATAAAATAGCCCCATACTTACCACCTGCATGAGCAGATGTTGGAACTGCTATCTGTACATGTTCCGATGATCCGGTCTGGTATAGAAAATACATATATAATAGAGTTAACATAGAGACGAAGTAGACAGTAAACACATTTTGCAAGCAATGCCTAAGTCAGTAGCAATCCAGCTTTTTCATCTGAACTGGCTGTGCTTGAAAACCAGAACATTATGAACAGGAACATGAAATGTTCATTTATTTGTGCACTAATTTGAATAAAGAACAATTGTAACATTCATTAATAAACTATGTGTAACTAACTAATAGCAGAGGTATATTTGAAGAGCTGAAGTCTCCTCCTCCTTCAAGTAAGTAACTGTCAAGTAAGGTTTCAGTAAATGATACCTTTAATAGGACCAGCTATTGAGAACCACTGAACTAAATCACTTACCTGGCTGCTTGATTCAGACAGAACAGACTCTGCTGTGTAATTTCTCTCCTCGGCTGGTACACTGCGCAGTATCTCCTGAGCCTGGGCTACGATTGTCCTAAGTTCCTCAACAAATTTCTCATTTTCTGTCTCCAGCACAAAATCATCTTCCACCTGGACGTACAAGGTCATGCAGTTATACGATACAAATATTATATATATATATATATATATATATATATATATATATAAAATAAACCAAAGAATTGTTTAACAGGACTTGGAACAAAGAAAACGCTCAATCATACATTTAATAGATCATGTTTTAAAACATTACAATGGCTGCTTTCTGAAATATAGTAAGTAAAACCTACTTAAATGTCCCATTGTGCACAGCTCTCTGCAGATGTAGAAGTCATAACTCTGTGTACAAACATTTCTTTACATGCTGTGGCCGGGTTTCTATATCACATATGTATAGACTGTTCCTCTTTTCTTGGGTACGAGTTAGTTGAAAAAGAACAGGTATCTCACAGCAACTAAATAAGTTAAAGCTTTTCATTTTATATTTACAAGACATTTTTAAATTTCTTAGTTTACAAAAGTTTAATCACTTTCAAAAAGTGTTTTGATTTTTTTGTGTGTGATGCTTTGTACGGGTTTTGTGAGTTATGCAAGCGTCCTATCTTACCATGTAATGGGCAATATCTTCAGGAGCATCTCCATCAGCATCAAATTTAAAAGTCACCATTTTGTTGTTGTGTGTTTCCAGCTGGCACTCTACCATATTATCCCCAGCGGTGGAAACCTGAGGACATAGAAACCATGACGAAAAGGGTGAGGTAACAATATTTGTGACCACAAGATAGTAAAGTAAGTAGAAAGGATACTGACCTGCAGAACTGTTAGAATAAAGCGAGCTGTTTTCTCTGGACGGGGACAAGAAGCCCTGCGTTGTTTAATTTTTTCTTGCTTGCCATTTCCAGGAGTGTTCTCAAGGCCGATGATACTGTCACTGTTAAACATAAAAATAACGCATTTTAATCACATCCGATACAGATAGATAGATAGATAGATAGATAGATAGATAGATAGATAGATATTTACCCTTAAAAGGGACTCAAGGTGCCACATAATTCTACATCATATACTATCTTAGCAGAATGGTTAATAGCAAAATATTCAGAACTGTTAAAAATAATAGATAAGCAATTCATTCAATCTGGTACTGACAAACAACCATTGCAGCTTGAGAAAAAAAAATGTTATGTCTGTGATGTATTTAATAAACTAGCAAACAATAGAAGCTCATGAGCCATACCTCAACAGCTTAAAAAGAATTGAAATAGTCTGCCTGCAGCATAAAATAGGAGAACTATCCTGCTGGGAATTGATCTCTATTCAGTTCTATTATCACGATCCACTTTCTAGTTGAAGCATTTCAACAGAACTGAAATGTTATCTAAATCTAAGATTCCTCCCGGGTGTCTAATCTGGTTAGGAACAAAGTAATTCATAGGAACATATTATAAAATATAACATTTGAGTGAGGTTTTGCCAGACTGGCTTTATCCACACCACTTTGCACAATGGAATTAGGTACAGCAAACTGATACATTACTTTAGGTTTGACCGTCTCACAGGGTGGAGATTTAGATTAGAAAGCCATGGTCTCAAAAATCAACTTACCTTCTCAGAGAGTCCTGTTTCTGAATAGCATTCTGTTCGGACACAAGTGTCTGTGATAAAAGGTGCAGACAATGTGGAAAGACAAAACAGACAGAAAAAGAAGTTACCACCTTACATTTTTTCCCTATGAACATTCTGTGGGTTCAATATTTGGAGTTCTGTTTTATTAAGCAGAATACAACAATCAATGCACACTAAATCCAACTCCGGTTGATGCTTGGTTAAATTGCATAGGTTTCTCCACTTTTACAATACAGTTAAAATACCACTGTCATTTAGTAAAAAAAAAAAAATAATACATTTAACTAGCATAAAACAGTTTTTGTAAGCACCAAGCATAAAATCATTGGATACCCTCCATGTGCACACTCAGCAGCAGGCAGTCATACATAACCTTGCAAACCCTGCTTGCAACTCCACTACCTACACGCTCATGCCTGGACAGCAAAGATCATGGCAATGATGGTCTATCTTAGCGGAGCGCGGTTATAAATGTGACAAACATTAATTTTATGAACGCACCAGTCTTTTAATAGATGTTGACTCAATTTCTACTTGTCCAGATAGATACAAACATCTATGGGAGGTCTTATACAACATCAATGAAGCTCAACAAAATTATAAAATAACTTTTATCCACTATCTAGTCAAAATAAAGTGTATAAATGGCATTAAAGTGGTCCTTTGTGAAGTAAAATATGTAATTGAGATATACAGCATCACAACAACGCAATTCTTTTTTCATGAATTTAAAATGCATGCTTTCAAAATTGCAAGGCTGTGCTTGCATAAAAAAAAACATTAAAGTAAAACCATCACTGGAACTAAAGGGAAATATGACATTTGGATCATTTTTTTTGACATTGATAATGTACCAGTGTGTTCAATTTTTAAAATGATGTCCTCAAATAACTTCTTGATGCAAGAAAGAAAACATGCTTTCAATGTCCCTTTAAATTTGATTAGTACTGTATTGTTGGAATATAAAGGTCTTACCTGTTGTGCTTCTTGATCTGTTGGTGGTAACTGGTTCTGAGGCTGTTGTACTGTTGTTGCACTCTGATAAGCATCTGGATGCTGCGTTGGGGAGTCTGTGGCCAACGGAATCAATTGTGGCCAGGTTTGTTGCAGAGTCGGCTGAGCGAGTTGTCCAGTTGGTTGTGCTGGCACTTGTATCTGAGCAGGTTGCAATTCTTCTAGGTTTCCACTAACTGCCGGTGATACAAGAGGTTGCTGCATTAAATACGGCAAATGTTGACTATTGAACTGCTGAACTGCAGGGACATGATGAACCTGGCCATGTTCAGACAGAGGGACACCAGACAAAGCTTGTTGCATGTGCGGAGAGAGCTGGGATTGAGCAGGAAACTGCTGGGGCACTACAACTGGCTGCATCCCAACCTGACTAATTGGATGTGTACCCATAGAAGTTAGATAGCACAGATTCTCTGAAGGCTGTTGAGGGGTGAATGTGGTCTGTGGGTGATTTGCCTTTTGATCCCCATAGATATAATTCAATTCCTGTGAGTGTGCAAACAGTGTTTTTTCTGGAGTCTGAACAGTCTGTTGTGCATATACAAGATGCTCAGCCAACTGTTCTGACCTGTGCTCTTGAGGTGGTGGAACATTTGTTTGCAAATTCAGATTTGCCAACTGTTCAGAAGTTAACATATGTTGGGCACAGCCTGCCTTCTCCGTGGATGGTACCGGGTGCATGGGATATCCAAGCTGCTCTGAAGGAGGTAGTGCCTTCTGCACACATGGAAGCCCATCTGAAGAAGGCAGGGGAGCCTGATGTGAACTAGAATCTAGGGGTTGGGTGTACATCGCTGGTTTCTCTGAAGCGGGGGTTTGGTGCTGCATTGGTACATATACAGACTGCTGTGTGGGAGGTATATTTTGAGACATGTAAACAGATGAGTCAGACTGGGGTATGGCCTGTTGGTTATATGCCTGCTGCTCAGTAGGAGGAACTGTCTGTTGAAGATATATTGGATCTATAACAGACACAGGTGGAAGAGTATACACAAGCTGTGTAGTTGGAGGCACAGGTCTGTGAGAATAGACTTGCTGATCAACTAATGTCTGTGCCTGTTGAGTATATAGTATTTGTTTAGCAGGACTGTCTACCTGTTGACTATACACCTGCTGAGAAGCAGATTGTTTATATACTACAGACTGGTCTACTAAGGGTGTACCCTGTTGACTGTACACCTGTTGAATATATACTGGTTTATCACCTGGTGGTTCTACATGAAGATTAGAAACTGGTTGCTCAGTTGGCATAACAGATTCTTGAGTATACATAAATTGTTCAGAAGGTGGAACAGTCTGCTGGGCATTAGTCGCCTGCTCAGCATGTGGAGCAACTTCTTGGGAATGTATAAGACGGTTAGAAGATGGTATATCACGCACACTATATCCAGGTAACTCTGCAGGTTGTAAAATTGGTTGCATATAAATAGGTTGTTCAGTTGATGGTAAAGGTTGCTGTGTGTACGCAGACTGCTCAGTTAGTTGCACCACATGATCTGTGGGTGGTACAGCATGCTGTGTGTATAAGTGTTGATCAGCAGTTGTTAGTGTCTGTTGTATATGTACAGGTTGCACAGCATTTTGCACATAAACAGGCTGGTCTGAGCTTTGTATAGCTTTCTGGCTGTACATTAGCTGGTCAGGTACAGGAGTAGCTTGTTGTACATAGACTGGCTCGTCTGGGAGTGGACCAGCCTTTTGGACAGATGCAGTCGGATCCGGGGCTGCAACAAATTGTTGTCCATATAAATCCAAGGGAGGGATATGAATGTAAAGGGGCTGATCTGGAGGATTTTGCATGACTGTTTGCTGTGCAAATGAAGGCTGTTCTGGAACAGGAGCAGTTGTCACATGCTGAGAAAAGACTGCCTGCTCTGGCAAAGTTGATTTCAACAGGTACCCTGCCTGTTCTTGCTCACAGGAATGCTGCTGGACATGATGCTGTGGCCTTGGATGCTGGGCATATGGAGACTGCTCATGAATGGAGGGTGTCATTGTCATCTGTGCTTGCATGGACAGTTCAGGTGCAACTGGGCATACACCCTGTTCAAACGGGGACACCTCAGTAGGATGGGATGGAACAGATGTGGTCTGTGAACTGAACATCACTTGTTCTGGCTCGCACTGCTGCACCTGCTGTGGAATAGCTTCCTGTGTAATACATTCAGA
Source organism: Discoglossus pictus (assembly GCA_027410445.1). Classification (NCBI taxonomy): domain Eukaryota; kingdom Metazoa; phylum Chordata; class Amphibia; order Anura; family Alytidae; genus Discoglossus; species Discoglossus pictus. The sequence continues at coordinate 14,553,014 of CM050168.1, forward strand.
GTACACTACATTTGGGGCTTGTTCCCCCACCGTGGCTTGCATCATAAACTGCTGCTGCGGAAGTGCAGATTGGTATCCAGGTTGTTTAGAATTCTGCAGTTGTTCTAGGTTTGGCTGCAGCTGAAAGTTGGATCCTTGCTGGAGTGTTACGGAATAAATTAAGGGATCTTGTAGATGAGGCATCATGGGTTGTTGTACAGTCGGCATCTGATGTTGTGATTGGGGAGTCCCAACCTGTACGCCCAAGACACCTGGTGTGGGATGTATTACACCCTGGATGCAACTGCCATACTGTCCTATTAATGTTGGGTGACATATAGGCAGAAGCGCTGGAGCTTGGGCATCAATAGCTGTGCTGGCAAGAACAGGAATATCAGTCATGCCACAAGTATCCAGAGAAATGCCAGCTGCAGTCTGCTGAGGTGTTATTTGCCCAGAAATCAACTGAGGGGACAATGCAGAAAATGATGGCTGTAACATGGTCATCATTGATGGGTCCAAGGTCGTAGGCTGAGGAAGGTTTTGTCCATCTGCAGAAAATGTCACCTGGGGCTCTAAAGCCTAGTGAATAAAAATAAATAAATATATATATATATCAGTAATTAAAACAATACTACACCTCCAACTCATTTCTATTAATTGTCCAACCGACTCATTAATACCTGTGAATTAAGTTGTCCCTCCATTGGAGATGGCTGTAAGTACGATACGGGCTGAGTGAGGCATTGTGCTGGCAACATCTGGGAGAGAGGCACCTACACAATGAAATTAAAAATAGGTATAAGAACAGTGCCAATCATCTTAATTTTGCCAACTGTATTAAAGGCTTTAAAGAGAAATGAGGTATAAGTATGGTGTGTGATGAGGTTTTCCCTCATTGTAAAAAAAAAAAAAAATCATACTAAAGTGAGACCCACAAGGAAGCCAGATTAAAATGATTTTCTCCTCATAATTTGCAGTTAACCACAAGAACCATAGGGAGAAAATTGCATAGGAGTATTCATTACTGACTGGTTGAGAAGGCAGTAAGGGATTCTCAATATAAAAAAAAAAGGAGGAGGACATATTTGACTTTTATGTGGATACACCTAGGGTGCATTTTGGTCATCCTACAAGCCTCTTCTCCGATTTACCGGACTTTGCCAATTCCATGTAGAGAAAAAGTAGTACAGTATTACAACGTCCATCTAAAAAAGTTATCAGATCTGATAATAAAACATGGTACATGTAGTGTTCATACAAGAATCTATGACTTTTTCAGTATGCGCATCGTTTGCTTTCTCTACAAAGTCAAAGCTATGTTCTTCAGATCATGATACATGCTACATGAACAAAATATACTTAAAAAGGTGGTGTTAAATAGATGATGCAGGACTCATTTCAGGCGCCACTCTTTCTTCCTATCCTGCTTTCAATGTTTTGAAAATGTTGTGGGGAAAGAGTCAGTCATTGTCTGAGCCATCTGTCTATCCACTGGTCTGTGGTCTCAGTCGAAAAACCCAGGTGAGTATTGACATGCGAATATGGACACTGACATGCAAAGATTTTACCAGCAGTTGAGTCAAAATTATCTTTCTTCTGGTCCCTCCTCCATCCTCATCTTTATTTATTAATGTTTCCCTTCAATTACAAATCAGTTCAGTGGCTCTAGGAAAGTTACTATAGTTTTTTTAAGAGGATGGTTTAACAAAAAGAAAAAAAGGGGGTACTTAGGAATTGTTTCAGTAACAATGGCACAAAAACATTGAGCTACTGTATTCTCCATCCCCATGATGACTTTGCACATTTAATCTCTGTTTGCAGTAAATTGTATGGGGTCTGGTTAAAATTAAGCAATATTCCTCTTGGCAATGATCATTAAATTATGGAAAATTCAGATTCCCAAGTTCCAGTGGGATTAACCTATGTTATGTAATTTTGATAAAAATTACAAAATATTTGAATATGAGCATTTGGTTTGTTTTTATAACCTCTGAACCAACAATACTGGCCGGGTGTTTCTTCATTAAAGAGTACGCATGAAGGCAAATCTAGATCAACACTGACTCAGTCTCTAGCAAAAAGATGGTAAAATAGATTTGCCTTTATCTATTCATGTATGCCTAGAATATTCTAGATTCTGTACTTTATTACCACGTTACGCACCTGCTGAGATTGCTGGAAGTGCCCCACCACTTGCTGGGACTGATATAACTGTCCTCCCTGGCTGCTTTCTGTCTGGGGAATACCAGCGATTTGCTGAGTACTTATCTGTTCATGACCAGCAGTGTAGATGGCACTGTGCTGACCTGATGTGTCTGACATTATGACTGACCCCCCAGCTGTTTCCGACAAACTGTCACCTGTGGTATTGGGAAAAACCATTGCACAGTTATAGAAACAAATAAATACTCTCAGAAACAAATAATTATTATGTATCTCACATTACGTCAACCCCCTCAAGCCCCCCCACATGCACACACACACACAAAAAAACAACAAAAAAAAAACTTTACTTTTGCAATAAGCAATCTCAGGATAAGGATCTGACATTACTAATAATTTAAATGGCCACTATAGTGGACAGGTTTCATTTGGTTATTTGGTAAAGGATTAGCAGTAATAGAAGTATAAAGAATGATAAATGTAATATAGCTATTAAAAGTTACATTTGAACTCGTTTTTGCACACTCCAGCAAATATGCTTCTCTCCAGCCTCTTTAGATTTCAATGGGGGAAAAAGCATCTTCCCAGAATGATTTCCAAAAAAAATTCTGCCCGGTGTACGTTTGTCTGAAATAGCCACTGCAGGAATTAGGCAGATAAAGTTTCCTACCAGCACCGTCCCTGGGCAGATCCACTCCTACCCTCTGGAAACTGGATACATGGTAAAGACAAGCAAATCTGCTAAAATTCTAAAACACTAAATTTACATTTTAGTTTAAAAAGTTATGTTTATTTATTTCCTCAATGTAGCTTTTAAAACCTCAAATTAAATGTTAGTGTTTTGGAAAGTAACATATTTGCTGGTCTCAACCAACTAATAGGACTACTAACCATTTATTAAACAATCACATGAAACCCTAATGGATGTGCAATACTGCAGAAAAACGTCAAAATATTCAAGGTTCCCAGAAATCAAATTGCATTATAAAGATGGCAAGCATTAGCTAGAGCCTACACACCCATGACTGATGAGCACTGCTGAAACTGCTGCTGCAGGAGCTGCTGGCGTACATGCTGATCCACCTCTGTTTCCTCGCTCTCATTGCCACCTGTCTGTGGATACCCAACAGGCATGCCAGTCTGTGCCAGAGGGACTCCTGCAAACTTGCCTTGTGAATCCCGACGTTCTTCAGAGAACCCTGCTAGCCTTCTTTCCCTTGTCTTTTTGATAAGACAGACTCGATCACGAATGGATTTCGACACCGCTTTACTGTCACTTTCATGAAAGAAGCCAGATTTTACCTGTAAAGAGAGACTATATATATCAGATAAAACATCAAACAAGGTGCTACTAAAAAGCAAAGAAAAGAACTCCGGTTGGCAGTGTTGGCAAATATTACAGAGAGTAGGCAGTTATGTCTTCCATCTATGTGGTTAGTTAATCTAATGTACGGCTATCAGACGGTCAGAATTGCACCCCTTTCGTCGTTTTGATCCTCACTTCCTTAATGATTCTATACTAATAAAAAACTGTGTGTGTATGTGTGTATATATATATATATATATATATATATATATATATATATATATATATATATATATATATATAGTTGGTGCTTAACATCTAGTATTAGAAATAAACAAAAAAAAATAAACTTTATGGAACAACTATATAACAATACAATTAAAATCCAAAATGTAATATACAAGGACACTAAGTTGCTGCTCCTTTAGTATAGTGTAATGCAATGTGTGAGTGAATTAAAAAGTATCAGTATAAAAATATACTGAATAAGTAGTAATGCATAATATTAGATATAATCGTGCTACAAGAAAAACAATAAATAGAATTGACTAAAAAGTGATAAGATGTCTGAAAAGCAGACAAAATAATAAATATTAACGTAATAAGTGACGTGTGTATAGTCCCACAGAAATATATAATGAATCTCCACACTGATAAAGTGTAATAAATAAAAAATCTGAGCTTTCTATGCTCTCCTCATTAGGTGGATTAAATCATTAGAGAGCAAAAAAAGTGTAACAATGTGTGTATATAACATATAAAAAAACATATAGGTCTGAAAACTTAAGGACGCAATTTTTAGGGCACAATGATAAAGTGTGTGTTGTATGTGCCGTAGGTCGCAATACCAGCACACTGCTATAAAGGAGCAATATAAGTAAATACCTTCCGCCATATGCTCAGCGTTTCATTGTGCACCGGACACCCCATACGGGAACCTCCCGGTCACTTAAACCACACCAAGGAGTTGGAAGGAAGCCACAGAAAACTCCTGAGTATTCAGGCCCAAAATAATATTGAAAAAATAGCACAAAAATATCCTATACTAAGATAGGAAAGGTAAATAAATAGTGCCTGCATGCCTAAAATAGATGCAATATATATATATATATATATATATATATATATATATATATATATATATATATATATATATAAATACAAGTATAATTTGTCGGACCGGTTTTGTTCAACATATGAACTTTCTCAAAGGCTCACACTTAGTGTGTAAACAAACTCCTTTGAGCACTCATTTAAAAAGGAAGGGAAGCTCCACCTCCTATGTCCACATTCATTGCCCGCCTCTCATGATTGGCTAGATAAACACTTGTATGCAAATAGGGGTGTCAACCCTTTAGGGTGTTTAGCGTATGACTGTGTTAAGGTGGAATATATTATGAGGATACCAGTTACAAATGGGGAAGATAACTCTGGTCCGTACTCTAAGTAAAGAGATTAATATAGTACTTATGTTAGATATTACAGATTATATTACTCAAATTACATATCTCGAGTTGGACATTTTACAGGTTCTAACACTGTAGGGGGATTTATTGAGGAGAATCCTCCTTCTATATTCATTCCAACTTAGATATCATTTCTTTAGATATTATATACATATGGACTTTTGATGATTTTATTGTCTGTAATACCTCTATACAAATCATTAAATCGCTAACATTACCATCTAAGGTAGATTTATCCTACATATCAACACAAAGCATTAATATTGATGTAAAAATATTAACACAATCTAAGCATACACTCAAAAAGGACACTTAAATAACCACCTGGTATACAAAATGACTATAGAAATCCCATATTACAAAAAGGGTGTGTATGAGAATCCCTCACTCGGGCCACTCGGGCCCAGTGCCTTTAATAGATAAATCCAGCGACTTTCTAGTTGTAATAATCTTCTTCTGGAGTTTCCCTCCGATCGGTCCCAACTTAAGACGGTCAATAACATGAAAACGAATCGCCTCTATATTATTATCACATATTATAGTTGTCAGATTGCGTGATGTCGTCATGCTTTGCGTGGTGCGTACGAGTTAGGCGATGAGCGCCTGCTTGCAAGCCTCGTGAAGAGAGGCGAGCTGTTAAGGCACTACAACTATCACCACAAACACGATGAGGCAATGAAACACGCGGGACTTAGCCACAAAACACTTCCTAAATGCAGGATCGCCTTGGCCTGCAAGCGCTTGACAAACGCGGGACTTAGAAAGAAAGAGAGACAGAAAAAAAATACGAGATTAACGGACGAACTGCGAAAACAAAAAAACAATAAAAACACACTAAATACAATAAAAAATTTTACAAAAACATCACAGACAGCATGGGGCAACAGCCAGACTGTCTGGGAGTGAGGTGGAACGCAAATTTAAGCAGATTTAGACTATTTTCTACACTTGAAAAATCGCCTAAGAGAGGAAAAAAATGGCCGCCGAAAAAATGAAAACAAGGCTACACGACCCCGGACCGCGCAAAACACTGTTCAACGCGTAGCACATTACACATTAAACTACGAACTAGAAAATACACTATTACAAAAGCCGGAAAATGCTCACTAGCCGCGTACATTACGAATATACAATACCACTTTACACAATAAACCAAATGGCTTTCCCTTGCGCACGCAGCCTATTTATAACTCACACTTTAAACATTCATTACACTTTGTCATCAGGGCACCAACACTCAAAATGTATATTCTATGCGGTCGGAAAATACAAACAGATTGTTAGCTCTTCAGACTATTGCTGGATGCATATATTAATTATAAATACATAAAGTATATTAATTTATTCAATAAATAATTAATTATTACTTAACTACATATACATAAAAATATATATATCTCTTTATCATGAATGATGAAGGTGCTCAGAGAACCAAAAGTACACGACAGGAGAGGCTCGCAATGAGCGCCGAAGGTTTACATTGTGTGTCAAAAAGCATTCCCATGGCTTAAAATGTTATTGCCCTGTCATTTTTGACGGGCAAGTCGCTTGGGATATAATTTTACATGTTTTTCAACTGAAGTATCAAGCTGTAAATTGATGGAGGATTTGTGTTCTAGAATTCTTCTAAAACATCTCTCGGCTTTGCCAGTCAGAATGGTAAACTCCAATCAGGATATGAGGAATATGCAGTTCTTGTTAAAGGGGGCCGATGCTGCATTTAATAAAGAAATAAATGTTGATAGTCAACCAGAGGAAAGCGTCCTCACTTTATTCTAAGAATCACAAAAAATGCTTAATAAACAGCTGAGGCTAATTTGGGAAGTATCTGCAGAATTATCAAAAACAAGGCATAATCCCCAGAGGTTTTAGGATTCAGATGATTCCTGCTCAACATTTACAGGAACCTGATTTAATTGAAAAGTGGATAAATATACTTAACAAAAGTTGAAACGGAAAATCTCAATGAACTCAACAAAATGATTGAGAAATACAAAGAAACATCAAGATGAAGGGAATTTTGAACAACTCAAAAAGATGAATGAAGCTGGACAGATTTAAAAAGTAACTTTCCCTAAGGAAGCAATGAAAATTAACACGTGATAAAATTGATTTTCAGACATTCAACGTCTCTAGAATGACAAGAACACAGCAGAATACAGATATTAGTTCTTCTGAATATTCCGACAATGAGGCACCAAAACATCTACTACCATCGCAAGCATCTTCCCAACTACAATCTAAAAGATACAGCATACCAGCCCATCACGAGATCACAGACAAACCAAACACTTATGAATGTTTTTTTAGGCAGGCGGCGAGGCCGAAGGCCGCGCAGGAGACGCCCCCACATTCAAGTTCAAGGAAAAATCAAGCCCAGTAAACATATTGGACTTAAACAAGTGGAGGAAAAAAAACATAACTAAACCTAAAAAATACAAAAAGAAAGGAAAAAAGTGATCAAATAAGGAAACAACTACAACGATTGGAGAGTGAATTTAATGAAGATGATGGTTAAAGAATTATTAATCTCTCTGATTTTGTCCTACTTCCAATACACAGAGATATTCTTACGAGAGGATTATCATTTGTGTCAAATAATGACACCGATTTATTCACAAACATTAAAGATCTAAACCTCTTTTGTAGAAAACTGGCTTTCATTTATTTTTTTATGGATAAGGAAAAAAAAACATTTGGAAAGTCTGGGACTAACTTTGGAAGACTCTAAAACTCTACATTGCCTGATCTTTCTATGAACCAACGATCATCTGGATGAGGAAGCGATAAGAAACTTATGGTTAAAAAAGAATTGTAAAAATCAAAGCCTGTTTACCCCCTAAAAATGTGTAATGACATTGGAAAATAAATAAATCTATGAGAAACTACAAAGGAACCCTATGGTGGAATATGCCAATGAGTTAAAACTCATCCTCAATGAGGCCAAGGAAAAGGGTCTTATTACAAATCAAAACTGTGATTATCTGCTTTCAAAAAAAACTGTACTACGGCAGAATTCTATGCGCTACCAAAAATACATAAAAAAAACAAATCCCATTCCTGGTAGACCAATTATCTCAGGGGGTTAATAATCTCACTGAAATAATAAGTCAACTAATTGATAAAGAACTAAAAGAAATTGTAAAAAGACACTACTGATGTCCTTAAACAAATTAATGGATTAAGTATTCCAGAGACGTCTATGCTAGCTAGCATAGACGTTGAACAACTTTATAGCAACATCCCACACCATCTGGGCATCACAGCAGTAAGATACTATTTGGATATGAAAAGTCAGCGATATCTGGAATGAAATAAGTTTATACTTATACTCCTTGAATTTGTTCTCAATATAAATTGATTTGTCTTTAACAAAATCTGGTATAGGCAAATAAGAGGTACGGCTATGGGCACCCCGTGTGCCCCTAGCTATGGCAACCTCTTTTTGAGGTTTTGGAAACTAAATATTGTTTTTTCAGAGGACAACTGTTTTTTCACTGATAAAGGTGCTGCTTTGGAAGTGCTTTAAAGATGACATAATTGTCATCTGGACCGATACAAAAGCCACGTTTGAAGTTTTCGTTCAACATCTAAACAAAAATGAATTGAATCTAGCCTTTACATCTGTTACAGATTCCAAACAAATTGAATTATTGGACCTATTAAATCTGCAAAGATGACAATAATAATATTGTAACCAAGGTTCATAGAAAACTAACCTCTACAAATGCATTATTATTATTATGGGATAGTCAACATCCTCCTCACCTAAAATGAGGAATTCTGATAGGACAGTACCTGCGGATTTGCAGAAACTGCAGTGAAATGGGAGATTTCAAAGTACAGGCTAAGATACTACGTGAGAAATTCAAAGAAAGGGGCTATCCACATCGTATACTAAAGTCATAATACAAAAAGGCGCCGTTATCTAATAGAGAAGATCTTCTATACAAAGATAAGGAACACAATTCTGCTGACATTATCAGATGTATGATGTTTTATGGAAATAATAATCTAGGAATAAAGAAGAACCTTCATAGATGCTGGTATCTTATAAAAGGAAGATCCTGTTTTAAAGGATTTGGTCACAGAAAAAGTGACCTATAGAAGAGGGCGGAGCTTATGAGACATCCTTGCAAGAAGCTTCTATATAGAAAAAGAAAGCAATCAATTTGAGACTAATAGCATTAAGGGTCTCTACAAATGCGAGCACCTGTAAATGGATAGAACAAGAGAGGATGTTTCTAAATCCACTAACTGGAATTAAATATCCACTGAAAAGGTTATTTAATTGCTCTACAAATTATGTAGTGTACGTTATAACATGCAGTTGCCCTAAAATATACATTGGAAAAACCAAGAGATGTTTTAGAAGAAGAATTCTAGAACACATGTCCTCCATCAATTTACAGCTTGATACTCCAGTTGCAAAACATGTAAAATTATATCATAATAATAATATAGAGGCGATTCGTTTTCATATTATTGACAGTCTAAAAGTTGGGACTGAGAGGAGGAAACTACAGAAGAAGATTATTACAACTTGAAAGTCACTGGATTTATCTATTAAAGGCAATGGGTCCTAGTGGCCCGAGTGAGGGATTCTCACACACCCTTTTTGTAAAATGGGATTTCTATAGTCATTTTGTATACCAGGTGGTTAGTTAAGTGTCCTTTTTGAGTGTATGCTTAGATTGTGTTAATATTTTTACATCAATATTACTGCTTTATATTGATATGTAGGATAAACCTATATATATAGGCATACATACATATATACACACACACTATATATATATATATATATATATATATATATATATATATATATATATATATATATATATATATATATATATATATATATATATATATATATATATACACACACACACACACACACACACACTATATATACACACACTATATACACACAGCCCCATCAGCATCCCCACCCACACTCCAGGAGCAGACTTAAATCAGGTTTGCGTAGGTGCAGCTAGTCAACGGAGCAGAAAAGTTAACTCCCACAGGGCTCCTGATGGAACAGAGCTTACTCTTTCTGCTTTGGTTTTTCACCTTCCCTAAAAAGAATGTCACATGTCACAGCAGAGGTCCAAATTATAATAGGATAGTAAATTACCAGTAAAAGTCTGCAACTGGAAGTCATTTAGTAATACATTTTAAACAATGCTTTGAATTGACTACATTTTGCAGTCACTCCGTTAAAATGACTTTCAAATCAGACTGATCCTGCTATTAGTACCCAATTAACTCATTACTGATGAATGGCTTCCTTGATTAATGAAGGGTTTCTTGAGCAGAGATAGAATCAAAAAAAAAAAAAAAAAAAAAAAGCCCTGCCTTTATTGTATTACTTAATAACATATCTGTAAAAAAAATGTGATTATTCATATATTATTGGATTTGAATGTTGGTATCCTACCATACTTAGGGCCTCTACATGTTATACGCCAAAAATGATATTGTGCAATAGTCTTTAAAGGGATATGAAAGTTTTCTGGCTTTTACTAGGTATATAATATTCCTATGTATGTGGATGTGCAGTGTAGCGCACTAGCCTTTCAGGGACCAAGGGCCTCATTCAAATGCGATTTGGACAATTGAATAGGGCTCTATATAAGCACACAGCATATCTTTTTTAACAGACATTTTTAGTTAGTGACGACCTTGCTTTTGGATAGAAGTTCACCAACTAAAAATATCTGTAAAAAAATGCTCTGTGCTTATATAGAGCCCTATTCAATTGGTCAAATCACATTTGAATGAGGACCCATGTCAGCAGCATGTGGCAGAATGATGCGGAGATGGTCACTGATGGTTAGTATGAGTCACAACACAGCAAGTACTACAGAGTCTGTTTTGATGAGCTGCAGATCCAAGCAGGTAATAATTGTTTGTTTGATTTATAAGTGATTTTAGGTAGTAAAAACAGAACTGGATATGCATGTATATTATATACCTAGTAGAATCCTGAAACCTTCCATATCACATCAAGTCATAGTCAGGATCTCACCATTTCAAAGGCCACCTCTTCAGGGTTGTCTGAGTCTAAGGTAAAGCTGAACTCAATGGCTTCATTATCTTTGTGTTTGCCTTTCAGCTTTTTTGGATCTTCTACCCACAGTCTCAAGGCCAGTGAGGTGCTGTTACCATCATCTTCTTCAGCCAGTTCTACTCGCAGCCCAGTGTCTTCCGCAAAGAAAGCATGATTTAGGAGTTCCTTAATAGTCAATCTTGGAGGGAGAGAGGATGATATCAATAACCAGTCCATGACCAACCACAGCTTCAACAAATAAGTAACAGTGCCAAGTTAAAGTGGCACAGAAAAGGTACCACAAAAATAAAAATAAAAAAATAGAGTAGAAAGTTTGGTAGTCCTCTTACTTTCCAAATGAGCTTATATTGCATGATTAATTATCTCTCAATGTGATAAACCATATGAGCATACCCAGTTGGTAGGCCTACACAAAGTAATTATTCTAATCTATATGTATAGGTCGATAAACTAGACATGCTTGTGTTGTTTATCACCCCCAAGAAATAATTAATCACGTGAAATACTTTTTAAGAGAGTAGGAGGACTTTTCCAAGTAATTTATGTTTAAAATAATATACTTACTTCTATCAAAATGTCTGCTTAAAAAATGTTAACAGTCAATTGTTATATTTATTTGCGCTTGCCATTTCTGCAATAACTGGGACCTATAAGAGGCAAAGCTAAATATACTGTACATACACATACTGGATCCAGGCAGATAATCTTAGTTTGCCTAGATGCATACCTGTTTTACAAATACAATTTCTGGAGATTTCTGCGCTCTTGTTTACCTTTCAGACTTATTCTGACGTATGCAGCAATCTATGATTTCCTTCACCTCAGGATCAGGCACCTTGTTGAAACTGGCAGGTTTAATACCCTATGTGGGAAGAATATTTAGTCAGCAGTTGCTACCAACTTAACAACAAAGCCCCAATCTGATGTGGGTAACTGATATGAAAGAACAGATATTAAAGAACATACATATTTTAACAGTTCTACTGACTATAGTCATCACACACAGAAAAACAAAAGAGCATGATTCATAAGCATAACTATGCACCTGTTTTAAAGGACTTACGAATACAATGCGATTCAGCATTAAGGGTCACAGAAAACATTGTAGACCATAATGGAAAAGCAGGTTTTAAAAAACTGAAATACATTAAAGTTAGTTTTGTACCATTTTAAGTTCTGTTTGGAAGATAATCTTCAGCTTCTACCTTTTTATAAGATTATATTATAGTGCATGAATCTCATTGCTGAAGCTTAAGAAAAGCCCAAACATATTAAGACAGTGTATTTTGAAAATGGGCTGTGCCTTGTGGATAGTTTTAAACCGATATGCTGTCGGACACATCATGGTATATTGATAAATCATGGTTCACCAATTATCTTAAAAAACCTTCTATAGTGCTCATGCAATAAGGTTGCATTTGTTTAGTTAACATATTAGCAATTAAAACAGTATTTCCAAAAATCTTCTAAAACTTAATTTGCAGGTAAATTAACATTAAAAGTCCCGAGCAATAATGCACTCTTGTACATAGTCGAGTCACATTATTATGACCACCAGCAAATATCTTGAATAAACACTGTGTGCAGCACAGACAGCAGCTAGATGACATAGTAGTGAGTCAATAAGATGCTGGAAAGTTGGCAAGGGTATCTAGAGCCTGCAGTGCATCAGACAGCTGCTGAAGAGCATGGAGGATACATAAACCAAACATGGCGATCAACGTGGTCCCACAGATGCTCGATGGGATTCAAGTCCGGGGAATTTGGAGGCCAGGGAAAGAACTTGGAACGCTTCATCGTGCTCCTCCAAGGACTCCTGGATAGTTCTAGCCATGTGAAATGTTGCATTATCCTGCTCAAAGATACCAACCGCTCCAGGGAAGACAGTCAACAGAAATGGGTGTACTTGAACTGCAAGTATAGTAACCCAAATGGTTCAGAGTGCCTTCTACAGGCATGAGCTGACCCAGACAATGCCAAGAAAACATTCTGCAGACCAAACTGATGCCGCTACCAGCTTGTGTTCTTCCAACAATGGTTGCAGAGTGTTTGTTCTTAAAGGTTTTGCGCCCGAGAAGGAAACCCTTTGGCAATCAGAATTTCAGTACTGTAGTGCAAAATGAAGTAATTTCATATGCAACAGGGTTCACTGTATTTTTGCCTTGTACACACGTCTGGTACCTCCCTTTATCCTTTGGACAGTAAGTTGATCAACTGTAGTGTGTCTGTTGGCAAGCACACACCTCTGGCATCAATGGCATGGTGGTGCTCCGCAGTTTTGTTGAGGTTTATTTACAATGGTGCCATTTGTCCAGTACACTTTAACCACAGCAGCAGACGACCAGCTCACAAACTGTGCTGTTTCAGAAATAATGCCACCCTTGGCCCGAAAGTCAATGATCATCCACTTTTCAAAGTCAGATAAATCACACTTTTTACCCATGACAGCGATAGTTGAAATGTTTGCAGAATACCTACATGTCACCTAATATACCCACCAAGCTAGATAGCTAGCTACATGCTGCCGAATTTAAAAAAAAGGTCATAATAATGTGGCCGACCATGTATCTCTGCTCTCATCTCAAAATACTTCCCCAACTACCCTTTTTGTTCTGCTAATGACCGCCTTCAGGACTTTTCTTGTGCTGCCCAAACTCTTTGGAGGTCCTTGCCTTGCTTCACTAGACTATTGTCCTGCCTCAAAACTCCCTAAAGACACATCTGTGTAAAAAAAGCTCCAGCAAAATGTGCACTATGCACCTATCACCCCCTGTACCACACCCGAACCCTTTAGATTGTAAGTTTGCAAGTTTTCATTATTGTAAGGTGCTTTGGGAAAACACTATGTACATTAAATTTTAGGCTCAATAACAGGGCTCTCCATTCTTTAGATTTGTGTTAAAATAGTTTTTGCCTTGTACTTAACCTTTGTATAGCGCTAAGGAATATGTTGGTGCGTAACAAATAAAGGATAATAATAATAATAATAATAATAATAATAATAATAATGTTAGAGCCACTCGCAGTTCTGCTTTTCTCTTGCCCTTAGTAGATATCCAGGGGTTGGAAGCAGGCCTCTGATAGATTACTAGACCAGTCTGAATGCCTTTAGTGGCAACTACAGAAAAGGAGGCAGATAAAAACTCCCATCAAGACAGCCTGAGATACTCTCACATCATTTGCACATATAGGGCCTCATTCTATTAGCGGCCGTAAATCGGCAGTAAAAAGGCTGCGATTCCTTGCGGGGGTTCTGTTAACTCGCGATTCTATTATACGGCCCCGCAAGGATCTCATCTTACGGCCGGCCGCATATCTTGGAACCGGCCGTAAGCGCAGAAATCTAAAAACGCAAAAATAAAATTCAAGCCTGCACTGTACAGCTCTGTAAATGCTAGGGATCATATTGGGGGACATGAGGATTAAAAGTAACCCACTCTCAAGCTTGCACATCAGCCCAAACCCGAGTTCAAATTAACTGTTTATTTTCCGGCTGCGGCGTGGGCGGGTCTGAAGTGCTCCAAGCACTCTGGACTTTTTACATGGATATTTTACGGATATTAAAAATAAAATATTTTACGGATTTGAGTATAGGATAATTATGTGCTATTTTTTCTAACACCTAAAATCCCTTTATAGTCTTCTCAAAGTGCAGGATGGCTTTATTTGAGCTATTTTATGTGCTTAATTGGTGCTAGCGGGACCTCTTTCCTGCAAGTAAGCTGCGGCTCGCTTTTAGCCTTGCAGAGAGGTTTCCCGGAGCAATTGAATTGCAAATAGGAATTTCTTACGGCCGAAACTCTTGCGGCCGTTTTAGATCAAAGGCTTTCCTCTGCAGCGAGCGGCCGCAAGAGATAGCAAGGCACCGGCCGCAAGCCTGCCGGAGCCTCCGGCCGTAAGGGAATAGAATAGCCGAATAGCTTGCGGCCCCGCAACGGCTGCGGCCGCTAATAGAATGAGGCCCATAGTATGTAAACTTACACTGAAACGGTGTTTGTCTTCACATACTGATTTTAAATACGAATAGGTTGCAAAACAAACAAAATCATCTAATGTGGCTATTTCACTGGTTCTTTAACAAAAGGAAACAAAACAAAACAAACAAGATCGTACTGTGAAAATATACAGGACTCATAAAAACAACAAAAAAGGCAAAATGTAATTTTAGTTACTAAAACATTGTCAAATTTTAACAATAACTAAACAAAATAGTTTTGTCTAAATCATGTCATTTAACTCCTTTTAAACACCAACATAACTTGAAAACCCAAATATCTTCCTGAATTGTGTTTCAGATCTAGAGCAGGATTGCCCAGAATTATTAGCATTTGTTTAAGGCAGAAAGCAAAAGCTAGGTTAAAATGCAGACGTACGCTGGTTACTTTGCGGTAGATCTGAGCAGCATTCTGGCATTCCGAGTATGGATATTCCGAAGTAGCCATTTCTAACATGCACATGCCAAACGCATAGACATCCACAGATTCGTCATAATGTTCCTCATACATTTCTGGTGCCATGAATTCAGGGGTACCTAGAGAAAAAAGCATCAAAGCTTCTATTATGCTTCAATCAAACAGGCTGCGAGAGAGAAATGGTAGGCATGCTGCCAATATACTTTAAAGCAAACATCAAAATTATGCCCTAGAAAGTAGTGGCATATAATCAATTGAATGAGAAAAGAGTAACCTTCAGTTTTTCCTCTTACTCATTGCAAATACTAAAGGTTACAGTTTTCTTTAATTACATATATAGACAGGCAGAAAACAGTAACAGCTAAAGATGTTGTATTCATGTATCAAACTATTACTATACACTAACCTTGGAAATTATTAAGAGCAATGGAAAAATTACTACTATACATGAAATATAGCCTCCCGGACCAAGTGACAGGCTTATACAATTTAAAGCGTTATTGTAATGATCATACAGTAGGGTTTAATTTAATCATTTAGTAAATGGATGAGCAATAAGATCAAGAAAATCCATTTTGGATAAAAATACATTTGGTATAAATTTTTAGAAATTATATTTGAACTTTAGTGTTCAAGGGGTAGCAAAACTGCTTCTCTCCACCCCATCCCCGTTGGGTGGGAGGGAATCTATCCAAGAGGCTGCTCTAGGTTTTTGTGCAGTGGACATTTTATCTGCCCAGAAGTGAGGAAATAAGGACTCCTACCACGACAACATTTAGGGAAACCCCTCTCACATCACCTTGGTAGAAGATTATCTGCTTAACTCAAACTCTATGATACAAATGCAAGTGAAAGTCGATGGATACATTGATTTTGTTTTTATTCTAATCGTAACTTACTTGCTAATGAATTACTAAATAAACATATAAACAATTGCACTAGGAAGCAGATAACAAAGAATACGATTAAATATATATATATTTTTTTTTAAAAAGCCAGAGGCAATCTGCACTAAATTGAATTTAAGCCACATAGATATTGTCTGCCACTAAATGAATACGGCACACTCAAAAACAAGACTGGCTCTACAGACTTTCATGTTCTCTATGTAACCAGATATGATCTAAACCTCTGCTAAATAAAAATGTATTGTGCAAAAGAAAACTAGACTGGCTTAAAGCAGAGTAAAACCTGGCTTTACATTGTTCTAGCAACTAAATCATTCTTGAGACAAATGCTACTATGCCACAATATCTTAATGTGACATGTTTTCTTTGCTGTATCCAAAAGTGGGTATATGATAATGTACCAATGTACTTTTTGCAAATGAAGCTCTCAAAGCTGAAATCGGATTCAAATGTTTAACTGATCTGGGGACATGTCCAAGTTAGGTCATGAGCAGTAATACAGGTGGATGACACTCATACTTGTCTGCCAATTAAATCTACAATGAAGTTTAAACAAGTTGTACTTGAGTGGGGTTTAAACTCTACTGCATTTTTAAATGTTAATCCATTAAAGGCAAATGTGAATCAACCTAAGCAAATAGTTCACTGGAATATATATCTTATCAACATTGTCATTTTGTTTTTAAGCCTGCAATATTTTAATAAACATGAATTGAAGAAATTTCAGGTTCAAACTAAACGATTTCAAGAAACACTTATTCAACATTGTCCCAAAAATAAAGCAGAGGCCTTATTATACAAAATTACTTTCTGTACTAACTCCGCTACTTAAAACTGTTAATGAGATCAGACGTGTTTGTGTAAATTTAAAAAACGTGTTCAATAATGCTTAAATGCAATGTATTTATTGAAATATGTCATTATACATGTTCTGTGTTTGCATAATTATAAAATACCTTTACAGTATTTAAAGTACTATTTAATGCGTTTTGGCTGCGATTTTGCATATATGTTGATGGTATTGGATTGTTTCCTGTCTAATTTATAGAAGTACTCTTTCATTATTCTGGACCTGCAATAAATAAATCTAAGTATTAAACAGAAAAAAAAAAAAATCTTTCCACATTTGCCTGAGGTCTTCAGCTGTCAAGTGTTTAAATTCTTCTTTGCTGGAGCTGCACCCATATGAACTGAAGAATCACATAATGCCATTGTAAAAGAGGAGATGTTAATGGACCTCACCAATGACACTTTTTGCAAAGGACGTTCGCATCAAGGTGGCCAGACCCAGGTCTCCAATCTTCACTGAGCCAGTGGGTCCAGTGATAAAGATGTTGTCACATTTCAGGTCACGGTGGATAATGGGAGGTGTCCTGGTGTGCAGAAACTGCAGTCCCTTCAGTATCTGCCGACACCAGCTTCGTAATACCTTGGGTTTCATCACTTTGAATCGTTTCAAATAACTGCATACAAAACAAAATTGGGCATACAAACTGCACTCCAACACACAGTATACATTTTAAATAACAAAACATATTAAAAATAGGGACATTAAAAAAGGACCATTACAGTTTGAGAAATTATCATAAGTACATAAGAAACTAATGTTACTGACATACTTAGCTTTTATTAAAGAAAATGAATCACTGTGGTCTTAAAAGGTATATAGAAGTTTCATGGACTATGAATGCAACTGAAATAAGAAAATCAGTAGTGTATGAAAAAAAAAAATGTATACATGAAAAAAAATCCCAAAATAAAATTTTTATAAATTTCTTCAGTTTTACAGCAGTTGATATTGAGAAGGAATGCCCATGAAAAACCAAGCTAAATCAACATAACATTTCTTCCCACCACAAGGAAGCAGCTTCAGGCAGTGCTGCTCTGGATCTCTGCACTATGCTGTTGTTGGCTTGGCGGTTAGTATAGGGTTAAAAATGTACTGGAATGCATTTGTAACCGTTGAATTATTTTTTTGTAGGGGTGTGGAAACGATTTTGTTTTAAATAAAATAAATATGTTGTGTATAGAATGAATACATGTAACTTGCGTTTCTGATATAAGCAGCATGTGTTAGATCAGAAAAGGTTAAAAACAGGGAAACTTCCACATACCTTTAAATTTAAAAAATCCACCAAAAAAAATGCAAGTTGGAAAAAAAATATTAAAAGCTGTATTTATTTTAAAATTTAGTAAAAACTTACAACGCTTTAGGAGCATACTACAAATACTTATGTGCTCCTTCAGATCTTCCTCTTGCCTTTATCCCATATCCTCTGAGCATTAATTTGTTCTAAAGAATTACTTACAACTTCCTGGCATCTAATCTCATGCAAATGATGGAAACATTAAAGAGCCAGAGCTATTTCAACAGTTCTTTAAGAAACATCTAAAATGTATCTTTAATCTCCTTATCTACCTAGCTATAACCAATGAAACACCACAAAGTAAGCATTAAAGTGTTCACATCTCTTCTATATGGTATTTTAAAATAACAAAGCTTTAAAATAGGTAAAATGATTTTTTTAGAAAACACAAAAATATACATTACTTTTGCATTGTCAACTTTCATATGTAAATTATTTTATTGCAGGGTTTGTTTTTCCCTTTCTCAAGGGGGTGTCTACTTGTAAACTAATGCACTTTCCATTAGTCCCATTGAAAGTACTGGCAGTTGTAGCAAAAATCTAAATGCAGAACTCCCTAAATACACTTGCTACAGTTTAATCAATATAGAACTTGCACTTTCATGGTATCTCCATTGTGTAAGGTTATGCTACATGAAGGCTTACGTTTTTAACGTGCCGGACGTCATCAATTCTGTCACCAGCACAATGCATTTCTTCCCCTTAAGTGTAGATTCCCAAGAGTCATAGAACCTCACTATATTTGGGTGCTGAAGGCCCTTTAGCATCTCCGCCTCTTCTTTAAATCTTTGCTGCTCTGCTTTGGTTAGCTTCCTGTCCTAGAAACAGAATCAAGAGGAGAATGGTCAATATCAGAAAGAGAGTATTTAATAATGTATCAACGTGTTTATTTAAAAAAAAAAAAAAAAAAAAAAAAAAAGGTCTCATATCACAGAAAACGTATTCAGAAGATGAATTGCTCTTAGGGCTTGTCCTCTGTAAGGCAGTCAGATCTACAAACTAAAGCATGGTCTCTGCATTTCCTGTACGTTTTCCAATTTTAGTGGAGAGGATACCTTCTAATGTCTAACTCGGCAGGATTGAGTGCAAGCTTTCACGGTCAAGCAGGGTGCTATACAAGTAAATCCTACTCCATTACCCATTAAGAGTAACATCATCCCAACTGAAATGGTTTTCTATTGTTCTAAGGCTAACGCAGTAATGCGCATTACATGTGAGTTTTAAGAAAGCTTAAAAACAAGTTATATTTAAAAAAAATAAATAAATTGTATGCAAAAAAAAAAGAAACCAAAACATTTTTTGTAATATTTACTGCACGCTCTTTTAAACATTTGTAAAGAACAGTTGTGTCCATTACGTGTACAGGCCTTGCAAGCATGTTCTTAACTTTCTCCAGTGTCTAATGAGCTATACTGGCAAATCAAATACTGCCACACAAAGCTGGGCAATATCAAGAAGTTGGTTACATTGCCAAGTTCAGAATAAAAAGGCTGACCTTGAACTGGTTCAAACTGACTACTGCTGTATCCGTATTACTTGTATTCATGTCTATAACCCTGCTGGTGTAACAAGATACAACAATACTGTTAAGTGTCCTCCCAATTGTAATCAGATATAATAGTTGTCAAACTGCGAGACGTGGTGCATACAAGTTCGCCACAGGCGCTCATCTCTGCGAACCTCGCAAACCGAGGCAAGCCGCTAACGCGTAACACTTAGGCAATGAGTGCCAAAGGCGCTCATCGCCTGCGGGCCTCGCATAGCGAGCCGTTAAGGCAATGAAACTCGCAGCACAAAGGCAATGAGTGCCAAAGGCAATGAAACACGCGGGATCGCATTAGCCTCCAAACACTTGACAAACGCGGGGCTTCGATAAAAAAAAATAAAAAAATATGAGTGTTAAAAATCACAAAGAAGAAAGAAAAAAAAAATAAACATATCACCCACAGCACGGGGGAACAGCCAGACGTCTATGAGCGAGGTGGAGTGCAAACATTAAGTTAACAGTTGAACTGTGCCTGCTGGGAAGGGCCCCTTCAGACATTATCTAAATCACAAAACAGATTACTTTTCTTTATTACACTTGCCACTAAAAGCCTTATCGCAAAACAATGGAAATCAGAAGGGCTAGACTTTCCCGCGGTGAAGTCCAAAATTAACTACATCGCAATAAATGAGCGTATGACGCACTCCCTGGCAGATACAATGGCCAAATACATTGAGACATGGGGCCCATGGGTGGAATACACAGGCGTTGCATTGGTACACTAATCAGTTAGGCCGGAGGAATGGAAGGAGATATGAAGACTGGACTCCGGCAGCCGGGGGGAGAATACTCTGAGACGCGGAGGAGGATGGAGAAAATAGGAGGTCAGTAGTTAGTATAAAAATCAATATATAAGAGGGACGAGATAAGAAAGAAAATAATGAGGATTATGATTCTTCACACAACTAGCTATGGTATATAAGTTAGAGTGCTATAAGGTAAAAAAGATGAGGAAAATAGCAGAAAATGGTGATGGCGGATGGAAGATAGGCAGTATTTATCTTTCTACTTTGCTAATAAATTGATGTAATGGATTGAGTGAAAAATACCACAAAATGCATGTAACCATGGTTTTATGAAACTTGAAGTATGCCTATGTATGTATTTTGTTATCCGCCTTGAATAAAGACGAATTAAAAAAAAAAAAAAAAAAAAAAGTGATTTTTGTAAAAAGCACATGAAAAAAAGGCAAATAAGTTCTAAACCGAATATGGGCCCCATTACCCTCTTTATTCTTAAACACAATTAATATATAAACACTAGCGAATGACCCGACAAAAAATGACGGCAATAAAATTGCAAGCCAGGCAATGCAGTTTGCCACACAATGTGAGGCTTTTGCTTCTCTGAGCACCTTCGGGGCTCATGGCTAGCCCCACGATGAGCTCCTTTGGCGCTCATTGTGAACCTTTCCACCCGCCTAATGTACGGGCCGCTCATTGCAGGGTTCATTAACCTGCAAGTTTTGTGCTTGGGAATGCCATGTGTCTCTTTCCACCATCTCCAACATGTCCTTTCCCTGTGTGTTTCGGCTGAATGTTTGTGTGGCGGGCACTGACTGACGTTTGTTTTAATTTTCAAAGTCCCGCTTGCCTGACTTTGCTCAGCCTTGTTTTCATCCAGTTTCCGATTTTTTTTCTGTTTTTCGTCCACCATTTTTTTTCCTCACTTAGCCGATTTTCGAGTAACAAAACACAGCAAATAAGGCTCAAAATCGCTTGCAACCTCACTTCCATGCTTCCTGGCTCTCCCCCTGTGCGGTGTGTGAATGTGTTTTTATTTTATTTTTTTATTATTATTTTTCTTGTTTTTCGTAATTTTCGATTTCCGTGGTTCAGCCGTTAAATTTGTATTATTTCCCCCGAGCTTGCATGTGCGACATCGCCGCTGGCTGCAATGAGAGCCTTCTGCGCTCATTGCAGCCTAAGTGCCGCACGGATGCTTAATTGCTCATTTCAGCTTAAGTCCCGCGTACTTCAATGCCTCAAATGCTCACCTCGCTCATTGCCTAAGTAATGCGAGCTCGGAATGCTTTAATGCCTCAACGGCTCGCTTCACAAGGCTCGCAAGCATGGCGACAAATCGCAGTTTGACAATTATTATATGTATTTCATGGAGAGGTCACACCTTATTACAAATCAGTGTAAGCGGAGATGACTCAATAGATAAGTGAAACATTATTTAGAGGGCTACATCAGTGATTCCCATTTACTGGTATGTGGACTAGTCCCTAAGATGTGTTTTTTCCCTTGTAAGAGGAATGGGGTTTGAGGTGAGGAAAGGTAAACTTAAGAGGATCAATGTAAAATACAGTATGCAGCTGAAAGTTTTGAATTTGACTAACTGTAAGAATAGGCAGGAAAAATGCATAAAGGTGGTTCTTAATTTGAAGGAAAGAAAATACACATTTATATGCCTTTGCTGGACACATCAGTGATACTATGATGAACGTTGTGTGATTGAGAGGGGTGTTAACGTTTGCAGTTATACTTGTCATTACAAATTCTGAGAATTTCGAGGAGGAGGTGTCAAAATCTAAATGG
Source organism: Discoglossus pictus (assembly GCA_027410445.1). NCBI lineage: Eukaryota > Metazoa > Chordata > Amphibia > Anura > Alytidae > Discoglossus > Discoglossus pictus. Next base: position 14,575,566 of record CM050168.1, read on the forward strand.
TGCAATTATTTAGCAAATCCACTCCCTCGTGCCCCTCTCCCTTTAATAGGTACAACCCTAATGACTCAGGCTGTCATTGAGTGATGAAACAAGACAAGATGATACAGAATAATATTTACTATAAGGTTTGGAATTATTTTTCTGTACTACCTACTGTAACATTATAAATAAAATATATTTTAACCTGCAGAATTTATTTTATTTCATATAATTCCTAAATATTTAAGTAGAAAGGACACATTGTTACTAATATAGGTTAATTTGGTTAATAAATGGTATTGGAAACAAATAGGCCATTTATGTCGTTTAACTGTGTGAGAAAGAACAAGGAAATTAAAGGCTAGATAAAGGGTTAGGTACAATTAATGGTAATTTTAAGAAAACAGACTTCTGGAATGAATGTTGTAGATAAAGAATGAGGAATGAAAGTAGCGGAGGAGCAGAAATGGAAAGAACTGGAATGGTTGAGTTATGTCTCCCCATTTCCTCTTCTATTACACTCTGTTCACTCAAGAACATTTATCAGACAAGCTATTCTATTATTTTTTTTTAAATTACAATAATGAAAATGATTGCCGGCATTATGAAATGTATTCATTTTAGAATATGAATGTTTATGATTTACAAAAATACTTATTTCAAAGTGGTTTTGATCTAGATATATGTGAGAAATACTTTTTTTTTCTTAGTCACTGGCTGCTACAGAAAATAAAAATATAATTCTCCTGCTGCTTCTACTCTTCTGCAAATAACACTTTTATATTATAGCCAGTTCTTAAAATTGTTTTATGAATAAAAAAAATCCCATAACATCTGAATGGCCAGGATAGGAGCAATGCGTGCACCTATACTGGCCATTTGGAAGTAATAACTAATAGTTTCCAGTTACAATTATTGTGAACATATAACACTGAATGTAAACAGCTCATGTTCTTCACTTGAGAGTCGACTGGGCCAACCAACAAGTCTCAAACATAAAATTGCTAATTATATACTCAGCTACGGCCCAACACAAATCTTCCAAGGTTATGACTTGTTCCATTTGGTGAGAAATTTATTTTTTATTCAAAGTAGTTCTTAGGTTTATATATTAAAAAATAAAAAAAACACAGCAAATCTTATTTATTCTTTTTATTTGTAGCATAAGGATTAGCATAGGATTACTGCTTCCCTTTTTTTTGTAATATGGGTATTTTGAAATCTTATTCCCCGAAAAAAGCTATTGGTTTCTTTCTTTTTATTATCATTATGAGGTATATGAGTGGTTATATCTTATGATTGTTCAAGCAATATATTGCTCAAAAAAAATGTTATGACAGGAAAAATAAAATGGATTTTCTTACATTACTACAAACTAAGAAAATATTTAATAGTTCCTACAGTTTCAAGAAGAATTGTATCCTCAGCCCTGAAACACTGATCATTGTACGTTTGTTAGGAGCTAAATTTAGATACCACACTCCTCCTGGTCCTATGACTATGTGCGTCTATAAAATATGACCATGCAAACCGTATATCTATAAGAAGCTTTGTGGGTAAATCAATGCAATTCTATTGCTTTGCCCTGATAAAAAAAAAAGGCAGGCATATTCCCATGAAATAAAAGCCTAAAGCTACAAAAGATGCCAAGCTTCTTAATTCACAAAGGACTTCCTTTTAGGGAGCGTTGAGCTTCTGCACAATACCATAAAACAAAGTGACTATTGTTAACCCCTTTTCTATATGGGAAAACAGAACATACCGACTTGCAATGGGTCCAGGCAATAGCCTTACTAATGAAAATCTAAATTTAATTAGCCAGATTTAATGGTGTTTAGGTACAACAAATTATCTTATTAAAATGCTTCTAAGGTATAGTGAATGGTTTCAGTACAAGCTCTAATTGCTACATAACTACAACGCTCTAGGCTAATAATAAAAATAAAAACATTTGCGCCTTTCCCTACTTTCCTTAATCAGGGAAAATCATCTTTCAACTACTGAACACGGAAGTCATTAATGACTATAAACTAGCTAATGAATAACCCTTAATGTCATACATGAATCAGACAAGCGATTGACACACATGCAGAAGCTGAACTGCATAATCAGGTTGGAAAGTCTACACACCAGTAGACATGGCCAATAAAATGTTTAATTATTATGGTTAATATACAAATATCATTATCTGACCACGGAAAATAGCAATTTGCTCACCCTTAAAATGTTTGCGTATTAACTTCAATGCATCTTATTAAATTCACCTATCACAATTTGAAATGACGGGGTTAACATTAGAATGAAAAACAAAGTATTAGTACAATTGTGTTACCAAGTGATGATCACTGATTGGCTAGAATAAGACCCTGCACAGCCAGTACTACCATACTGTGTCTTCATGAGCTACAGAGGGCAGACTCAAGCAGATACTTGATATGACCATCTGCATATGTTTTAATTTGTTTTTATTGACCCCCTAGCAGATGGAGAGAGAACTTGCAAGAGGGCCCAAATTATTTTACACTGGGCCCCTCCATTCACTAAAGTCGCCAGTGTCTATTAGGTTAGATACAGTTTTTAAAAGACCACTGTATTCAAACTTTTTCTATATGCTTTTTTTTTAAAAATGTAAACTTAACAGGCAAAATGTTTAGCATTTTTATTATTTGGACCAAATTATTCTTTATTGCAGGCATCACTTTTCTTTTATCATCTAGTTCTGTCCGTTAGGGGAGTCTCTTGCTAAGGTCATCTATCCCTGTATAGTAATAAGCCTTTTGCCATTGCTACGGAAAGGTTTGGCAGCTGTAGATGCCAAATTAACACTGTGTTGAAACTCCCTGTACAATCAATGTCTCCTCCCATCTCAGGAAGTTGATTACTAGAATCCAAAAAAATGCACCACACAGAAGCAAAACTGTATATAGAATAAAAACACTTTTAAGGGAACATATAACTTGTTATGTGTTACAGGGTAATTTCTCCTTAAGAAAGATGTGTAAATAATCTATAATGCAAGTGGCTGTTTGGGATGCATATGTCCTCATCATTCTTCCCTTGTGTCTGTCTCTTTTCTAAATGGTTATGGAGACAAGTTCTCAGGTCCTGAAGGGTCCATAAAATTACAAGCTCCCACAAAAGGTTTATATACACTCTCCACACTGCAATAATACAGTTCAACTTTTTTCCTATAAAGTTAGTGCGTAACAAAACTAAAGGAACAAGTTAAAATATAGGAAGCACAAGACGTCAGGAAGGGACAGAAGCTAGGTAATTAACTTGTTATATAAAAACTCATAAAACAATGAAATGTGCCTCAATGTAAAAATGAAAGTTTTTTCATGGTTTTCGGGGACTACCTTATGATATAGAGCAGCGTTGGTAAATTCCATTTATTGGACTACATGTGACAAAGAACATAGAGATGTCCAACCAACAACAACAGTCACCTCCTATGCATCTTCTTGAAACCTCTGTCGTAAAAACTATACAACATTCATACTGAAAATGTTTTCAAGAAAAAAAAAGCAACTGAGAAATTAAATTTTTGATTCTTATTCAAAAGTGGCAAAAAAAAAAAATATATATATGTATGATTCTAGTACATTTACACATGGTTTGTTCAAGTGCTATTAACACCACAGATTAAGTAGTAACACTTGCAGATTAACACGTTTTCCCCAGTTTTACACTTCACTGTAGAATATGCAGTTCTTGATACTATTACTATTAAGTGTTATAGTAAATACATGCAAGGTTTACATTGCTGTTCTCAGTAGTATTGCTATATAGAATATTAAGCACTGATCTTTACATACAATACTATCAGATATAAAATTGCCAGTTCATTATACATATATTAAAAGATTGTAGGTTAAGGAAAACTGCATATTTGTGAAATATGTAAAACAAACAATATTGACAGATATGAAAGCTTTAAACAGATACATTTTTAGAGGAAATAAGTTTTGGAAAACTCTAGTTTATGTATAAACGATTCACTCTTGTCTTGCTTCAACTCTGAGTTCTGTAGCATTTTAATGTACATTTATTAAAAGTGCAAAACAGCTCACTCATCCACGGAAACCATTTCTTTTTCTTGCTTGACAGGAGATGAGATATTACAGAGCACATGTCCTTGGGTTACGCATAGCTCAATGTACTCACTGTTACACACATTTAGTTTGAGAGGCTCGTTAGGGGTCTAAAATATTTAAGCACCTTGTGATGCCTTCGAGAAGAGGAAAATAGCCTATCAAATTAACTGTGAAATTAATGGCATGAGAGGTTTTATTTTGTTTTACAATTAAAGGACCACTTTGATGCCCTAAGAAAAGAAGCAAGAGGTTTTAATTAGGCATTGATCACAACAGCATCATCGATAAAATGCATAACTATAGTCAATATTAAAAACTTTCAAAGTTCCTTTTTCTTTTCTTTTTTTTACTACCCTCTCATTTTTGTTGCAATTGCTCAATAAAATAAAAATTCAAAACAGGGGGAGACACACACATGCACTTTCTTTGCATTTAAAGGGACTCTGTTGTCCCAACAGGATGTTGATTTAATTTTAAAGAGCATTAAAACTGGCTGTAACTCTTTCCTGGACTATTCAGACTTGATTTTGCGGCTCCTGTATGCCAATGTACATCTCAGTGTGCTTGATCCGGGTGAGAGAGGGGTCTAATATTGCAGCTCTTTATTTTGGCCACTGGAGAGAGAGAGAGAGACAAGCAGACTGTAATCCTAATTAGCTCATCAGAGAAGCCAATTGCCACGTGTAGGCTGCTCATTTGCATATAAATAAAGCAACAACAACATGGAATTTCTCAGGATTCATTCAATTTAGAAAAAATAAATATATACCCAGTTTTTAATGCTCTTTAAGAAGAACAAAAACATTTTGGGGTGACAGTCCCTTTAAAGGCATTTTATTAAAGCTTCTTTATTGTAAATGTTTATTGGTCATAGAAGTAGACAACATATACATATATGCTCCGATAAATGCTTATTTCTACACTTTTGTAAAGACACAAGAGCAAGCAAGCACTGTAGTTCCCTCCTTCACACTGCTGCTATTTCCCCACAGACGCTAAAAGAAGAGTAAGTGATCCACTTTTATCAGAAGGAGCGCATTTAGTGGGCGCATACACACGGCCAATCAATGAGAGCTGGGCCTAGGGGACTTGTTAGAAAACAGGTCGATTAGACGTGCTGCAAAGAATGATCTCAAGAGCCTGCAGTCCAGACACACCGCGTTAACCGCCTATTGACTACATGCGGGGCCTGATATTGTGTTGAATGTAAGGACAAGTAAGTGAATCCACCTTCGCTATTGGTAAATCTGTCCTGATCTTCAAATAATGGAACTGAGGAAAAGTAGATAAGTAGAAAAAAATTCATACAGAGACTAATCATTTTCAAATAAAAGTGAGAAGAAAGGCACAAGTAAAAATGTTGGCACCTTAGAAAATAAAATACTATCACGTTAAAGGGACGCTATGGAGGTTTAACAAATCATGTCTTTTAAATATAGAGGTTGCATCCACTATAATGAAAATGAAGTACTGTATTAGGCTTGAAAAATTCAGGGAGCCATGAAATGTAAAATGTTTTGTTTGCACCTAACTTTATAGTGTGTGTGTATGGCTCCTTTAAAAAAACAAAAATTTGTCTGGCTGACTTTTTGGCTTCATATAAATTTGTTGTCAATACCTAATAAAAAACATTTTTTTTGCATTTCCCCTCTGCTTGCTGCTAGGGGTTGCAGTCTTGCTTCCTATCCCTCCCCAATCCCTGTAGTGCCGCTCTCATTGCTTGCCAGTGTAAGAGTGGGCATACAGTAAGTTGTGAGACCCCATAATGCAGTTTGCAGTGCACATACCATGGCCAACTATTATCTATGAGGCCAAAGTCACTAGGAACTGCAATATGAAAATTTCACACATTTAGAGATATGAGGACAACGATGGAAGCCAACTTGAACCCCCCTAGAGGGTAGCAAAGATGGATAGAAAAGTTATTAATATTTCCTACATAAGCATGCCAACATGGATTTCTGTATGCAACTTATTTTTTTAATGGGTTATGACTTGAATTTTCACAAGTAGAGAAATGCACTAGAATGCTTCATATAAACCACAGCTGTGGCAGAACTACTGCTGGTGCAGAATGTGCAAAGCACCAGGAAACAGAGTAGGTGGTCGAAAGGCGCTCAGTGTGGGGCTCGCGATGAGCACCAAAGGTGATCAGCGCAAAGCAGGAAAGTTCAAGAGAGGCTCGCAATGAGCGCCGAAGGTGCTCAAAGGAGCAAAAGCCTCACATTGTGTGGCAAACAGCATTGCTAGCCTTACAATTTTAAACCTGGCATTGGTTTATAGTTCTATATAAAGGTGAACGGATTACTATGCTATGACCATTTACATAGATTTATGGCTTTTTATAGGGTGTAGCGAGAAATTGCAAAGGCAGGGGCCGCCAAATTATTTTACACCACCACCCTCGATTCACTAGATCAGCCACTGAAACACAGATTGCCTCAAAATCCACAAACTTTATACTCCTATTATCCTAATAATTGATCTGCTCAAATCCGCAGTGTTAACAGTTTTGACTAAATATTGGTATACTTTAGAATTATAGTTTATTATAATTTATATGATACCAGGTCTTATTAACTGGCCTGGTACCATTATAGCTCAATATATCTATTTACATATAAAGATGATGATTTAAAAGGCAACATGTAACAGTCTAAAAATAGATAGTTTGGTGGGGGAGGTTTATACAACTGGGAACTACTTACACCTTATTTGGTATGTTTCTTTTTTTCGTTTCCTCTTATCTAAATATAAAGTGCAAACCAAAATGAAACAGGAAGACAAATGCTGCCCTGAACCTGGACATTTGTAGTAAATAGTGATAATTTACCCCAAAAACTATTGTTTGTGGGTATGCTTTCTGATTTATGCAAATCCATCACATGCTTTGCTCAGATGCTGTGTTATAATAGCAGACATATGCCATGTTTAAAATGGTTTAGGTGGGGGCATGCAAATGAGCATACAACGCATTTTCATTCTATTTCAAGTTTCCCTGAGTGCTAACACTATACAGTGCCTTGCAAAAGTTTTCACCCCCCTTGGCATTTTTTGTGTTTTGTTGCCTCACAACCTGGAATTAACATGGATTGTTTGAGGATTTGCAACATTTAATTTACAGAACATGCCCACAACTTTGAAGATTTTTTTTTTTTTTTAAATTGTGAAGCAAACAACAAATAGGACAAAATAACAGAAAAAGTCAATGTGAAATACGATTCACCCCCCTAAAGTCAATACTTTGTACAGCCACCTTTTGCAGCAATCACAGCTCCAAGTCGCTTTGGAAAAGTCTCTATGAGCTTACCACATCTTACCACTGGGAGTTTTGACCATTCCTCCGTGCAAAACTGCTCCAGCCCCTTCAAGTTGCGCTTGTGAACAGCAATCTTAAGTCTGACCACGGATTTTCTATTGGATTGTGGTCTGGGCTTTGACTAGGCCATTCCAACACATTTACATGTTTCCCCTTAAACCACCCAAGTGCTGCTTTAGCAGTGTGTTTGGGGTCATTGTCCTGCTGGAAGGTGAACCTCCGTCCTAACCTCAAATCACGCACGGAGTGGTACAGGTTTTGCTCAAGAATATCCCTGTATTTAGCACCATCCATCTTTCCCTCAACTCTGACCAGTTTCCCAGTCCCGGCTGCTGAAAAACATCCCCACAGCATGATGCTGCCACCACCACCATGTGGGGATGGTGTTCTTTGGGTGATGTGATGTGTTGGATTTGCGCCAGAAATAGCGTTTTCATTGATTGGCGAAAAGTTTAATTTTAGTCTCATCAGACCAGAGCACCTTCCTCCATACATTTTGGGAGTCTCCCACATGCCTTTTCACAAACTCAAAACGTGACATTTTGTTTTTTGCTGAAAGTAATGGCTTTCTTCTGGCCACTCTGCCATAAAGCCCAACTCTATGGAGCGTACGGCTTATTGTCGTCCTACGTACAGATACTCCAGTCTCTGCTGTGGAACTCTGCAGCTCCTCCAGGGTTACCTTAGGTCTCTGTGCTGCCTCTATGATTAATGCCCTCCTTGCCCGGTCCGTGAGTTTTGGTCGGCGGACTTCACTTGGCAGGTTTGCTGTTGTGCCATGTTCTTTCCATTTGGTTATGATAGATTTGATGGTGCTCCCGGGGATCATCAAAGATTTGGATATTTTTTTACAGGGAGTGCAGAATTATTAGGCAAGTTGTATTTTTGAGGATTAATTTTATTATTGAACAACAACCATGTTCTCAATGAACCCCAAAAACTCATTAATATCAAAGCTGAATATTTTTGGAAGTAGTTTTTAGTTTGTTTTTAGTTTTAGCTATTTTAGGGGGATATCTGTGTGTTCAGGTGACTATTACTGTGCATAATTATTAGGCAACTTAACAAAAAACAAATATATACCCATTTCAATTATTTATTTTTACCAGTGAAACCAATATAACATCTCAACATTCATAAATATACATTTCTGACATTCAAAAACAAAACAAAAACAAATCAGTGACCAATATAGCCACATTTCTTTGCAAAGACACTCAAAAGCCTGCCATCCATGGATTCTGTCAGTGTTTTGATCTGTTCACCATCAACATTACGTGCAGCAACAACCACAGCCTCCCAGACACTGTTCAGAGAGGTGTACTGTTTTCCCTCCTTGTAAATCTCCCATTTGATGATGGACCACAGGTTCTCAATGGGGTTCAGATCAGGTGAACAAGGAGGCCATGTCATTAGATTTTCTTCTTTTATACCCTTTCTTGCCAGCCACACTGTGGAGTACTTGGACGCGTGTGATGGAGCATTGTCCTGCATGAAAATCATGTTTTTCTTGAAGGATGCAGACTTCTTCCTGTACCACTGCTTGAAGAAGGTGTCTTCCAGGAACTGGCAGTAGGACTGGGAGTTGAGCTTGACTCCATCCTCAACCCGAAAAGGCCCCACAAGCTCATCTTTGATGATACCAGCCCAAACCAGTACTCCACCTCCACCTTGCTGGCGTCTGAGTCGGACTGGAGCTCTCTGCCCTTTACCAATCCAGCCACGGGCCCATCCATCTGGCCCATCAAGACTCACTCTCATTTCATCAGTCCATAAAACCTTAGAAAAATCAGTCTTGAGATATTTCTTGGCCCAGTCTTGACGTTTCAGCTTGTCTGTCTTGTTCAGTGGTGGTCGTCTTTCAGCCTTTCTTACCTTGGCCATGTCTCTGAGTATTGCACACCTTGTGCTTTTGGGTACTCCAGTGATGTTGCAGCTCTGAAATATGGCCAAAATGGTGGCAAGTGGCATCGTGGCAGCTGCACACTTGACTTTTCTCAGTTCATGGGTAGTTATTTTGCGCCTTGGTTTTTCCACACGCTTCTTGCGACCCTGTTGACTATTTTGAATGAAACACTTGATTGTTCGATGATCACGCTTCAGAAGCTTTGCAATTTTAAGAGTGCTGCATCCCTCTGCAAGGTATCTCACTATTTTTGACTTTTCTGAGCCTGTCAAGTCCTTCTTTTGACCCATTTTGCCAAAGGAAAGGAAGTTGCCTAATAATTATGCACACCTGATATAGCGTGTTGATGTCATTAGACCACACCCCTTCTCATTACAGAGATGCACATCACCTAATATGCTTAATTGGTAGTAGGCTTTCGAGCCTATACAGCTTGGAGTAAGACAACATGCATAAAGAGGATGATGTGGTCAAAATACTCATTTGCCTAATAATTCTGCACTCCCTGTATAACCTAAGCCGGACTTGTACTTTTCAACAACATTGTCCCTTACTTGTTTGGACAGTCCCTTTGTCTTCATGGCAGTGTTTGGTTAGTGGTGCCTCTTGCTTAGGTGTTGCAGGCTGTGGGGCCTTTCAAAAAAGGTGTGGATATGTAATGACAGATCATGTGACACTTAGATTGCACACAGGTGGACATCATTTCACTAATTATGTGACTTCTGAAGCTTTTTAGGGGCTTCATAACAAAGGGGGTGAATACATACGCACATGCCAAATTTCTGTTTTCTATTTCTAAAAAATAGTTTTATGTATATATTTTTCTCATTTCCCTTCACCAACTTAGACTATTGTGTTCTGATCCATCACATAAAATTCAGATTAACAAAACATTGAACTTAAGGCTGTAATGTAACAAAGTAGGTAAAAAGTCAAGGGGGTGAATACTTTTGCAAGGCACTGTATTTCTTGAGATTCTGTGAAGGAATTTATCAATGAATTTAAGGCATGAAAATATACACACCAATGTGAAGAGCTTCTCTCACTTTTTTGCCCACCATATATTAATTATCACTTTTTTTTGTACTCCATAAAACATCTCTTAATAGCCAGACATACTTTACTTTTTTAATGTTTTCATACTTTACTTTTTTAAAACATTATTTTTCTGTTGACTGGTACCAGAAGCAACGACAAATCAGTCTTTAAACTTAAATAAACCAGAATAAAAAAAATAAAAAAAACATGAAATTGTTAATCTACTTCATTAAAAAAAAATCCTCCCTGTGAGGAGAATCTTAATAATATTTTTCTTTGTGTAAATAAACAGGGTGTGAGGGAAGAAACCATAATATCCCTTTTGTGATTAAATCAATTATTTATACACAACATGAAAAAAATGGCCATTTTTTTATAATGAAAAATAGAAATCAGCATTGTTTGTGCTGCATTACAATGCAAATGAGGGACTCCTAAATATGAATTAGCTGTTGTGATGTGTTAATTGGTAACATACACTTTTCTGTGGTTTCTGTGGTAGCAAAACAATGTGCCCCAATTTGTAATGCATTTACACCCACTCCCCCACTCTTATTAAGAATTCTAAACTACAAATGAGCATAATGAGCTGCACAAGCAATGCTGAATATATCAGGAATGTATAGACTATTTGATGCACTCCAACTTTTTGTGTCCCTTTAACTCACAAACTTCATGTATTTCTCCCCTAAAAGGGTTAAAGTGACTCTTCTGTGTGACTGATTCTCTGTGTATATACTTTGAGGCATTTGTTTAATCATCTCAGGATTCATTGAAAACTTTCATGCCTCGCATGGTTTGTTTTTGTTATATAACCTCAGTACACTGCCATGTATTGTACTGTGGACCTATGCTGTCAACTAGAAGCTTTGCTAATGTCGAGCTGGCACATATCTGTGCCAACATCCTGTACAAACAATTTTTAAAATAAATAGAAGAGTTACTTTGGCTTCAGCTGCTTACAGTCCGTGGATGATGTAACGAGAAAGGCAGCAAAGTAGCCGAGTGTTATCACAACCAGAATATGAGAACCGCAGTCACCATCAACAAAACTAGTATTAGTTAGAGGTCACTGTCCAGCACAAGTGCACTTTTATTTAATTATTTGCTAGTTTGTTATATTTTTTCACTAACGTGATGTTTTTTCTCAAACTAAAGTATCAAAGAATGATATAAAAAACTGTGTGGCCAGTGAGCATAAAAAACATTTTTTCTAAATATGCTTTTCTTCTCATTATATGCTGTATGTACATCAAACTGCTAGATTTTCTCAAAAGTAAATAATTCCTGAAATAACCTGCATTGATTGTTCAGATCCTTTATGGCAGGGGTGTCAAACTCGGTCCTGGAGGGCCACAGCCAGGCCTGGATTTGTGGATATCCTTGCTACAAGCAGGTGAGACTATTGCTTCTTCAGTCATCCTGACTGACTCCTGTACACAGAAAGGAAATCCTCAAATCCAGGCCTGGGTGTGGCCCTCCAGGACCGAGTTTGACACCCCTGCTTTATGGTATTGTGAAACTCAATATGCTACTTTGTGACAAAGCGTTTGATACCCTTTCTGGATCGCTACCTTGTCATGGTGAAGTGGCTTCTGTAATTCAATTAAGCTGTGAGCTATACCATGTAGGGTCACCCAAGAGGGGGAAGGTCATAACAGAGAGGTCAGACAAATCACTGAAGGAGGAACTGGCAACCCACTCCAGTAAACTTTGGCTGTGCTTCTCTATAAGGTTTTGGCAGAGATATAACTATTTGCCTGGCATGCTGCAATCCATAAGGTCACGGAGAGTCAGACACAACTGAACAACAAGTGTTTGATAAGTGTGGAGGGAATCAAACTGCAGGACAAATTTAGGGAAGCATTGTTCTGCCACCCCAACATCAAAGTATTATTTGCATCAGTAATTTGCATAATAATACAGCAGAAAAAGGTGTTTATCTCAGGAATTATTCACTATATGGTCAAATAGCTAGCACAATATATGGGAAGTTTTTCATGCTTTTTAAGAACATCAAAAACACTTCATTTTGGGTGCCAGAGTCCCTTTGAATAACATCAAAAGTGGAGAAGAATGGAAAGGATGTACATCCACAACTCTTACAGTAACAACCGGAGAGCTTAAAAAGTAAAATCTTCACCAAGGTCAGCAGTTGTTGGGAATTCCTGTTTCACAACCCACAACGCACCAGTGCGTGCAGCAGCTGCCCCACATATTATGAGCTTTTATATTCTGCAGTAAATTACCATTATGCATTTCCTTCACAAACAGGACATATGCTCCACAATGAATGGCAATATCCTTTTTCAGTTCTCTTGTGACTCCAATGCCAACAAGAACAATTTGCTTCCTGTAATTCCTGTCTTCTCATAAGTAGAGGGTGTGTTTCTGGTGGCTCAGACAACCAGCAATAAAAAGAAGAAATTATGGCTGACAACCGAGCCATGTAAAAAAGGAATTATGACTTGAGAAATGCATGTATTCATCATTATTAAGAGATAGACACAGAGAAGATACACTGTGACCCCAATCTGATGTTTGTTTCATATTAAAGAACATTAAACATGGTCAATATGTGTCCTGGTAAATTTTTCTGTACAACACACAGTTCCTGAGATATTCAGCATTGTTTGTGCACCCTATTTGTGCCAATTGGTAGCTCTGAATACTTGACTGGGGTTGACCCTTCTGCATGATAACATTAGGAAACATTTGTGGCACCAGAAAGACAAGTAGTATGTGTCACTAATAAACACATCAAAAGAGCCAGGTAGTATTTGGGAAATGGTTCATTTGCATAAAAAATATAAACAAACAATGCTATGGCAGTCCCTTTCAGCTAATCCTGTGTGTTTAAAAAAATAAAATCGGGAACAATAAAATCAAACAAGACTTGAAATAGAATCATATCTACATACAGCCTTTGGTTGGTTCTTTACCATCTCGTAAGTTCATCCATGTTTTTGTGCTCACCTGTCTGCAACTGGGAGAGAACCTTAGGTATTTAAGTAAAATGTATTACATATATTGCACTATTTACAAGGATGTTTGGGTAAACATGTCCTCTGTTCCTTTAATAAAATAACAGCTTTCAAAGTTTGAAAGCTGACAACAAGCAATTTATCATTGCTTTTGAAAATTTCTCTCCACAAATATTCTAAAGTGTCAACACCACAGAAAAAAAAGTGCCCTAACATTTACATATTGTATATTTAAACTTCAAGAAATTAACTTTTGTTTAGGTGAAATGGTATCTTAAAAAAAAAGAAGCTATGATGAAAAATTGTTTATCTTAGCCTTGTTTTTTCATATTATATTTTCCTAGTTGTGACCTGACAGATGGAAATGATCTATATGTATGGAGAACTATCTTTTAAATATTTGTGTGTTACAAAAGCCTTATAATTGTGTTGACCTTCTGTAACATGCCATGTTGTATTAATTGATGTCTTCATTAATAAAAGGATTGAATAAATAAAAAATAAAGATAAAAGAAGCTAACGTTAAAGTCAAAATGTTTAAGGATTATTTGTATCACTTCTTAGTCTTATAGGGTCTCAAAGTTTTTAAGCTTAAATTGATACTTTACTCCCAATTTTATAGTATGTGCTTTTAAAAAAAAACAAGAATTTAAAAATATATATTATTAGCAACAACTTATTTTTTAAAGGGATGTACCAAAAGGGAGTAGATGAACATCTTCTCACCCAGTACATTCCAGTTTTAAAAGAATATCATGTATGGTAGCACAGCTGCTGACTATTGATTATACCAGTTTGGTTAATTAACTATGGCATAACATCATGCATAATGCACATTGTTTCTGTCAACAAAATATGTCATACACCAATTAAAGTGAATGAATATAGTCAACAGCTGCAGTTCTATACAATTTTGGAAGGTTTCCTCCTAGAATGTTCAATATACATGTTTAAGTTTTACTTATAAACCAATTTGCTTTAAAAAAAATAATGTATCTGTTGGTTAGGGTAGTTCTTACTTGTATGTTGAGAAATTATTAACATTCATCCTGTAATTGAAGGCTTCTGCAAGATATTTGTTAATGCAAATGGACTAACCTGTAACTCACACCAGGCAACCTCTACCCACGTCTCTGTGTCCAATCCTTTGAAGACTGTTTTAAAGGCTCCTCGGCCCAATTCAATATCAAACTTCAAGAACCTGCCACTGGGGGATGTAGCAACAGCTTTCATTTCTGCCTCCTCCTCCATCTCCTTTTCAGTTTTTTGCCTGGGAGAGTCTTTACATGCCTCAGAAACCACTTTAGGTTCATTCTTTCCATCTTGCCCAGTACCTACAGTGCTTGTGGACTGACCATCTACTGAATGCTGTTCAACACAGTCAGTGCTTTTCTCCTCTTTCATGGGTGGCTCTAGAACCCTGTCATCCTCAGTAATGTCCACACTCTTTCTGAAGAATCGCTTCCGCTCACTTGTCCCAGAGGCTGAGCAGGGTTTGTCACTCTGCTCCATGCTTGCCTGTTGGGTCAAAGTAGTGTCCCTGGATGCTTGATTCTTTTCTGCAGAGAACCCAGCTGGTTTGTCAGACTCATCTGTACTTGCAGGCTCTCCTGAGTCAGTAGCCATCTTGCTGAGCACCACAGCTCAAATTGCCACCCAGTGTATAAAAGATGTCCCCTTCAACTTGAAGTCTGCAATGAAGAGAGGGAATAAAAAAAGCTGTGAGGTTATGGAAACAAATGACATGCATGTGGTATCTATAGACAGAACTTTTAAAACAATATTGTAAACAAAAAAAGGAGGTGGAAGAGCATTCACCGAGTAGGAAACAATGAACCTGTCATTTTGTATGTACGTTAAACAAATGGTCCAGTCTTACAACCCCAGACACAACAGCAAAGCCAGCCTCTGATAGGCAGACCAATTAATTGATCGGCTGGAATGACTAGCACAATGTAAACATACAACAGACCCGTCCAGTATAAAGCCCATGGATATGCAAGTCCATGCCAACTGAACTATTTAGCAATGCCTCGGGTGCTTTGAGGCAACAATGTCCTGTGTTGTCCCTAAACCACTGCTATGCAAACACCGCCTGATCCAGATTAAAAACAAAATACAGAAAAAGCACAGTGTAATCAAATCCTTGCAGTGTTTTAAATTTTGTCCCAGCTCTTAGCTGCGGCTGTTCTAGATCAATAAATACGATTAATGCTTATCTGACTTGTCTAGTATCCTGGAGAGATCAAAAAAACTCAATACGCTGCAAAAAGAAAAAACATAGAATATTCTCTAAGTTTAAAATTAATTATAAGAAAACTTGTGCTGTGGTTACAAGATCAGTGTGTGATACAACTAGTCTATTTCAGTAATGAGTCAAAAGAATGTCTTCACCCCTTCACTGCTGGAGCAAACACAGGCCACCATAGACGTGAACTTTGTCACTGGAATTCATACAGCCACTAATTTATTTCGCTCTCCACCCCCATAGCTTTCTCTCTGTAATAGATTCACCCATCCTGAATCATCTTAGCAGCACTGTTGCTCACCCTTTTGAAGTCTAAAGAATGCCTGCTACTGCTGGCTGGGTTCCAGGGACTCAACTTCAGCCCCATAACTACTCACTTTCCCCTCTTCTAAAAGTTTTAAGCTGCTGTAGGCTGCAAATCCAGGGACCGTGTATAATGCAAAGAAAGAGAATGAGGTAATTTTTTCTGAAGCCGATTTACACAATCCTTCCCTCATGTGCAAGGGAAAACCTGCAGAGGTTAATTCTAGATGTTACTTGAGAAGGATTCTGGGAACTATGCTCTTGTTTTAACAGATGTCAATAACACAAATACAGTGCACACCTCTCCTTGTATGGTTTAGAGTGGAGATTCCCAAACTTTCTTTCCTAGGGGCCATAAGAAGATCGTGGAGAGTCTCACAAACCACATAAACATTATTGATCGTCTTGTGGAGTAAAATTATTTTCTTGCTTATTTATTAAATGGTGTAAAGCAGTAAAGCATATATACTTAAACAATACAATGCAATACTTAGGCACATCTATAATACCTGTTTATGCCTTTTTTTCAAAATTGGTGTAATCAGTTTGGAAACCTTTGATATAGTGTGTAAAACCTTCAGGGCCAGTAGTGCGTGCGTGCGTGTAGCACTAGACAAGGGTTAAGTACAAGGCAAAAGCAACATTAAAACATTGCATTGAATAGAGGGCTATGTCTCAAGAGTGAGTAGAGCTTGTTCCACGAGCACAGACACAAGATTGAAAACACTCACAAACTTACAATCTAAAGGGTTTAGGTGTGATACAGCAGGGTGATAGGTGCAAGATAGTAGTGTGAAGGCAATAGGTTCAAGCAATGTAGTTTTTGAGTGATATAATGCAATGGGGTGTGCAGTTGTGCATATTAAGACTGAAGGTGATATGCATTTTTTAAATAAATAGATGCCATTTTAGTGATTTTTTTGAAGGTTTTGAGGCAGGAAACTAGTCTAGTGGCTTGAGATGAAGGCAGGAGAGAGATGAGGTGTTTATCAAATATGCAAATATATACTAAACACATCCAAATAAAAAGGGCCAATTCAAAACAATTATATAGCTTAACAAAAGTAACTAACATGGAATATGTTAGACTGGCTTGAGAAATCCCAGGGGCTAGGGAGCTATATCCCCTAAAAGCTTACTGTTTGCCACTACCATTTTTTGTATCTATATTTCCTTCACTGGCTCCTAAAAACATCTGGCTGGCTCCTAAGTTCCACATAAACTCAGCAAACAATGTGTTAAGCAACCTTTAACTTGTTGCAACACCATATAGTTAGAATACTTTGCACCAAGTGTTACTTGGAACTCTGTACTAAAAATAACGTAAAGCATTTACAGAACTGGAACAGGGGTAGGGGAACAGGCCATTTGTACAGAGAGCTTCTGACTCAACCCCACATTACATAAGAAACCTCCTAACTAGGTCAAGAATGTAAAAAAATACCCTTATATAAAAAACTAAAACAAAAGAAAAGTTTAGTTTACAATCAGTTAAACCTGCAGCAAATCAAATAGAACTTTTTTTTCCGAATCCTGCTATAGTTTGTTTACATAAGAGCCTTTTGCAGCTGACAGCGTTCAGTTTTCTAGCTTTGTAAAGCAAAGTTCAAAAAGAAACACCAAACAGAACAAGATCTTATCGAACAACCTCTAAGAAGGACGCATGCCTTGATAAATTCTTTATACTAAGAATTGCATTTTTTTTATATTATAAAAGGATTTGTAATCTTCATGAAAAACTGATCTGAAGTCACAGAAAGTCAGCAGAGAGGGGTGCAGCAGAGAGGGGTGCTCGCTCATCTGCTGACCAGGTCAGTAAAATATTATAAAATGTTGGAGAGTCTGGCAAAGGGGCGATAAAGCGCATAAGAAGCAATATATACTACTATAGACCTGAAAGCAAAACTGAGAAACAAAACAAACACTGCTAAGTGATTTAAGTATCACTTCCCAGTGCTTTTTCCCCACTTTATATTGGTTAACAGTCTGATGGGTGGGTGGGGGGGACAATAACCTCTGTACTTTTTCTAGATTTCCCCACACAGGCCTGGATCTGAGGATTTCCTTTCTGCGCACAAGCGACTCAATCAGGATGACTTAAGAAGCAATAGTCTTACCTGTACGCAGCAGAAATATCCTTTCAAATCTAGGCCTGTGTGTGGCCCTCCTAAACCGAACTTGCCCATCCATGCTTTTTAGGAAACATTTTGTTTTCATTCCGTTTCTTTGCATGAAAAAAATAAAGTAAAAACTTTTAAAAATGTCCTTGGAAGTTGCATAAAATACACAGAGCATGTTGAGATTCAATAGGCAGACAAGTATGACTCATTATTGTAGACTAGTGCTTACTGGCTGCCAGCGGCAAGCCCCCCAGAGCACAAAAGAATTTCTGATCACCAGTTTCATGTAAAACAATACTATTTAAAGCCTACAAATTTATTTGCAAGAACATGACAGTATAAAGGACTTTTAAACAGAAAGGAGCTTGGCAAAATATCCAAGTACATGAAGAAGGAAAAACCTAGGTTAAGTCAAGAACATTGCTAGACTTAAAAGGGACTCTGTCACACTAAAATAAAAAAAAATCAGGTTATTCTTCAGGAGCATTAAATGGACTATACGTTATGTTATCTATTTTATTTGATTTTTTTTTTAAGTAAATCAATCCAGGACAAATAAAGTTGTAGTAGCTATATATATATATATATATATATATATATATATATATATATATATATTCATTAATATGCCCATGCATATTTATTAGCTGCTTTAATATGCTGATCATGATTACAGCTGGTCTATCTCTGCAATGGCAAAAATAAAGTCCTGCAATGTTATCTGGCAGTTAGACCCCTCTCCCACCCTTGTCAAGTATTCAGTGCATATTAGCTTACAGAATCAGCAAAATCCATATACTGTACTAAATATTTCAGAAATGTAAACTGTTAGTACAATTTATAGTAGGTGTTTAATGCTCTTTCAAATTAAATCAACTTCCTATTGGGTGACAAAATCCCTTTAAAATGTTACCTTTCTAAGCACACAATCATGCTTTACAGAGATCAGGCAGCTGCCCAAAAAAAGTCAAGTTCCTGTTCCAAAGCAAACTGATAAAATTAATCTCACAAGCAAACCAAGATACCAAACTCTTTCACTGCAAGACTGGACTTTATAAATCACTCTCACAAGCCGTTTCCAGATGCATAGCCAAAAGAACAATTAAATCATCAGCAGACACTTAAAATAGAAGTTAGCTTACAACAAAACCAATGCCACTGGACCAAAACCTTGCCAATAATGTAAAAGCAAATCTCAACTTTCCAATGTTGACTGCAGTAACCTCTAAACTAATCTGCACGGCTCCTTAGGAGGAAACCAGAGTTGCATCCAGTCACATACATACACACAAAAACATATTTAGATATAATAAAACAGTTTAAAATAAAGCCAAATTTAACGTTACATACAAAACTGCAAAGATGTCAGTACAGCATAAACCCGAAAACTGGAAAAACACAGGTTAGAATGTAAGCCCAATAAAACCTGCTTCCTCCGTTTGGACCATTCTTACTAGCAAACCACGAATGCTGCGCTGGTTCTAATCGCTGCAAACAAAGTAGGTTTAGAGGTGCTAAAGGCAGATCCTCCCCCTTGGAGGAATCCAGGCAGCTTGCCTGAGGAGGTATCAGATTCAGATACAAGTTAAACCTGTCCTCTTTCATTCTGAATGAGCTCATCATATGCCCTTAGGCCCCAAAGGCAAAAATGTTGTTTGGCTACAGGTCACGACCTATGCAAATATAGATAAATAAAAACAATTAAACAGCAAAAGAATACATGATGCTTATTAGCTAATCATGCCTATGTGTATAATACATGTATGTCACATGTTTTCGATTCTTTAAAACTGTGCGAGTAAAAAAAATTATTTTCATACACTACTGATTCATTCATAAACCAGGAATCTTAAATATATCTTTAAATGAGGACCGCATGAGGCACCTGGTACTAACCAATAGAAATACTGCATTCAAGTATATTTTTAACCCTATACTAACCTTTAAGCCAACAGCAGTACAACACAGAGATCCAGAGCAGCATTGCCTGAAGCTGTTTCTTTCCTTTCTTGTGGTTGGGAGAAAATACTACACACCCCATGATGTTTTGCTGCAGAGACTGATCCCCAGACATTGCAACAATGTTGCAGCTGCCTCTGAATGGGCAATACAAATTATGAATGTTATGCTAATTTAGCTTGGATTGGCGTGGACATTCCTTCTCAAACTCAACTGCCAGAAAACTGAAGAAATCTGCAAACTCTAAGCTACGTTCATTAGTTTTTATTTTGGTATTTTTACACGTAGAAAACTGATTCTCCTCTATCAGACGCATTCATAATCCATGAAACTTCTACACATCTTTAATGCAACTATATAGAGAGACTTGCAGTGAGAGACGTCCTTTATATATGCTTAAAATACCAAAGTGTAAAGTAATTATCCACCACATCCTGTTAAACTATTTAATAAGCACCAACTGTAATTATATTCATTTACATGTGTACTTATTTCTGTAATGAATGAAATCTTTGACATGTAGCAGGTAACAAATGTTCCACAAAAACTGCTTTCCCACAGAATCAAAATTGTAAAAATTTAAGAAATTAATGAAATCATAAATCATAAATAGAAAGTATTACGTTAGAGATGAATGAAATGTATGCACCAGTACAAATCATCATAGCTACTATACAGTGTGCTACCTATCTCACTTTTCAAAAGTATAAAAGGTGACAGCTGCAAATCCTTACACACTCGAGCAGAGCAATGATAGTGAGTGCTATTTCAAGTATCCACAGCAGCAAGTGGCCAAAGATAGGGGAAAGGGCATACCAAGCAAGAGGAAGATAGATGCACACTGAATATGGTTATAGCCTTCTGCATCTCAGTTTCTTTGTTAAAGCATCCAGCGGCAGAGCTTGCAAGCTGGCACATAAGCAAACATTTTATCTTCACCGAGAGTACATTTACAGAAAATGAATTACAAAGGCAAACAGCGGAAACTGGCGCTCGTTTAAACTCCACTGACATTTAATCACACAACATGCCCCAGAACCTCAATCAATTCAAATGATATAACTTATTCATTACAAGACAGACACAAAAATAAGCAGGAGAAAAAAAGTTAACCAGAGACAAACAAAACAAGGCTGATCTCAGTGATGAGCAATAAAGAAGCAGGCCTCTGCTGACAGACTTCATTCATTGCTGTGGGGATGGACCAAGATCAAAATGCTGAGCCTAATAAGCACAGGTACGTTTAGTATTTACAGTAGTAAACTGGGATAGATAACACATTTTAAGCTACATTTGTCTCTATGTATTCAAAAGGAGATTAACAGTGAAAGCAATAACTTATCACTATTATTATTCCTCTAATTATAAAGCACCAGCATTTTCCATAGTGTTACCTAAATATATAACAAGATTTGTGGGTGACTGAGCAAGTCGCTTACTTAAGAGTATGTATAAATATATCTTTGACAGCAATTATTCCTTCCAACTAAAACAATGCAGCGTGGCCAAAAGCATCAGAGGGATACAGACACTATAAGATCAATACACTAATAATCTGACCAATGGGATCGAAGAGCATCACATGGCAGAAAAGTCATAACAACCCAGGTACCTCCCACCATCTGGCTTTTATGTTGATGGCATATCAGGTACAAATAAAAAAAATAGATATATGCGGGAGAGCTATGGAGATATATCTGAATATATATATATATATATATATATATATATATTCAGATCTCAGAGAGTCAGTACATAATATCCATAAAATCCTATATAAGATCTTCATTAACAAAAACTACTTTTTTTGGTACTCAATATAAAGCATTAGATACATACAATATACATATTTGCAGACACATTTTTCTTATCATGAATTGATATATATATATATATATATATATATATATATATATATAGATATAGAGAGAGAGAGAGAGAGATAGATAGATAGAGAGATACACACACTTCCCAGTTGTCCGTAGTTTAGATATAATTGTTGATACATCAGTAGTTTTCTCTTTGCCTCATATATATATATATATATATATATATATATATATATATACACACACAAACTAAAAGAGTTTCCCGGACGGCATTAGATTGCCTCAAAGCTTTATATCTAACTGATCTTAATGGCTCTGTATGTAAGATACATATATAAACAGTCACTATAATATATATATATATATATATATATATATATATATATATATATATATATATATAAGCACCCATTCTCCTCTCTCATCAGCCGAGTTATCTCACTCAGTCTGTATATATAATATACATATACTATAGATATCACATTCACCAGCTGGGACTATACACACATCATATATACACATACAGCACTGCCCACCCTCCCCTCTCATTGGCTGAGATATTTCAATTCAGAGTGTGTATGTATGTATTTATATACATATATATACATATATACACATCCATGCACACACAGTCTGAAGCTGTCACCATAATATACACAATATATCTGTGTATGAATGTACGTGTGTATATGTCTGTCTGTATCTATATATACATATTGCCAATGTCCCCCTCTCACCGGCTGCTCCCGGTCCCGCCGCCGCCCCCCTCTCCTGTCTCAGCGCTGTCAGTGAATGGAGCAGGGGGTGAGGAGGCCTTGCGTTACCCGGGGGAGGGAGGGGGGCGCCGGTTACAGAGCTCACAGCGACCCACCGCCTCTCAAAAGAGCTGGGGCACGAGCACGGGGGACGAGCAGGCGCGTGCACCCCTCACAGCACGCGCTCCTGGTTATTCACCACCGAAATATAACGGGGAATGGAATAAAGTCTGTATATTTATAAACAATACCGTTATATTTAAACGAAAACACGAATTTCTGACTGTCGTTACCTATAAATACGGATATATCTATATATTTTCGGGATAAACAATAAAACAGGCGGTTTCTATATTAAGACACAAGTGAGGTCCCGCTCGGGAGTGTAAAGGACCCGTCCGCCTGCTCTCCGCGCTGCCCCGGCCATTCACTGGACAATGAAAGCTCTCTGAGCTGTGAGTCCCTGCTGCGCGCGCTCCTGCACGGCTCTGTGAGGAGAATGCGCGTACACAGCGAGACAACTGCGCGAGCCCGCCCCAACTGCAGCAAGAAAGGACGAGCAGACACACTCACGTACAGAGGGACGCCATCACGCAGCCTCTGAGCATGCCGGGGGATGTAGTTTGTATTATTGGTACCTGGAGCTTCTGACAGGAGAATTTCCCAGCACCCCCTGCACCCTCTATGACAGGGCTCACAAATAAATAATAATAATAATACATTTAGGATCTAATACAAAAGATATCAGGTTAGATGGGAGAACCACAGAGGCAACATTTCAAAGTCAATGTAAGGTTATTATAAAATATACAATCACATATCTCATATAATAGTTGTCAAGCTGCGAGTTGTCGTCACGCTTTGCAAGCTCGCAAAGCGAGCTCGCAAGAACCACGAGGGACGCAGTTCGGGCCGCAAATGCGGACCCTCGCAAAACGAGGGACCGCATTTGTGGAAGGTGGAGGCGCCAACGTTGGCTCATTGACGCGAGGGGCCGCATTTGCGGAGGTGGAGGCTCTACGGCGCCTCACTCGCTGATAAAAACAACCCAGAGAAGCAAGATTTAAAAAAACAACAACCACGACGCAGGACTTAGAAAAAAAACAATATCTTGCAATGACTAATACGAAATTAATGGCCGTAATGCAAACATCCATAAACAATAAAAACACTTAAAAATAAATAAATAAACACACACACAGCATGGGGGGACAGCCACGATATCTGCCAGTGAAGTTGCCCCCCAATTCAAGTCGAATTTAAGGAGTTTTGGAACTTGAAAATCGGCTAAGCGAGAAAAAACATGGCGGACGAAAAAAATTAAAATGAGGCTACATGACCCAAAACCCGTAAATAACAGCCAGGCACGTTTCGACTTTTGACAAGGACGTACGAGGTACAAAAATGCAAAATTACGAGGTCGCAAAAATACAAACTTAACGGCCGAACCGCGCACAGCGAAAAACATGAAAAACACACAAAATACAAACACAAATAAAAAAAAACATTACACACAGCAAGAGCAAGGGGGGGACAGCCAGGACGTCTGGGAGTCAGGTTGCACGCAAATTTACAGAGTTTAGCCACTCGAAAGTCCCCTAAGCGAGAGAAAAAATGGCCGCCGAAACAAAAGAAAACAAGCCTACACGACCCCTAAACCCGCAAAGCACTGACAGGCACATACAACTTTTACACAAACCCGTTCGTGCTACAAAATACACTAATAGCAAGGACGTAAAATCATCCACACCCGCGTACCACATACACAATCTCCGCCATTTTACAACAGTAACACTTCACACATTGCTGACACTTACACCTCAACTCAACAACAGTGCAAATCTACATTGTATGCTGCAGGAACATCAAAACAGATTGTTAGCTCTTCAGCACATTGCTTGCTGCATATATTAATTACAATTACATAAAGTATATTAATTTATAATGTTAATAATTAATTAATTATCATTAAAAAATACATATACAGAAAAAGAAAAAACACACCACAAGATCGCAATAAACGACAAAGGCCTTCACCATGCGCTTCACAAGGAGCGCCAACGGTGTTCAGAGGACACAAAGTACACCAGAGGAGAGGCTCGCAATGAGCGCCAAAAGGAGATCAGTGCGGACCTTACAATGAGCGCAAAAGCTTCTCTGATAAAAAATACACCAACCGAGATGCTCGCAATGAGCGCCCAAAGTACTCATACGACCAAAACACTTACTTTCTGTGGCAAACAGCATTACCTGCCTTACAATTTTATTGCCCTGTCATTTTTGACGGGCAAGTCGCTAGTCACATATAATAGTTGTGGTAAGTTACGAATGTTGGTTACGCAATGTTAAAAGTTACAGGCTTGCTCATTGCAAGGCATGAAAGTGGCGGGTTGGCCTGCAATAAGCGACAAAGCTGCTCATTGCGGGGATAGCGATGAGCGCAAAAGGTTAACACTATTGCTTATTATTGAAACACACACCACAAAATTGACAGACAATGGTACAATATTCAGAATTCCTACAGGTACTCTTATACAAATTATGTTGTGATCTGTTTTAGAAGGGCCAGTGTAAGCTTTTTTCTTGTTATATCATTCTTTCTTGTGCACCATTAACTAACATTAAACATTAATGTGCAAACAGCATCAAAGCTTTAGTCAGAAAATGTGATTTAAAAACACTATTTGTCTCATTAATGTCCACTGCTTTACCTCTACCTCTCCACTCCTCTTTCATTGACCTGAGCACTACTGAAAAGAACACACATTTCTTTCATTGACCTGAGCATTACTGAAAAGAACAAACATTTTAACTACAAGATAACATTAATTACGCAGATTTGGTACCCTGGAACATGCTCACTTTGGAGATGCAGGGTTATGTTAATGTAACTATAGCCCCTTATCTTATAGAGCATGCTCCAGGTTACCACATATACCTAATTAATGTTATCTCAGTTGAAATGTTGATTCTTCTTTTCAGTAGTGTAGTACAGGAGGACATATTAATAAGATAAACAGTGTCTTCAAATTATATTTAATGGCTAAAGTTGTTTGCGCGTGTAGTTTTAATGTTACTTAATGTAAACTAAAAATAGACTTAACATGAAACACGCTTACACTGACCCTTTAACAGCGATCACAACAAATCCCAAGCAACATCTAATCACCTTCTCATATTTTCTGGGCCTCCTTTATTCCCCTCCGAATGAAGGAGGCCCTGAAAATAGCTCTCACAGTCCAAATATACAAATAACTATAGAGGTAGCAGATCACACAGACCAAACCTCAACTCTTTACATGGCAAAACATGCAGCAGGGTCTCTTGGAACCACACAAGATGCACCTTCTAAGCCTCAGCAGTTCCATTAACCAATGGTCTGGGCAAGTGAAGAGTGCTTCCTCTTCTGGCTGCTTGTCCATGATGACTGCCCCCCAAACAAAACTCTAGTTATGAAACAACTACCTAGAACATATTAGAGTTCTCAAATCTTTTCGATTGGCTTAATTCTGAGATTGAATGTGCCACTCCAGCAATGGGCTGCACATTGGATCTAAAGGTATCAATGGTCTCCAAGGGTCTACAACAATGGAGCCCTGAATCGTGATGCCCGCGCTGAGAAATATGGCAACAGCCTTTTCTGCACAAACTATGGTTTCCATCCAAAAACTCACAGAACTCTATAAAGAGGCCTTGTATGAATGAGCATCACAGATCATTCAAAAAGAACCAATGATCCGGGTACAGGAGCTACACTGGCCTTCACAACCTCACTTGGAGAAAATGGTCATACATTACGGTCAGACAAGGTATCAGTTGAACTGCCTGTGCCACCACAAACCCACAGACTGATAATATGGACCTGACCCTACGGGAAATCTACTTATGTATAGTGAACCCATTATAATGGCTATACGGGTTTCCAGGTAAGCTGGGGCGCTGGGGGAGGCATAGGGGGAGATGAGAGAGCCAGAGGGGGAGAGGAGAGAGAGGCAGAGAGGGAGATGAGAGAGAGGCAGAGGGGGATGAGAGAGGCCTAAGACCCACGGGCCTCGCGGTTGCGGCCCATAATGGCGGCAGAGGGGGAGATGAGAGCGAGGCAGAGGGGGATGTGGGCTCGCTAAGCGTGACCAACATCGTAAGCGTTACTAACAGCCCCGCAGATCCACAACTATTATAGTGATATATATTAGGAGGAGTGTAGCGAAATGCCATCTCAATGTTTGTTTTGAATATCCCGATTTACATTTCATTATTATTACTCTCTCTTTGACTAATCACTGTAGTTCCAGACAAATGATACTCATCTGTGAAGTGTGTAACAAATTAGGAGAATTTTTAGGGAAAATCTGAATTTTTGAAGACTATCAGCCTTATTAAATTGCAATTCGGCAAATTCTAAAGGGCTCTATATAAGCACACAGCATATTTTTTTTACAGAAGTTTTTAGTTAGTGATCTTCTATCCAAAAGCAAGGTCTTCACTAACTAAAAACTTCTGTAAAAAATATGCTGTGTGCTTATATAGAGCCCTTTAGAATTTGCCGAATCGCAATTTTAATAAGGCTATATGTTTATAACTAGAGGAATCATTTTTGTATTTTTGATATCACTTACCGAGAGCTGGTTCATAAGAGTATAATTTTATCAGTAGAGGGATAATTTGTTCGATAATTGGATCAGATTGAAATTGACACCACACCTCTTGCAACCATCGCTCACACACACACACATCTCCCACCAAAGTATCATGAATGCCTCCAGGCTCCATATGTGGAATCAGCATGTACCAACACCTATCTTTATGACTTATCTCCCCATTCCCATTATAATAAAAATAATGAGGTGATGTATACCTTCGAATCTACTTCCATTTCATTGGACATTAAGACTGTAATACATTGACTGTTATAGCTGTAAGTGACCTACACAGTAAGAGTTAAAACCACAATCTACATGATGTTTAATACTGTAATATAATGGGAACAAACTTTTGTGGCATCAAATTCTTTAATAAGACAAATTTAAAAAGTGGCATACACTGCTAAATGGTCTACTCAGGCCTTTCTGCTTCTCATCTTTCTAAATTCCTTGAAATCCACCAACATCTTTCCGAGGCTGTACGCTCCAATGAAGTTTCAAGTTACAATTTCCCTGGGACTTTTTAACAAAAGTTGCCTCATTTTTGCTGTAACCATATGCAGTCCATAAGGAAACTATTTTGTCAGGGGATATTGAATACCACAAAAGGAATTCAAGAATGTTTGGGTTGTGCGCAAGGCTGCCCTGGGCATTAATTAAGAAGATACTGTTCGCAGAATAGATAGGGGTATTGCTGCTTGTTACTTATTAGGATTGCTATATATAATTAACCCCTTCTGGATCGCTAGTTTTGTTGTGGTGAAGAGACTTGGGTACCTCAATGAAGCTGTGAGTTATACTATGTAGGGTCACACAAGATGGGCAGGTCATAGCAGAGAGGTCAGACATCCACTGGAGAAGGAACTTGCATCCACTCCAGTATGTTCACCAAGAAAACCTTATGTACATAGGCTTCCAGAAGATCAGACATGAATGAATGACTGAACAAAATATATAATTAAATTAAAGAATCTACTTATTGGAAGATTTCTCACTACTATGTAATATTTATCACCTGTGCCTGCATGACGGGTTATGTTAGAGTGCTAAGCACCACACATCACCATAAATCCTTGTATCTTGGAGATAACGGATTTTGGTTGTTGTTGTTTAGTCGTTCAGTCATGTCCGACTCTTCGTAACCATATGGACTGCAGCACTCCAGGCACATCTATTGTTATATTCCCGGAAGTGCTTATCCATAAGGTTTTCTGGTCAGAGATACCGGAGTGGGTTGTTAATTTCTTCTCCAGTGGACCACTATTTGTTTGATCTCTGTGCTATGACTTGCCCATCTTGGGTGATCCTACATGGTGTAGCTCACAGCTTAATTGAAGTACACAAGCCCATTCACCACAGCAAGGGAGCGATCCAGATTGACCCTGTTGTGGAGAATAAAAAATATCCTTATTTAGTATATATATATAGCATTCATCACTTTTGTAGCACTTGTGAACTTTAGCTCTGAAATAGTACTCCGTCCATTACAGGCCGTTAAGTATGAAACAGTTACTTATACCTTTCACTCATAAATTCATTGTTTTTTATTCTATAACTGCAATCAAGTCATTCTTCCCATGATAAATTGTTCTCAGGAGACAATCAACAATTAATTAGCCTAAACAATATGTATTTCGGTAAGTCCACAAGGCCAAAGTCAAGATCAGCACTTGACCTATGCGCAGAGATAACAAGCATGTTTTTTTTTTTTGCGCATTTGACATACCAGGCATGCTTGAGGCGTGCTAAAGACATGTTTTATATTTTATTGGATCACCTTATATAAATAATCTTTTATTGGCTGTTGGTGGGAATGTCTCATTTTCCTAGAAGGGTAATATTGGATATACCATTCTCTGTATGTAATTACTATATACGCTGTGTTTTTTTTATATTTTTGGTCAGTTAGTAAGTCAGCAGCAGGCGCCATTTTGGATGTTTTTTTTGTTGCTGACCCATGTTTTGTATAAATAAAATCTGATAAGAAAAATTATCATGACTGGGTTTCGGAGTAAAATGTGGTTTGTGGGTATGGTTTTTGCTACATCAAGCCACATTTTGAAGGGACTTAAAAAACTTAAAAAGTCTAAATATATCTGCATTGCATTATTATCACTCTTGTAAGAGCTACAAAATGGAAATTGAAGAGTGTGACTTATTGGATGAGGATAACTATGCTTCAGACTGTCACTTCTATTTTATTCCGAGGGAGGGCCTAAAAGAGAGCTCATTTTACACATTCTGTGCTGAACTCATACATAATATTGCAATTTGTCCAGCACTAGGGCAGAACTCCCTCCATCTATTCTGTCTTATACTAAAAAGCTATCTGATATCAGGTACCGGCATAAAACCTATGTCATAACATTAACCAGGACAAAGGTTGCACTCCATCAACAAACAGCTATGTGTCTGGGAATATTCCCTTCATGTCACTGGATACAGGGGCGGGGGGGGGGGAGTATTTGATCCCCTGCTGATTTTGAACGTTTGTCCACTGACAAAGAAATGATCAGTCTATAATTTTAATGGTAGGTGTATTTTAAAAGTGAGAGACAGAATACCAAAAAAAAAAAAAAAAAAAAGAAAAACGCATGTCAAAAAAGTTATAAATTGATTCGCAGGCCAGGGAGAGAAATAGGTATTTGATCCCCTATCAATCAGCAAGATTTCTGGCTCACGGGTGTCTTTTATACAGGTAACGAGCTGAGATTAGGAACACTCTCTTAAAGGGAGTGCTCCTAATCTCAGCTCGTTACCTGTATAAAAGACACCTGTCCATAAAAGCAAGCAATCAATCAGATTCTAAACTCTCCACCATGGCCAAGACCAAAGAGCTGACCAAGGATGTCAGGGACAAGATTGTAGACCTACACAAGGCTGGAATGGGCTACAAGACCATTGCCAAGTAGCCTGGTGAGAAGGTGACAACAGTTGGTGCGATTATTTGCATATGGAAGAAAAACAAAATAACTGCCAGTCTCCCTCGGTCTGATGCTCCATGCAAGATCTCACCTCGTGGAGTTTCAATGATCATGAGAACGATGAGGAATCAGCCCAGAACTACACGGGAGGATCTTGTTAATGATCTCAAGGCAGCTGGGTCCATAGTCCCCAAGAAAACAATTGGTACACACTACACCGTGAAGGACTGAAATACTGCAGCGCCTGCAAGGTTCCCCTGCTCAAGAAAGCACATGTATAGGCCTGTCTGAAGTTTGCCAATGAACATCTGAATAATTCAGAGGAGAACTGGGTGAAAGTGTTGTGGTCAGATGAGACCAAAATCAAGCTCTTTGGCATCAATTATACTCGCCGTGTTTGGAGGCCTATAACCCCAAGAACACCATCCCCACCATCAAACATAAATGTGGAAATATTATGCTTTGGGTTGTTTTTCTGCTAAGGGGATATGACAACTGCACCGCATGAAAGGGACGATGGACGGGCCATGTACCGTCAAATCTTGGGGGAGAACCTCCTTCCCTCAGCAAGGGCATTGAAAATGGGTCGTGGATGGGTATTCCAGCATGACAATGACCCAAAATAAGCCAAGGCAACAAAGGAATGGCTCAAGAAGAAGCACATTAAGGTCCTGGAGTGGCCTAGCCTGTCTCCAGACCTTATTCCCATAAAAAATCTGTGGAGGGAGCTGAAGGTTCAAGTTGCCAAACATTAGCCTTGAAACCTTAATGACTTGGAGAGGATCTACAAAAATGAGTGGAACAAAATCCCTCATGAGATTAGTGCAAACCTGGTGGCCAACTACAAGAAACGTCTGCCCTCTGTGATTGCCAACAGGGGTTTTGCCACCAAGTACTAAGACAAAGGGGTCAAATACTTATTTCCCTCATTGACCTGCAAATCAATTTATAACTTTTTTGACATGTGTTTTTCTTTTTGTTATTCTGTCTTTCAATGTTAAAATACACCGACCATTAAAATTATAGACTGATGATTTCTTTGTCAGTAGACAAACGTTCAAAATCAGCATGGGATCAAATACTTTTTCCCCCCACTGTACCTACATATTGTTACATTCACAAAGCAGAGCGTTACACTAGTCCAGAACACAGGAAGTATAGTAACCTGGCAAATGTGATGTCTTGTGGTCATTTAGCTACTACATGACCTGTTTGTAAATCCAGGAAGATTGCATGATGCTTGGCCTGGACCTCTTTTATCGGCTTGGTTTGACCAGACAGTAGAAAGAGATATATCATGCAATAATGGCTGACCATTGGGGCTGCTTTGGATTAGCAATGCCTCTTTGACAAAGCCGCATTGTTGATCTGTGAAACGCACGTTTGGGTGCCTCTTATTAAGATGCTTCAAAGGAGGCTTAGATAATTGCGGACCTGAGAACAGGTAAGACATATGGAGATAGAAGAGGCCAGTAAATGGGTAGGCAATATTTAATTGCAGCAAAATATATAACCAATTTATTGTAGCCTCCACCAAACGACTAGCCTTATTTGGTGAACTTTTCAGTAAGTACTACTATATATACCACTAGTTGCTATATATTTCTTTACCAAGTAGGTATTTGGTCAGTTTTACATTATGTGTTCCGCTAAGGAGGAATCCCTTTGGGGATTATAGCCTATGTATGTGTATACTATCCCTGATTAAAGCAACAGTCACAAAGGGTTACTCTATACATATTTGTTCTTCAAAATTTTAACTTAATATTTTTCTTTATTGCTCATTCCAACAATGCCTCAAAATTCTGTAGAAGACACAGGGACAAACAGGGTATCAGCCAAATTGTTTATAGCCTAGAATTTCATCAATGGATACACTGGAAATTGACCTTGGAATTGGACTAGAATCTCCTATTATTATTATTATTATTATTATTATTATTATTAACTTTTAATTGTAATGCATCAACATATTACGTAGCGCTGTATAGGGGATAAAAAAAAAAGAAAAATTCAATATTCACAAGCTGCAGAGAATGGAAGGCCCTGTTTTGACCATAAAATCTTTGCAGAAAGTGCTTTTTTTCCCAAAGTACACTACAAGATTGGAAACTCTCTACTTACAATCTAAAGGGTATGGAAGAGGCAGAAACCTGAGGAAGAGTAAAAGATAAGGAATAGCAAGGAAGGAAGAAAGTGAAAGTCTGCTTAGGTAGGAAGGACTGCAAGTTAGAAAGGTTTTTCATTTGGTGGGAGAAGGAAGAGATCTGATAGAAGTAATTTGAGGTGAAAGGCTCTAGAATCCTTATGCAATATGGATAGCATCCCCAGTTGTTTTGCAGTGGTTTTTCTATACTCCAGTTTGTAAATTTTCCCTGCATCAACAAAATGCCAATTTAATTGAATTAAACCAAACAAAACTTGTATTTATACAACAAAAGGCCAATTATTTTATTTAATCCTCAATATTTACCCAAAAACAGCCTGTACAGATTAGCTTAGCATACTCATATTTGTACTTGATGTCTGTAATAATACTATATTATAAGCCACTTTGATGACTTGCAGTGAAAGGAGGCCAGTGCTAGACTTGGGGCATTTGTCCATGATTTCTTGGTGGTGGTCCATCTCACTCACTTTTGAAAAATATGTTTAGAATTATTTCACATAATTCTTTAAATGTTTGTATAATATTTAAAGGTAGATTATACTATTCTTAAAACAAGACCTATGTCCCAGGTACTTAACACGAACAACTAAATTTATAGAACTGGATGAAAACAGGAAATATTTATTTACTTCAAAATTACACAGTATAAAATAACAGTATTCACAAATGGAAAAACATCTCACTATCGCATATGATGGCCCTATGATCCTAAAGGGACACTTCCTATCTGGAAGGCTACACCTTTGTGTCAGCCCCAAATCTGGCTAATATCCCTATCACTTAAATGTTGACACATTGGGTATAGTGCTATCTACGTAATATTGATATGTGAGGTGCTTTCCAATAGAAATTGTAATTAAAACAAATAAAATGTAGTTCAGATTGCCCCTATAAGGGCTAACATTTCACTATAATATAGCCTTACAGACGTTTCACTGTTAGAACGGCTTTTGCAAAGGCTTCAGTCATAAGTTTTCATGCAGTTTTATATAGATTATACTATTGCATTCAGGTAAAGAAAAGGTGGGTCTTGTATCGTTAAACTTTGTACTGTAAGACTTTATCATTACCTACCTGCATAGATCTACCATCTGAGCATGGTGACCCCTGTCGGTGAAGGATAATTGATCATGTGAAATAAAGACATTAGGGGTTTAGGAATACTTGACCATCTTGGTAGCTTGACACATCTATTTAAAACTATGGGACAGCCTGCATTGCACTTTCTTGCGGCTGCTTTTTTGCTGCACAGCTTTACTGGTACATCCTGGGGAAATGTGCTGCTTTCCCTTCTACAGACTGAAAAAAAGGATAGAAGGAGCTCCAGACTAAAAATCATGAGTGTCATTTTTCTCGCAAAATATCAACTTTTTAAATTCATACAGCTCTTTATTAGTTAAACATCTTGAAAACTGCATTATTACACTGGCCCTTTAACTTGTAATGTTTTTCATTATTAAATGTGCCAGTTATCAAGAAGGAAGCAGAGTATTTCTCCCCAGGGACACGCTTATCCCAACAGGAAGTTGGTTTCATCTTAATGTTCTTGAAAAACTGGCCAACCCTTTTCTCTACAGTAAATAATTCTTAAGAAATCCAACATCATTTTTGAGGTCATTGTGTGGCTCAGTATGCTAAATTGTGGCTCAGTACTTGGTAAGAGTGGGGAGAGGTTCTAACTCAATGACAACATTGGGGATCGTTGTTTATCCCACCACAGGGACAGACAAGCATACTGTGATTCTAATTAGCACATTAAAACAGCTATTTAATGTGTGGGAGCTGCACATTTGCATAAAAATACATCCCAAATATTAGTCAACTTCCCAGGAATGTACCAGCTATTTGATTCTAAAGTGAATAGTTCCTAAGGTAATCAGTTGTTTTCTGCTGTATTCTTATGCAAATGATCATTTCCCAAATTCTAAATAGCTGTTTTGATAGGCTGATTAGAATTACATTCTGCTTGTTATCCCTAACGTTATCCTGCAGTTAGATCTCCTCCATCATCCTTATACAAGCATATTTTAGTTTCCTAGATTATGAAATATATCAAAATAAACAATAACATTACAACATAACAACCTGATTTTTGCTAAATCTCTTGAGTTTGCAAGCAGTTGATTTTCTGAGTTAACACCCATGTAAATCCCTGCTAAAATTGGCATAAAATGTATCATTTGTTTTGGCCAATCAAAGGCAGCTAGTACATTGTATCAATCTGTAAAGCCAGTTTGTGCACCAAAGAATCAAGGAGGAGCCCAGGCATTGCTGTGTGGGTCTTTGCATAGAGCTGCTGCTAGCTTGAATGCAAGTATATGGTTAAAATCTGTACCCAAATGCAGTGTTTCTATTGGTAGGTACACTGTGCCTACGTTAGCAGCTCTGGGGGTGTGGAAAAACATGTTTTATTTTTAAATAAAATAAATGTGTGTGTGTGTATAGAATGACTCAATGTAATGTTTTGATGTGCTGCTTGAGATAAGCAGCATGTGTTAGATTAGATAAAGGTAAAAACAGGAACACTTAGATATACCTTTAAGCATCAAGCCACAAATTAGCATACTGAGTCTAGCATACAGAACATGTGCAATTAATGCTGGTCATCTAATGAATGACTGCATTTAGAACAAAATTATTAATACAACCTACAACCAGTTTTTCATGCACTTTAAGAATCACCTTAAAAAATCAGTTGGATTTGGGGGTGATAGAGTCTCTTAAAATTAGTAAACAAAGTCTAAAATAAATGCCTTGCGTTCATGAGCCACTGTAGTACTATATTTATTATACTACTATTCTGAGTTTGCATGATCTACTTCCTTGCGGAGGAAGGTCCTATGAGGAAGGTCTTATGTGCACTGTGGGAATGTGGTAGCTAAAACGCCCAGAACTTTCATTAAGACTAGTGGAAAGCTTATTAGTTTACAAGAACACACAATACTAAAACAGCAGCAAAAATAATAAACTGAATAAAGGATAATGGAATCTTGCAGTCAAAAATTAATTCAATTTAAATATTGAAAGATTTTTTTTTTTGCTTTCTAATAATATTTTGAACCTTGTCAAGATTAGTAATTCAAAAGACCATGAAGAAAAATTGAGACCACAGTAGTCCTTTAATAATTTATAAAAAATGTAATAATGTAACAATCATTTTAACAGACTTGGCAGATAATAGTTATATATGCATGCTTATATTTTAAACCAAAATATCAAAATAATAAGTATGTTCCACAAACCTGATTCCTAGCACGGCAGTGAGAATGCGTTGTTTTTGACATGAAGACTTTGGGCCCTATTCTATTAGCTGCTCACAAAAGCTTTGAACTTATAATTTATGCTGCAGGTGTTTTTTTATCTAAATGTCTAGATGTATTCTATTTACTGAAATTTGCAATTTACCTCCTTAAGCCTAAACTTGTAAACACTGCCTTTTTAAGTCTGATCTGACAATATTTAAGCATTCCGTAATTTACTTCTTACACACAATAGCCAACAGTAAATGAGACCATCATCATGGCATCAAAAAAAATGGAAGTTACATGTAATCTGCAATTGGAGGCTAATAAGTAATTAGTGCCAACAAATTATATGTGCCGATCTGGCTTGCAATCAAGCAATCTATAAAATGCATTAGACCATCTGTTTTAGTCCATGTGGGTTTCATGATATGTATTAACCCTATGAGCCCCGGGATCAATATTACACAGAAATAACATTTAAAAATAATATTTTTTATTTGCATATTTGTTGTGCAATTAATTATTTCCATGCATTTAAAGTACAGTATTGTGCGTTTAATTGCTGCTACAGCTCTAGTAAGTGTTTGAAAAAGCCCTTGTGAGTCCTATTTAGTATTCATAATATTTTTGACGGAAAAGTGATACTTTTTCAGTTGCGGGTTAGACTTCATTTGTGAGCTACAGGGTCTAATAGAATATCGATTTTGTGTTTAATTATTTAGAGCTCATAATATTTGAGTTGTGCTAAAACCAATGGAGTTCTAAGGCCTAATTTGCATCTTTGGCTGGCCCAAAGTAATTGTGGGAGGGGAACTCATAATCGGATTGCGAGTAGCTAATACAATATATGGCAATATTAAGAGCGATTTTAAGTGTGTATAAATGTATTAATTGAGCAATAGAATAGGGCCCTTTGTCTATCATCTGCACCGTATCCCCAAATAACTATATAGAACCTCAGGCCCTCATTCAATTGCGATTTGGCCAATTGAATAGGGCCCTAAATAAGCACATAGCATATTTTTTTTTAAATAAGTTTTTAGTTAGTGAAAATCTTGCTTTTGGATAGATGCTTACTAACTAAAAACTTCTTTAAAAAAAAATATGTTATGTGCTTATTTTGGGCCCTATTCAATTGGCCAAATTGCAATTGAATGAGGGCCTCAGTGTTCAGGCAAAAAAACTATATTTCAAACCAACTCCTTTAAAGAATTCAGTTACTCCCTCTACTGGCTGTACCTGA
Organism: Discoglossus pictus; assembly: GCA_027410445.1. NCBI lineage: Eukaryota > Metazoa > Chordata > Amphibia > Anura > Alytidae > Discoglossus > Discoglossus pictus. The sequence goes on from CM050168.1 coordinate 14,612,325, forward strand.
TACAGCCCAAACAGTCAGAAGGTGGTCCTGATTTTAATGCAAAATTAGTCTATACAGGGATTACAATAATATGGGTTAACAATTGCATTTTAATGCATATTGTTTTCATTAAAACCTACTATTTTAAATGCATGAAAACATGTGAATTTGGTGTTCCTTTAGGAGCTCCTCTATATTTCTAAAAGACATATAGAGGTTGGTCAGATGACAGCAACTTCCCTGGCCAAACCGGAGTGGGCCTTCAGTTTTAGGACTCATTCAGCCTTGAAGTTGTTCTAGATTGTGGTTTGACATTAAAAAAATCAAATGTCAGCTGTGTTCAAATCCTGAGGAACAGGGAAGAGTACTTGATACCCCCAGAAAACCTCCTATTACCCAAAAACGGCTCAGATAGTTTATTCAAATAATAATTAGACACAACTAAATACTGGAGGAAAACAGGCCACAACACTTATTGTTTATTGATAATCACAATGACATAGCAAACAATTGACGACCATAAACCACCTTCCAACAATCACATATTGCTATACTCATACATTATAACATCACTCCCCTTTGGGGGGGGGGGGGGGTAGATGAGAGGGTATTCCCTCAAGTAGCTGGAGAAGAATGGCACTGGGATTTATATTCAGCTCCTTCGCCAGCTAGCCATGTAAAATCCCTTACACCTGGTGCTGTTGGTTCAAATGGCTCTTCCTCACAATCCAGAGGCCTCCATACTTTGGTTCATGCCTCTATATTGTCACGACTGGGCTACTGCAACTGCCTTTATCTAGGACTACAGTTGGTACAGAACATTGCAGTGAGGTTATTAACTAACCAACCTTGTTCCTGCAACATAACATCTGTCCTCTCTGCCCTATAATCCTTGTGAAATACACACATATTTCAAGCTTGGCCTGCTGACATACAAAGCTCCACACGATGAAGGCCCCAGCTATCTGTAGGAGCTCCTCACTTTTTATGTTTCAAATTGAGCACTGAGATCTATAGGGGACAATCTTTTAACCATTGCCAGAATCTCTTCTCAAACCTCTGGGTCCCAAGCTTCAAGGACTCAAGCTGTGTCAAGGACTCATGGTCAGTCTAAAGGACTGTCAATAATTATACTGACTGCAACCGTAGTCATGGGAAAGGGTTATATCTAAGATTGTTGTTTGTTGTCATAAAAGATGTATTATGTATTGCTGGTGGGGGAAACAGGAAACAGTGTAGTCAATATTGTCACTTTAAGGTAGATGATCCTAATGCCCCAACCCTAGTTGTGGGCACCTTTCCATACCATTCCTAGCATTATAGTTTAACGACAAAGTGGCACTGCTGCTGTAGTTGGATTTCTCCAAAAGGTAATGAACATTGTACCGACAGTCTAGATAGGCTGGATAGGGGTGAGAAGAGCGTTAACATCCTGCCAATTAAGCAATTGTTTTGGGAAACTGCAGAGGTTAATGAGGGTTAGGTGTTGTAACTGATAACACCTTGATCAGTTTGAGTGGTGTGACTGATACCCCTTTGATCCATTGTCTGCGGTTAACTACAACATCATTAGCATAACTTCCTATGCTGGTTTATTGGTACAAACTATCCACAACTGACATTCATGCTACCGGCAAACAGACAAACCGCTAAACGATTGTTGCCAGTCAGGAAAAACATGAGGTCAGCGGCCAATCCATGTCTAATAGCGAGGCTAATCATGACACTGGTCCTGGCCTAAATAAAGGTCAGCTGAACCTAGAGGGCTAGGTCATCCATATAGGGACATGGTTCTAGGAGTAGGTTAATAGGGGCATATGTGACACTGTCTTGCTCAGCCCAGCAGACTGACAGGCACCTATCCTATTGAGCACGTACCTCATCGTGTATCATTGGCTTGAACCCTGTAAAGCACATATCTCTTAAGATCATGAAATAGACTATCTGCTGGTCATGTAAGCCACCTCCTGTCACCAATCAGACTGGAGACAAAACACTTTTTAGGCATTCCTGTAGTAATACATGCTAAAAGCTACAGATACATTAAGCTTATACAGTGCCTTGCAAAAGTATTCACCCCCTTGGCATTTTTCGTGTTTTGTTGCCTCACAACCTGGAATTAAAATTAATTGTTTGAGGATTTGCATTATTTAATTTACAGAACAGGCCCACAACTTTGAAGATGTTTCTTTTTTTTTTTTATTGTGAAGCAAACAACAAATAGGACAAAATAACAGAAAAATTCAATGTGCATAACTATTCACCCCCTAAAGTAAATACTTTGTAGAGCCACCTTTTGCGGCAATCACAGCTCCAAGTCGCTTTGGATAAGTCTCTATGAGCTTGCCACATCTTACCACTGGGATTTTTGCCCATTCCTCCTTGCGAAACTGCCCCAGCTCCTTCAAGTTGGATGGTTTGCGCTTGCGAACAGCAATCTTTAAGTCTGACCACAGATTTTTTATTGGATTGAGGTCTGGGCTTTGACTCGGCCATTCCAACACATTTACATGTTTCCCCTTAAAGCACTCAAGTGTTGCTTTAGCAGTGTGTTTGGGGTCATTGTCCTGCTGGAAGGTGAACCTCCATCCTGGCCTCAAATCCCGCCCAGAGTGGTACAGGTTTTGCTCAAGAATATCCCTGTATTTAGCACCATCCATCTTTCCATCAACTCTGGTTATTATAGATTTGATGGTGCTCCTGGGGATCATCAAAGATTTGGATATTTTTTATAACCTAACCCTGACATTGTCCCTTACTTGTTTGGAGAGTTCCTTGGTCTTCATGGCAGTGTTTGGTTAGTGGTGCCTCTTGCTTAGGTGTTGCAGCCTCTGGGGCCTTTCAAAAAAGGTGTGTATATGTAATGACAGATCATGTGACACTTAGATTGCACACAGGGGGACATCATTTCACTAATTATGTAACTTCTGAAGGTAATTGGTTGCACCAGAGCTTTTTATGGGCTTCATAACAAAGGGGGTGAATACATACGCACATGACAATTTTCTGTTTTCTAAAAAATAGTTTTATGTATATATTTTTCTCATTTCGCTTCACCAACTTAGACTATTGTGTTCTGATCCATCACATACAATTCAGATTAACAAAACATTGAACTTAAGAGTGTAATGTAACACAATAGGTAAAAAGTCAAGGGGGGGTGAATACTTTTGCAAGGCACTGTAGGTATATTCATTCAGACACCCAAAAGTCTAACAATTACAAGCTACCTCTAATTTTCCAGATTTCCCTTTACTGCAGTAACAAATTCCATATCTATGCTTGTGATTTTTGGTCCTTACAGAACTCTGCAGCGAGGCAGGCAGTTGAAGGAATAATTAGGATATATAAAAGCTCTTACATAACAGTTAAATATGCATAAATTATAAAAAAAAAAAAAAAAATGTTTTACTTGATTGTCATGTCTCTGATGATGTAGAGCAGTATTGATAAATTCCATGTCCCTTTAAAGGACCACTGTGGTCATTTGTTTGGGTCTTTTGAAGAACTACACTTTATAATAGGCAAAACAAAGTAAACTCAACCTTTACATTTTTTACTTTTATATGCAATCAGTCTTTATTGCAGTGTTTGCTTTTCTTTTAACTAGTAAATATCAATTTTCAATATATTATTTAAAAAACAAACAAACAAACATATTTTGTGATAAAACTGACACTGGATATAGCTGCTTTTGTACTGTAGTGGTTTCTCCCATCTTTTTCAGTCTGGTGCACAGGCCTGGAGCCTAGTTCCTTACGGCTGCCTATTTATTGCACAGCTGTACTGGCAGAATCTGAGGAGATGTGCAGCACTTTCTACTCAACTTTAAAGATAGGAGGCTCTCCAGGTTAAAATAAGTTTTTAGTGTACATTTTCCTCAATAGATAAATGTAGTTTTAATTAGAATCAGTTGAAATGTTTAAGTTTATACCAAGTCTTACTCCTTAAAAGCAATATAAACTGGGACACTACTGGGGCTCTTTAATGAAATGTTGGAGACTCACAATCTTAATCTTTCTACATTAAACACTTTGATGGGCAGAGTTTCTGCAAACCTTTATCCAGTGCCATATACTCTGTATACTGCATTATGCCAAGCTGTTGTACAGATTATGCTTGCACTTTATAAATAAATAATATAAAAATAATCAATGCATACTGCAATCTGCTTCACATTATATACTGTATAATAATGCTACCAAAAAGCATTTTAAAAGAGGACAATAATCTATCTGTCTGTATACTTATATATTGCAATGCTGCATTAGATCTATTGCAACTTTACAGTATGAATATTTCATAATCATCCTCTTTTCACAAGGAAGGTTAAGTCACATTTTTTTTATAAACAAATAGTGGCATTCCCCTTTCAGTGAACTATGTTTCTTCTTCCTTATTTCAGTTAAAGTTCTTGAAATTATGCAAATTACAAATGTTTGTAGTGGCATGGGGTATTCATAATTCCTGCTGATCAACTCTTAACTATGAATTGTTAAAGTACCACTACAGTGCTTTAATAACAGTAGATATATGTTTAAATTAGGCATTGATTATTAATACATTTCTTACACAATGATTTACATTGACAATATTTGGCTTACTTGAAAATATCAACTTTGAAAACTCTGAGCTGCTTGTCTCCACCCCTTATTAAGTCATCATGGAATGAGAGCAATTCTAACTGGGGGCTGTGCTAAATGATCAGATCTAAGTTTGTGTTCTTGTCCAGGTAAACCAATTTAACACACCAAAATACCACACAATATTATTGAAAATCCATGCACTATGAGTGTTAGCCCCATTCTGCCCAACTTGGATCTTGTCTATTTCATAGCCACACACAGGCCGAACACTAGGGTTGAATGCTGCGCCACAGCACCACTTGGTGGTGAAAAAACTTACTGCAGGCAAAGAACTATTTCCACCTCTGATGTGTCGCAACTTGACGGCGGTGAATCGTCAGCAAGGCCATCGCTATGTTCTGTGCAGGCACGCGGCCCACCAGAGCCTCGGGCGCGTCTTTCATATCTCAAGGCCTCTTCTGTCGGTGCACCTTATGCCAACATCGGAGGTGGAAATAGTTATTTGCCTGCAGTAACTTTTTTTCACCACCATGTGGTCCTGTGGCGCATCGTTCAACCCCAGTGTTCTGCCTGTGTGCAGCTACGATAAAATATGTAACTACATTTTATAATGTACAAAATGTTTTAGACGGTAAAAAAAAACAAAATCAACTTTTACATTTTTTACTTTCATATGAAAATATTCTTTATTGCAAGGTTTATTTTTTAAGTAGTAACTATAAATTTTCAATATATTGTTAAAAAAAAGATATTTTCTGAGAAAACTGACACTGAATATATATAGCTTTTTTTCTCAACACTTTTTTTACTGCAATGGCTCCTCCCATACTTTTTAGTCTTGTGCACAGCCTGGAGCCTACTTCTTCTACTGCTTGGAGATACAGTAATAATATGGCCACAATGCTCCAGTAAACACACATATGTTGTAGAACAGACATTCGAGGCTTCAACCTAGACCATGAGAAAAGAGTCAGAGAAAGTAAACGATTGTTAGCACTGAAAAACAAGGTATTGCCCTTAAATGTGGGACTTTGCTTCAAAAAACACATATTTGAGTTTGTGTCTCACCATTTAGGACTGCCTCCCAGTCAGAGTTCCTCCCACCCCTTCATGACCTCATATTGAGTGGAGACAAGCAGCTTAAAGGGACATGGCAATATTTTTTTCATTATTGCATCAGGAAGAGGGTATTTTATTTTTTCAAATAAATGTCTTAGAGCACAAATACTTATTCAGAAATGTAACTGCTATTGGGGTTTTGCCCTCTGCCACAGACTAAATCATGTTCTCTACATTTTCTATTAGTCTCGTGGACGTTTAAACAGGTTTTACTTCATATTTTTCATGCAAAAAGCAACATTTGTAATGTTGCAGTTGTGCTTTTTTAAATGTTTGAAGAAATAAAAAAAAACAGTTGTGTTCCATGTGCCTTTTATGTACACTGTCACAGACTCCTTTTCCAGTTCCTGGATCTTAGCCCATTGAGCCACCATAAAGGACATACTGCTTGGCTCCAGCCACTGCACTATGCACATAAACACCTCCATTGTATTGTAATCTTTTTGTCCCATTGTTTGCCAGATAAAGTAATGTACTATATTTAAGGTCTGGACCACTAGTCATGGAGACAGCATTATGTGTATTTGGAGGTTGGTCTATTGTTCACAGGTGCCAGACATGATGCCAGGATGCTTGACAATCAGATCCCATGTGGAGTCAATCTCACGTGTTTGTCTGCCACTGTCATTGTTGTGTTGTATTCACCCCCTCTGTATCTAACCCCTATAAATACTGTATTGTTGGCTTTCCAAAAATAAATACATTCACTGCTGAGACTTATAGAAATGTCATGATTACATTATTTAAGCACTAATATTACCAGTGTGAAGTTATATGTTGCCTGTACATGGTTATTATGTATACTAGTTATTATATGTTAAAGAGGGAAAATGTATATAGAACAGGAGAATACATGAGGATAAGGTAAAAATGCTCTGCACTTAAGTTGAGCTGCAGATCATTGCATCCTCACACATACAGGACGTGATAAACAGCAGTCAATACTTGAGATTAACATCAAGGTTGTTTACTAGTCAGATATACATATCTGGTGAATTTGATCTCAAGAGTTTTGATAGCAACCAAGATGGGACTTAGTGCTACATCATACATATACACAAAGGTACACATGGGTATGGGATATGTATAAATATGTTGGGTCCATGATTCAATAAAGGTTCAGTTCTAGTTTTCACATACAGTGGATATAAAAAGTCTCCACACCCCTGTTAAAATGTCAGGTTTCTGTGCTGTAAAAAAATGAGACAAAGATAAATCATTTCAGAACTTTTTCCACCTTTAATGTGACCTATAAACTGTACAACTCACTTGAAAAACAAACTGAAATCTTTTAGGTGGAGGGAAGAAAAAAAAATAATGTGGTTGCATAAGTCTGCACACCCTCTTATAACTTGGGATGTAGCTGTGTTCAGAAATAAGCAATCACTTTCCAAATCGTGTTAAATAGGAGTCAGCATACACCTGCCATCATTTAAAGTGCCTCTGATTAACCCCAAATAAAGTTCAGCTTCTCTAGTTGGTCTTTCCTGAAATTTTCTTAGTCGCATCCCACAGCAAAAGCCATGGTCCACAGAGAGCTTCCAAAGCATCAGAGGGATCTCATTGTTAAAAGGTATCAGTCAGGAGAAGGGTACAAAATAATTTCCAGAGCATTAGATATACCATGGAACACAGTGAAGACAGTCATCATCAAGTGGAGAAAATATGGCACAACAGTGACATAACCAAGAACTGGAGCTCCCTCCGGAATTAATGAAAAGACGAGAAGAAAACTTGTCTGGGAGGCTACCAAGAGGCCTACAGCAACATTAAAGGAGCTACAGGAATATCTGGCAAGTACTGGCTGTGTGGTACATGTGACAACAATCTCCTGTATTCTTCATATGTCTGGGCTATGGGGTAGAGTGGCAAGACTAAAGCCTTTTTTTACGAAGAAAAACATCCAAGCCAGGCTACATTTTGCAAAAACACATCTGAAGTCGCCCAAAAGCATGTGGGAAAAGGTGTTATGGTTTGATGAAACCAAGGTAGAACTTTTTGGCCATAATTCCAAAAGATATGTTTGGCACAAAAACAACACTGCACATCACCAAAAGAACACCATACCCACAGTGAAGCATGGTGGTGGCAGCATCATGCTTTGAGGCTGTTTTTCTTCAGCTGGAACTGGGGCCTTAGTTAAGATAGAGAGAGTTCCAAATACCAGTCAATATTGGCACAAAACCTTCATCTTTCAGCATGACAACGACCCAAAGCATACATCCAAATCAAAGGAATGGCGTCACCAGAAGAAGATTAGGAATGGCCCAGCCAGAGCCCAGACCTGAATCCAATTGAAAATCTGTGCGGTGATCTGAAGAGGGCTGTGCACAGGAGATGCCCTTGCAATCTGAAAGATTTGGAGTGTTTTTGCAAAGAAGAGTGGGCAAATCTTGCCAAGTCAAAATGTGCCATGCTGATAGACTCATACCCAAAAAGACTGAGTGCTGTAATAAAATCAAAAGGTGCTTCAACAAAGTATTAGTTTAAGGGTGTGCATACTTATGCAACCATATTATTTTATTTTTTATTTTTCTTCCCTCCACCTAAAATATTTCAGTTTGTCTTTCAATTGAGTTGTACAGTTTATAGGTCACATTAAAGGTGGAAAACGTTCTGTAATGATTTATCTTTGTCTCATTTTTTTACAGCACAGAAACCTGACATTTTAACAGGGGTGTGTAGACTTTTTATATCCACTGTATCCAAGGTGGGAGTCTGTTTCTCTGTTTTGTATCCTGAATTGGGGAGTGGTCTTGCCATAGGCCACTAGTAACATGTATCCAGTATTCTCTGCCTGTACCTTTGGGCATTGCCCTCTTCAGAAGCTACCTTTTGTGCCAGAGAGAATAAGAACGATTCTGCTGTGGTTTTAACTAGGTTCCTATCAAGCCCCCTTGAAGAAGCTGGTTGCGACAGGTATGTTGTCCTATTTGCTCCTGGTGGCTGTGATACTGATCATATCTCTACCGTGCAAGTAACTTATCCTGATCACTACCACAGGTGCTGAGATATCCTCGAACCCAAAAAGTCCTTCTGGGTAGTTAACCTGTAGTCTATAGCAGGTGGCCCTGGGCAGTAATAGCCCCTTCCACGGATCATCAAATATACCTTTTCCCTGAAATACAATAATTCAAATAGCCCCTACCCCTGGATTGTCACATACACCTTTTCCCTGAAAAATCCAGCAAATACAATAAATCTATTTAAGGAGGGTAGGCCTACCTTCAGAACCATGTTCCATGTCCCTTTAATTTAGAAGTTTGGACATAAATGTTAGAAAGTCATTTTAATATTGAATATTGATTTTCTAAATCATTGAATAGTGATGATCTTAAAGATTGCTGCTTAATTCAAATATCTAACTCCTGTTCTATGTGCATTACGGTGATACTTGAACCCATCCTTCTTCAATTTTCTGGTAAGTGAAACACTTGTAACATAAAGATTTTAGGCAAAAACATATTACAGGATATTTCTCCATGTGAAGTGAGCTAGAAGAGGTTGCTCTCAGAGTGGCTTATCATGGCCATAGAACTAACCTATAAACGTTGGTTTGTTCTCTGATGAGCACCTCTGACTTAGTTTTTTGTTTAAGGGTTATAGGGGACTCCAGACGTGGACTCATTGCTCACTGTGCCTTAGGGAGTCCAGCTGCACCTCACTGAAGAGGCCCATAAAGGCCGAAACGCGTTTGGGTTTGCGGTTTCTCCTGTTCAGGGTAGAATTGCCTGGTATTTCAGGGCTGGGTCACTCTTTTGAGTGGCACCATACTGATATAATACAGGATATTTCTCACTGTGAAAGGGCACAAGTGAGCTGGACTTCTTAGGGTGGATATGGGGGAGTTAATTCTCTTTAAAGAAGCGTATAACCTTCCACCATAACGCGCTTATCCCCTTTCTCTCCCTCTTTTACCACTATCCCTTAGGATAGAAACTCGCAGACTTACAATCTAAGTACATCGCTTCCTTGAACTGACAAATATATATGTTATATATAATCCAATCAAGTTATCAGCTAAGGGCCAGAAGTAATACGTATAATATATTTAGGGTTGAAGTATAAAATATCATTGAATAAAATGTTATTGCATTTTATAGCTCTGGTCACCAAATATGTATTTCCAACAATAGCAGCCATTTGTGTGTTTAATTCACTCTCTTTTCAGTATATCTTTCGTTTTATGCTGAATTTCACATATTATGTATCAAAAACAGAATTAGAAAATAATATATTAATATTCCACAAAACATTGAGGTAACAGTTTGTGCAGAACCCTTTGAATGTATCTCCATGGTAACCACACTACTGATGCTCCCCTTTGCAGAGATGCCTAATCGATTTGTTCGGCACTCGGCTTTCTCCCCTGGCTGTCATCGCGGTTTCGGCTCTCTTAGCTTTAACCTAGGTGCTTGCAGCGAGGTGTCATGGCGGCGCGCAGAGCGGATTCACGTGGCCTGTTCGGTGAAGCTGTGCGGGCGGTACTGGGTAGTTGGCCGGTGCTGCAGGTGATAAATGTTTTATTGGAGCTAATCATAAAGACAGAGGATCTCGAAAAGCTACAGATAAGCAGATGTGTAATGGATATAAACACAATTAGCACATGCTCACAATATAAAAAAAAGTATTATTTCACAATGGTGGTTTATTCAGGTATCTTATTAATCACATAATAAATACATTTATTTTATAGCTATGTTACTTAACGTAATTGTGTTGCTGACCAGTGATTTTCATGTAAAACTGGATATTGTGCCATTATGCTTTAATCAATTTAATGTTATTAACAAAATTAATCTTATTGCAGTAAAGGTACCTGAAGTTTATACATTTTGTCTGTCAGTGATCCTTTGGTTACCTTCTCCTTAGCCCTAGATAATATCTAAAAATGGTTGCTAATCATTGCTATTTTACTCCCTGGGGAACTGCACATGCTCAGATCAATTATAGCAGGGAGCAATTAGCAGTAATTAGAACATTACCCACTAGCACAAATTTTGATTGACAAATTACAAATGTCAGAGTAAGCATGTCTGATAATGAACATTCAGTTAAAGGCATATATAAGTTTCATGGATTATGATTGCATCTGATAGTGGAGAATCAGTAGTGTATGCAAAAAAAAAATTGACATAAAAAAAATACCAAAATAAACATTTAAACACTTACATTAGAGTTAGCAAAATATCTTGTCATTTCTGATAGTTAAAAAACAGGGTTAACACCCTCTCCGAACCCAGGCTAAATGAGCATTTTTTTTTTAAATTGTTGTGGCCAATCAGGAGGAAGCAGAGGCTGAAACATTTGGGGTTGCTGTCTATGCTGCAAAGCAGCCTGGGAAATGTAGTCAGACTCATATGAAAATAAATAGTACTTTATAACGTGCCAATCTGTACAGCACATTCACAGTAGATTATACCCGCAGTTGTCTGTTCTCCTGCATCGTTGCTGCTGGTGTTTTTAAATTTCCCACAAAGACAAGAGATAATAAGCTGTGACCCCAGCAACCATGTGACTGGCAGCACTTCCTCAGTCACAATCTGTACCCACTGTAATGTAACCCCTAGGGGTGTGCAATTCCAGATAGCAGTACCCAGCATGTAAATATGTAAGTACCGTACATTCAACATTTCAGTATAAAAAATATTTTACTACTAATGCATGGTGCTTTTTTTAGGAAACATTTGAAACCCAGGAAACTTCAATATACCTTTTTAATAAATTATTATTCTCTGTAGTTTTGAATTATACCTTATGTGGAACCTTTTCTGTGCCTACTGAAAAACCTGAGCCTTTTCTGTCTCCTGACATTACAACACCACTGTCATGTAATATTTACAGTATTCTCAATTAATACAGTGCAAAAAGTTTTTTCTTTTTTGTTTTCTTTTTAAATGAATTTATTAATATGCCACTGAAATTGTCCAGCTTATAGAAAGATCAACTTTTTTGATAATAAATGGAAATGTGTTTGTGTTGACTTTTGCTACTTAACAATTGTGACTATTTTATGTAATTATTGTGTAGTGTGAGTCACTTTTCGTTTCTTCTGATTTGCTTCCGCAGATTGGTTAAGTCTATTCATGCACAGAAGCTTTTAGCTACTACACTTGACATTTGGCAATCCTCATATGGTCAAAAAACAAAGTTAGAGGTGATTAATCGGAGGATGAACTAACCATAATAGGTTAGTTCTATGGCCATTATAAGCCACTCTGAGAGCAGCCTCTTTTAGCTACTTGTGCCCTTCACAGGGAGAAATATCCTGTAGTATATCAGTCAGGTCTCACTCACTAGAGCAACCCAGCCCCGAAATACCAGGCAATTCTAACCTGAACAGGAGAAACCGCAAAACACAGACGCGTTTCGGCCTTCATTGGGCCTCGTCTGTGACGTGTAGCTGAACTCCCTAAGGCACAGCGAGCAAGGTCCTGTCTGGAGTCCCCCATCACCCTTAGGGAGACTAATCCCTGAGGGTCATTTGCATAAACAAAAAACAAAGTTAGAGGTGCTATATGGTTTCAATAGTCCTAACTGAAATTAATTTTTTTACAAAGTTCATCCGTGCTAGGAATCAACCCAGTCGAGTTAATGACTGTCCCATAGTAAAGAATACTTCTATATAATGATAACGCATTTGTAGTAATCTTATATTTAACATATTCTCGTTTGAAGAGAATATTTATAATGGACAGAAACTTTTTAAAAGGTAAAAAAAAATAAACATTTTAGTTTATTTTTTTTGTATGTTGTTGTAGAATCTACCAGTGGATCCTTTAAAATTAATTTGCTTTGTTTTATTATTATGGGTAGTATTAATACATTTCACACAACTTTTTATTATATCTTTTCAACACCTACAGCATAAAAGGTCTGGACATGGTAGGAGCAATGGGCCTTTCTGGTTCGTTCTATAAACTATATATGACCTCATTGTATGCACCCCATCCGAAACAAACAGATATTTAGCATGTACAATAGAATAGTTGTCATTTTTATGTCATTTTAAGTATCCATTTAAGAAAACTCTATATGAAATGCACCACTGACCACTTGACTTTCCTCTTCACAGATAGCTGTAGAGAATGGGTTTGGGGGGCCTCACAGCCAGGAGAAGGCCGAGTGGATGGTCGGAGCCGTGGAGCAATACTTCCAAACTAATGGTGAGTTACACATTTGGTGGGCTATCATGTATAAATTGCTTACTCCTTTGGAAGCATACATTTTCATCTTAAGAACTTGACGTTGCTTGGGTCGGCCCCCTCTACCTCTGCAGTGTCTCATACTAGCCAATTAGTGACCATGTCTCAACAGCTTGTTGGAACATGTTGTTTAGACTTTGCCCCTGATTGGCTAGTATGAGACAGCACTGCCAATACTACAGGGTCAGCATGAACTGCACAGGGCAGACCCAAGCAGGTACTATTTGTATGATAGATACGCAGGTATATTCTATACCTAGTAAAATCCAGAAGCCTCCCATGTCCCTTTAACACAGGGGTATCCAAGTTCAGTCCTGGTGGGCCACACAACGGCCTGAATTTGAGGATTTCTTTTCTGTGCACAGGTGAATCAATCAGCATGACTGAAGAAGCGATAGTCTCACCGTGGTGCAGCAGGGATATCCTCAAATCCAGGCCTGTGTGCGACCCACCAGGGCCAAACTTGGATACCCCTGCTTTAAGACATTCTGCTTGTTCACGTTAGAATTTCAATCTGGGAGATCACCACACAAGCGCTATGCTGTTTAGTTGTAAGATATTAAATATTCAGATTGTCATTTATTTTGGAAGAGAGAACCCTCCTCCACTACCCTGAGCACCAGCACTTGGGAAATTCCAGAAGAGCTGTGAAGGATGTCAAGTCTTTCTCAGCACTTAAGGAGTTAAGATAACTTTGTTTTCACTCATTTTTCATGTTATCTTGTAACCGAGAAAAAAAATGAATACAAAACCGTGTCTGTTTAATCAAACCTGAACACAGGAATGCCAGTTCCTTCTAACTACCTTAAAGTGTCATGAAGGGTTCTCTGTTTTTATTAGTCAAATTAAATACTTAAGTGTTTACTTACCTATTTAAACAACATTTTATTAACTTGTTTAAAGCTCTGCTTTTGCTTACTGAAATCTTCCAAACAGTCCCTGCAAAGGTTCACCCCTGTAGTGATATCATGCAATGTTTTTACAGTACTAGATGTACTAGCCAATGACAGACTGGGCCTCAGCTGCATATTACTAAAATGCTGCTGAGTCAAAGAGTCTGTTATATCTAGTACTATGTAAACATTATATTCATGAGCTATAGGGGGCTGACCTTTGCAGGGACTGTTTGGAAGCAAAAGCTGTTAAGCCCCTGTAATAAAATTATCTTTAAATATACAAAACATCAGTTAGTTTATTTTAATATTAAGACCGGGAACCCTCTCTATCCCTTTTTAAAATGTTAAATAATTCTTTAATTTCACCCCATGTTTAGTTTTTCTTCACCTGATTGTTTCACCATATTCTGTATATTTTCCATTGTTTCCCCCTTCTCTCTCAGCTAACCTGGAGCAGTATGAAGTGGAGGAGACGCTATTGGGGATGATGAATGATGAATTTGACACGCTTGTTGAGGACGGGAGCCTGCCTATGGTAAGATGTTTTCTAGTAAGTCATTATGCAACATATACAGTCAGGTCCATAAATATTGGGACATCAACACAATTCTAATCTTTTTGGCTCTATACACCACCACAATGGATTTGAAATGAAACGAACAAGATGTGCTTTAACTGCAGACTTTCAGCTTTAATTTGAGGGTATTTACATCCAAATCAGGTGAACGGTGTAGGAATTACAACAGTTTGTATATGTGCCTCCCACTTTTGAGGGAGTTCTGAAGCATTTGGCTGAATATGAGCAGATAATATTGCCCGAAACACTTCAGAATTCATCCTGCTGCTTTTGTCAGCAGTCACATCATCAATAAATACAAGAGAACCAGTTCCATTGGCAGCCATACATGCCCACGCCATGACACTACCACCACCATGCTTCACTGATGAGGTGGTACGCTTTGGATCATGAGCAGTTCCTTTCTGTCTCCATACTCTTCTCTTCCCATCACTCTGGTACAAGTTGATCTTAGTCTCATCTGTCCATAGGATGTTGTTCCAGAACTGTGAAGGCTTTTTTAGGTGTTGTTTGGAAAACTCTAATCTGACCTTCCTGTTTTTGAGGCTCACCAATGGTTTACATCTTGTGGTGAACCCTCTGTATTTACTCTGGTGAAGTCTTCTCTTGATTGTTGACTTTGACACACATACACCTACCTCCTGGAGAGTGTTCTTGATCTGGCCAACTGTTGTGAAGGGTGTTTACTGTTGTGAAGGGTGTTTTCTTCACCAGGGAAATAATTCTTCGGTCATCCACCACAGTTGTTTTCCGTGGTCTTCCGGGTCTTTTGGTGTTGCTGAGCTCACCGGTGAGTTCTTTCTTTTTAAGGATGTTCCAAACAGTTGATTTGGCCACACCTAATGTTTTTTCTATCTCTCTGATGGGTTTGTTTTGTTTTATCAGCCTAATGATGGCTTGCTTCACTGATAGTGACAGCTCTTTGGATCTCATATTGAGAGTTAGCAACAAATGCAAATAGCACACTTGAAATGAACACTGGAGCTTGTATCTGCTCTTTGTAAATGGGATAATGAGGGAATAACACACACCTGGCCATGGAACAGCTGAGCAGCCAATTGTCCCATTACTTTTATTTCAAATCCATTGTGGTGGTGTATAGAGCCAAAAAGTTTAGAATTGTGTCGATGTCCCAATATTTATGGACCTGACTGTACATCTATAAGATGGTCTGAGGAACCTTGTGTCAAACATAATGCTGCATTTAAGAAGATCAGAGTGGAGAATCCTAATAAATATTTACATCTGAGTATCCAAATTCATACTTCATTGTCAAAATCTACAAATGGACAGGCTGATAATCGTGGCCTCACATTTCTTAGTGTTTGTAAAAATGTAGGTAAAAAAAATATCCTGTTGTCTATTCCTTCTAATCCAAATGAGCAAGATATATAAAAAACATAGAAATAAAAAATAGAGAACTTTTAAAGAAGATAAAAATATCATAGTGATTTTTGACAATTACCCAGAAAAATGAGATAATAGATCATGATTGGTGTCTGGATCAGAAAGAAAAATAACAGCTTCAATATATGTTGAATGTAATAAAACATAGATTACAGTAAACTGATACATTTCTTGTTATTAAATATAGTTTTAAAGGGACATGGCATTGCAAAATATTTAAGTCATCAAAGAGCACCGACAACCGTATTTCTTTCAAATTAATTTTACTGTTTTAATTGCTAATTATACCCATTGTACTTTATTTTACATTGTAAATAGTGTTATGGCAAATGCTGGCTCTTTATGGGTTTCCCTGGGGGTCCAGTGGTTAGGATTTGGACCCTGCAACCTGGGTTTGATTCCAAATCAGGGAACCAAGTGGTCACACCACCCTGAAGCCAGGTTGGGTCTGGTCAGTACTTGGATGGGAGACCTCGTAGGAATACCAGGAGCTGTATGCTGTGGCCAACTGGAGAAGGAACTGGCAACCTGTTCCAGTATATCTGCCATGAATTCCAAGTGGATCAGCATGACCATGGACATAAAGATGTCCTAGTGTGTTACAGTCCATGAGATGACACAAAAAAAGATATATAACCAAGTTAATCCTTAAACTGTTCTTATTGATGGCTGTGTTGAGCTTCCTTCACTCTGCATTTCTGCAAGGACCACAAATAACAAGCATCCTCCAAATGCCAATAATCTCATTTCTACAACAACAATGTAAGATTATTTATTTTGCTTCTTTAGACATTGTAATCTCAAAGGGAAGCAATGTGATATTTATTTGAATCATCCATGTATTGGGGGGGCTCTCAAAGGGACCCCCTGTCCTTTCTTTGGAGTGAATCAGTTTTTGCTTGCCTGTTTTCCTTTACAATACCTGTGAGAGTTGGTACAGACATATGAATCCCTTTGGCTCTGGACACGCACATTATAGCTGTCCCTGCTAATCTCCTAAGCCTTCCTGCTCTAAATTGGTGACTAACTTGAGACTGTCCTTTTCAGTTTACAAGATCCTCTGTGGAATCAGACCTGTCTGTGTTTAAAGGACCGATGCGGTCACATTTTATCTACATGGTATTTTGTATAACTAAACTTGATAAAGGGCAAATGGTTTAAGAAAGCAACATAAATAAATAAACACAGCCTTACTTACAGTTTTTAATTTTATATACAATTGTTCTGTACTGCAGGGATCCATTTTCTTTGTTAGGCTGTTTCTTGCAGCTTCTGTCTCAAGTCTCCTTCCACCTCAAGGGAAACTAAAGTGGCATCTTAATTGGGCATAAAAATAACACATTAGAAGCTGTATTATTTTTTCTTCAAAGGAGGATATTTTACAGTTCTGACCACACTGGTCCTTTAAGCAAATCCAAAATAGTAAACAAGACTCTGAACTCATGGATTCTGCTTTACACCCGCATAAATAGCAGTGAAATTCAAGGGGAAAAACTGTGAAAAATGATTTTCGCTTGAAGCTCTTTGCACTGTTTTTAAATGTTGTATTAACTTTTTTAGCTCTCAAAGTATTATTTATTTACCTTAAGTGTTATCTCTAGTTCAGCTGCATCAGCCAATGTATTGAGCTTGTGGGAAAAGCCTCTCAGATCCTGATGGGACCATTCCTTACAACACAATCTAAATGTTTATATACTCTATTCACTACAAAAAAAAAAAAAATATATATATATATATATATATATATATATATATATATATATATATAAAATACTGAGGTGGACAGAGTGAATTGGCACTTGCAGGGTGCTTGCAATTCTTGGTCCCTTCAGAGCCACAGAAGTTCTTGGGAGGATTATCTGGGTTATATTAAACCTTTTATAAAACAGCGGGGTATACATACATTTTTAAAATACTAAACTTTATTTTCCCCACTTGGAAATCCGCTGTAGAGCAGCATTAAAGGACCACTTTAGTGCATTGCAGATTCATATGCTTGTTTGCTGTGCACAGACTATTAAAAACAGTATGCAGTTCCAAATAAGTAAAAAGTTTTTAAAACATTTATTTGAATTTAAACTGACTGTTTCCCCCTCATGCAGAGCTGTCTTTCTCTTCCTACCTGTGTCTATCAGGGGAATGGCCCACTCTACCTGTATGCTGGACTAAAAATAAAATCTGATCATTGACGGTTCTGCTTCAGACTGAGCATGCTCAGGGAAAGGGGTGGGGCTATGATGGCTCATGAACTTATTGGACAGCTGCAAGCATGTAACAATAGAACTGTTACCTCTGTGTAGGCAGAGCTAATGATGTAATGGGCAGGGCCAGTGACATTAGTCCATCCTGCTTACAAGCATGATAGTCCACCATAAAGGAAGAGGTGGCCACTCCACTAATAGACACAGGTAGGAGATACACAACTCTGCTTGAGTGGAAAACTGACAGTTTAAAATAAATGTTAACTTTTTTTTAATGTTTTTAAAGTGCATACTGTTTTTAACAGTCTATGCCCAGCAATCCGGTTCCTTTTAATTACTTCCATTTAATGTCCAGCCCTCCATAAGTTTCCCAGTAATCAGGATCTAATGTTTACTCTCTTCTTCCTTCCTTTGCCCGGGTGCACAGGTGGCACAGGATCTCTGTGTGTTGTTCTCCCAGTGCCAGCGAGGGGATTCGGCTCAGGTGACAGAAAAGATTGCACAGCTGAGCCAGAAGAAATTCAATGTCAAAGCCAATGTGCAAAATGCGTCTTCCAGTAATGAAGAGGATGAGAGCAGCGAGGAGGAGGAGGAGGTGAGGAGTTAGAGATGGGAGGAGGATAATTAAGCTGTTGTGGTTTCTAACCGGCTCTTGAAGCCTCTGCAATAGGATCACAGTAATACACTAACAAAAATAGTTAGTTGTGTTAATTATGCATTGATCAGTAATAATAATTATACCTAATAATTATAATAATAATCTTCAGTATTAAATTCACTTTCAGTATCAGCCTCTTGTTAAACTGTCTGTCTCCACCCTGATAATGTTATCAATGGGCACATGGGGTTGTAACTGAGAGGTCCCTACAGCAAAAGCTTATTGCCAAGCAAAATCACTTTATAGGGCCCAGTAACACAGTATAGGGCATTATTGTGATAAAACATTGTGCCTGAAAACTTAGCACTGCCTACTAGACAAAACATCCTCTTCTCCTTGACGTTTTAGTAGGTGGAGACCTAATTAACACATTCCAGGGGTATTTTAAGCTGGCCTGTTGGTTTCTCAGTATGCTTTGTATGTAATATTGTGTCGTTAAAGGACTTGAGGGAATATGGGGGAAAGCACTGACTTAATAAGACGGATGGAAGATACAAATGAATAGGCATGTCTTGTGTATGCGTTCTCCGATCTGCCTCAATAAGACTAACCTTTATTTAGTGCTAAGAATAGCCTTATATATTTTTGAATTCCCTTAAAGGGCCTCATAACCCTCCAGCTATATGAAACTTCAGTATAAACAACTTTTACATTCTATAGTCCCAAACTTTCTATTTATTGTTCATTCTAAATTAATGTTCTATATGTTGTTGCATGGAAAATAAATTACATTAATTTTTATTTAAAAAGATAATGCTAAACTTGTACTGAAAGTGATGAGATGAAATGGTTGGATCTGCCTTCGTTCTACAATTTAAAAAAATATGTTTTGAAAATGTTGAGACTGTCTAATAGTATGATTAAGTAGGGGACATAAACAGTCTTCAAAAATTCTGACATTTTTTAACAAATGTTATATGTATTTTGTTTCTTTGTTATTATATAGATTAGATTACGTGAGAAGGCAGATGATATAAACAGGGCTGCTAAATGTATGCAAAATATTATTATTGTTCTCACCCTAGAAGATACATTTTATTTTTTTTTTGCCCTTTTTAAGGGCACATCTGAGTATTTTGCTACTGTTTTCATAATATAATTCTCGGACCTTATGGGTTTCGGCTGCGCCACTTGTGAGCAGGCACTGACACTGCACGCACGTCACAGCGGCATCTAGTGGCAGGAGTTGCAGAGCAGACCCTCCACACACCAGCATTACAAGGCAATATTAACAACTGCAATAATAAAAAAAGGCACACAGTGAGATGACACACTTCAATAGTAAGGTCTGTGACTCAACAAGCCGCCATCCTCTTACTAAATGTAGATTTAATTACATCAGATTTAACCCTTAATGCACAGATGCCTTTGCATCTACCTGCAGCTGTTTTTTTTTTTTTTAACCAAATCAACAGGAATTTGGCAGATCAGTCCCCTATGTGATAGGGTAGATAGGTAAGGGGTGCAGACAGACATCTGGGGAAAGGGACAGACATGGTGGGGAGAGAAAGGGAAAGGAGAATATTGAGGGAGAGACTGAGCAAGAGGGGGTAGAGAGGGAGAAAGGGTAGAGATATAAGGGGGGCAGAGAGACAGCTGGGGAGGGGAACAGCCATGGGGGTCAGAGGGAAAGGAGAAAGTTGGGGGGTGGGTGTGTAGAAGATCATAATTGGGGAGCCCCCCCCCCCCCCCCCACACCATTATGATCTCCTACACCCGCAGCTTTCTCCTTTCCCTCTGGCCCCCATGGCAGTCCCCCTCCCCAGATGTCTCTCTGCACCCCTTAACTATCTACCCTTTGGTTCCTTCTGTAAGAAATCCCTATCATATGGGGGACTGATCTGACAAATTCCTGTTAATTTGGTTAAAAAAAAAAAAAAAAAAAAAACAGCTGCAGATAGATGCAGAGGCATCTGTACATTAAGGGTTAAATCTGATGTAATCAAATCTCCATTTAGTTAGATGATGGCGGCTTGTTGAGTCACAGACCTTACTATTGAAGTGTCGTCTCACTGTGTCTTTTTTATTATTGCAGTTGTTAATATTGTCTTGGAAAGCTGGTGTGTGGAGGGTCTGCTCTGCAACTCTTGCCACTAGATGTCGCTGTGACGCGCGCGTGCATGACCGGGTCAGGTGCCCAATGTCAGTGCGATGGTGTGCCGAAACTCATAAGGTCCGAATTCCCTTTAGCAACTTTTTATATCACCTCTTTTTTTTTTTTGGGTAATTTCTATTATTCAATTAATTTTTTTTTTTTTTTGTTTTTTTTTTTTTATTTTTATTACACTTATGGATATTAAAACAGGTGCAAATCCAACTACATCCTGTAAGTTAAACTATTATTAGTGTCCAATAAATAGTTTTTACCAGACTACTGTGATCCTTGTAAATCAACATTTTGTACCATGACCTTTTACATGTGCAATTCATTTATTTTCCATTTTTTGTTTCCCTTTTGTAATTTAGGGCATGGACTGTGAAGCTGCATTAAGTTCCTTTTCTTCACCGCGTGGTGCAGCAACTGGATCCGGCCAAGAACCTAAGGTGGAGGAGCCAGAGGCCGACGGTTGGACTGTAGTGAGAAGAAAAAAGAAATGATGTGGGCTCTAAATGCTCTAGAAGATGGTGCTAACTTACCCTGCACTGAACTCTGAGAGAGTTGGAGAGAGGCCACTCCTGCTGCAAATGTTATATATATATATATATATATATATATATATATATATATATATATATATATATATATATATATATATATATATATATAATGTGTGTGAAACCCAGATGCTCTGTGATCTAGAAAGCCTTTCTATTCTTGATATCAGATAGAAGGACTTGCAAGCTTTTTCTCTCTGGTCTATTAACAGACAATAGGATAATGAGGAATTTTGCTTTTTCGCTATTATTGTTTGGGAATTGGTTTACATAAATATGTTAAAATAATATATACTTTATCATGGCAGAAGGGGAGTGCAGTGGAGTGAATTCAAACTGGATTCTGGGACTTGTATTTTAGTTAGTAAACAATACAGCAGTGCAATACATCTCCCAGAATTCATTGCAGAAGGTGGTTTTAAGGGCAAGATATGACTAGCCAGAATATAATAAGGAATGGTTGTCTACAGCACCAGATGTCATGGAGAATGTGGTTACCCAGAGATACAAACACTGGGAGATCCCAGGTCTGGGTATAACCTCTGTATTATCCTCTTGCAATTGCCGGTAAGATGTTACGTCTAAGGAGGTGCCTGGTACATTTATACTTCTTACATCGCCTATCGTATTGGACCCTGCCAGAAATAGGATATTTGCTTTTCCGTTTGTATAAAAAAAAAATTATATTGTAACCAGAGCAATAACTAAAGAAGCACCATATGATGGAAAGATAAGTAACATTGAAGCAGTTGAGTCTAAGAGCATAATTAGGCAGCAGATACGCAATTAAAGAGATAAGGTAGGATTCTGGATTTTACTAGGTATGTAATAAGTCTGTATATCTAATATTTTATTAAGGAGAAATTGATAGATCTGTTTTTACGGTCTAAAATCATACAAATAATCCTTGTTTGGCCTTGGACAACTGCATCGTATGTAGACGCAAACTGTAGATGTGCAGAATAATGTCCTAGCCTACAAGTTATCTAGACTTGTGCTGCTTGGCCACTACGCTGCAAATCCAACTCTGTGTTTGTCTGCATATGCAGTGGGCAGACCCATACAGCAACTATTTGTTTGATTTTAGGCAGTAATTGCTTATAATAAAACATAGCGCCAAAGTTGCTATATAGCATATCAAGACAGATACAATATACTTGTCTAATGTTATTAAATACAAACTGTACTTCATAAACTATGTGCATATATTACATTTCCAATTTCAACATTGAATCTTTGTCATAGTCTTATATTTTTATTTTTTTAAGAAAATATAATTTGTAACCTTTAAACAAAACATAGTAATGAAAATATTTGAACAAATGAATAAAAAATATAAAGTATATACATGAAGGATATCTTACATAAAGATATGTGCAATTATAACTTCTTGTTTTCCAAAGAATATGCCACTTTAGCATTTTTTTTTCTAATTTGCTGCAATATGATGTTTAATAATACCAAAAACAAAGTACATACAAGTAGATAAATACATAGGTATATCACATACCTACTAAAATCCAGGAACCGTCTACATCCCTTTTTAAGCTATTTTTTAATACAAAGAAAATACATTTTGGTGCTGCTACAAGCAGGTAAGCCAAAACTTTGTGTGTTTTTTTTTGTTTTTTTTATTGTGATTAATTAATTAGCATAATTAGTCAAGAAAATTTCATAAAGCTGTTTTTTTGTTTAATTAGAAAAAAAACATTTTTTGATGCCTCTGTGAGACTCTTTAGGCATCCATGATGCTTTGGTGTAAATTTCGGATGAGAGATGAGCAATTACATTTCTGGACAGTAATGTTTGCGTCTATTGATGTAGACATCCTGCTTTTGGGCCTGTGAGGGAGAAAGGGTGTGGTGTCAATTTCAATCACATTCAATTAACTAACAAAGACTTTCCTATTCAAAGCTTTATCTGAATGTTTTTATGTCCATGCCTTACACAGCTGCTAATGTTAGTTTATTTACTTCACAAGGGGATTTTGATACCCATTTTTAACAGGTGTGTACGTCTTCAGTCATAAAGTCATTCAGGTATCCTGGGTTTATTAAGTGTTAACCCCACAATTTATTAATATTACAGTAGTTAGTAAGCTATTGATGTGTCTGTAAAAATTCCCTACATGCTTTTTATCTGGTCTCTACATTGTCGATACAAATTGCCTAAACTTTTTAACCACTTCCTTGCTCTGCTCTGGTGGATATGTTGCAGTTTCCCAGCAGCTTGTGCTGCTGACTGAGCTAGCTGCCTTTTTATTACTATGGTGGTACCGTCACCCTCTAGCAGCTCCAGTCTTGGTCTATCTCCTATTGTATATTACAATACAGCTGAACCAATGTGAGAAAGGTATTGTCTTTCCACTTCACAAGTTTGGAATCTATCCTGTTATGTGCACGCACGGCACGGGAAGCCTCCTGCTGCTTGGCTTGCTTGCGTCCCGATATACTCCCTAAGGCCCTAACCCACTACATCAGTTACCGGCCCTAATCCTAACCCCAACCCCCTACACCCCTTTGCTGGCCCTAACTCCATACACCACTTACCGGCGCTAAACCGAACACGAAAACCCCTAACCACTTACCGGCCACTTAGAGACAGCTACATCGGGACGTCTGCAGCGCGCTAACCATGCGTGCACGTAACAGGATAGGTCCCAAGTTTGTTTATGCAAGTTCTTGGTAAAACAACATTTTACATATATATATATATATATATATATATATATATATATATATATATATATATATATATATATATATATATATATATATATATATATAATAAGGGAATTGTGGTCTTATTTTTCACTACAGTGAAGCAGAACTGCAACTTTTTTAAGTAATATTACGTCAAAAATAGGGTTTTGCTCATATGTTTATAAAGTTGTAGTTCTGCTTTATGCGATATTCCTATTTATGTATTTAAGTGCTTAATCAATAAAAAAGATCAGTTTGGATACATATCTTAGCCAAGGTCTGGTTTGATTACCAAACAATTTGAATGTACTGCTGATTGTGCCTCGATCATATCACTGCTGCTTTCAGCAAATAATAAAATGTGGTTACTTTTCCCTTGAGCATTATTTATGTTTAGGTTAAGTGCACTATAGTTATCACTTTAGACAAAACAAGTTCTGTATTCTAGAAAATAGTTACAATTAATACAAGAGACTTCAGCGTCACAGAGTTAGTAAACATCTGTTGTGCATTTAAAAATTAATTTTTAGACATTAAAAAAGTTTTTTTTTTTGCTGAAAAATGAGCCATCTAAAAGTTATAATGAACCTATTTCAATTGCAGACTGCATTTGCAACCATGTTAGGACTTCCTTCTGACATATACAGATTAGGGTTTCCCATAGACCAGGGTTTCTCAGTGTTCGGGGGAATTCGTGGTTCCCATAGGAGTGTCAGGGCTCCTGATATAATGAAGTGTTAAATTATTAAAAACAGAGCTATTTGGAATCCAAGCTGACATATTGTAATCTCTCATTTAGATACATTTACTTAACATATATCAAGAGAAAAAAAAATTCTATAGTAAAATTTCTTATTTGTCTTCTTAATCGAACCTGGAAACACTCTTGGTTAGAATTTCATAAAACACAAAAATAAAAATCCACTTCCTAGTGCAGTAACCCTAATAATAGTTAAAAAAAAAAGGCTTGTATTCAATTCACATTTGTCGGTGCACAATGTAGAGGCTCTCAATTGGTCGGTATGTCCTTTAGTCTTATAAGAAGCACTGGTTATCTTCAATCTATGGCTTTCAATAACGTAATTGTATTTATGGGAAAGGGAACCCAATTCCAGACTATGAATATTCATGCAAATGACCTGTTGTAGAACCTTGAAACTGCTACCATCGCGTTTCGTCTTTTAGACTTCCTCAAGGTTCTTTTGTTTCAAAGCAAAAAATGCTGTTCAGGTGTCAATGCTTTCTAGAGACACACGGTTGCTCCTTCTGCGGTTTGGCCCCTGAGATAATTACCCCCTCTTTCCGTGGAAAGCTTTGTTGTATTCCCAAACCTCTTGAGAGGTTTTATAAGTGTGCTTGGTCCCTGAAATCTATTTTTATTGGCTGTGGGCAGAGGGTGGGTGGTTTCTTGAGAGTTGCTTTTTGACGCTGGGGCTCTGTCAATACTTTGTGTGACTAGAACTGGCTGCAGCTGATACTTCCAAATAAAAATAAAGAGGGAGATCCTCAGTGTAACAGGGGGAGTTTGGCGCTCATTGCAGCAACGTTGTGCGGACCTTCAGCTCTCATTGCGCATGTGCAAGCCTGTAACTTTTAACATAGTGTTAACAAACTCGCAATTACGACAACTATTATAGGTGATACCTTTCTTATATTCTAAAACTACCACCTAATTTCAAGTGTAGTTCTTCAAAAAAGTTGTGTTAAATGTAGGAAAATAAGTAGACAAAATAGAGGACAGCCAGAGATCTCATCTATGCCTTAATTATGGATAAGTTATCTAATGCCATAACATTACACAGAAATACAGACCACATTAAGACTTCACCCTAAAGACATCATAATGATGGTCAGTATTTGATATCAATAGAGTGTAGACCAGGAACAAATCAAAAATACCCATTTCTTTGCATAACAAGGTTCTAACCAAGATTTTGGCTGAATGATTGGGCACAGGTGTAATGGCCATTATCGAACCATATCAAATGGCTTAAGCAAGGGTCACAGCTCCACCCAAAATGTTAAGAAACTGTTAGCACTCATATAACACCAACACAGTCTCCGAAGTCACACATCTACAATGAGACAGACCCCACCACATCAGTCTTGTTAGATGCTTGGGGGTGCAGTCATCTTCTCGCTACTCTACACCAGCTCAGCATATCTTTCACATCCTCATCTCAAACTTTTACTTCCTCCCACAAACCTCCATTATGAATTAACTTAGTTCCTCAAGATTTGTCTTGGAGTGAGGCACAAGGAACATGTGCATCCTACCACTCTTATTCAATCTCGTCCATCATTAGTGTGTATGCTGCGGGACAAGCTAGAGGAGACGGACCACATGGTCTCCATTTGTGCAACAATAAAAACATACATAAAAATAATACAATCTCCATTGTTCCAGATATCATTGAAAAGTATAGTTCTTTTGCAACAACATAAGCCAAACGCCTCCTCAAGACCCAACAGACAGGCCATGATTTAGGTTAAACACTGAACAAATGGGAGGCAACTAGTATTTGAAGTCAAATTGCTTTACCTGTGAATTCTCACAGTGAATCTAAATCATGGCCTGTCTGGTAGGTATTGAGGAGAGGGTTTGGGACGACTGACATAAGCATTCTGGGAGGTTCACCCATACACTGTTTACTTACTTCCTGCATAAACTGATTCATCTCCTTAACAACCATCTATAACAGTGGTGGACAACAGGCAGCCCAGGGTCTCGTGGCCCTCAGACGCTGCCCTTTTATTCCTCCACTGTTAGAGAATCCCGTGTGCTTTCATAAAGAGAAATCCTCATTATCTATACCTCTATTACCAATTAAAACCATATGGAAAGTTTCTGGACTTTACTAAGTATATATCTGTATATTTACTTTTATGTGCTTTATTTGATTAAGAAGGGCTGATAAGCTCTGGTTTTACTGCCTAAAATCAAACAAATAATACCTGTATGAGTGTGCCCACTGCATTGTATGCAGACACAGACTCTGTAGGGTTGGATTTGTAGTGTAGTGTCTTAGCCTATCAGGGACCATGTCTCCGCATCATGTTGTTGAGTCTGTATCTTCATGAATTGTAGAGGGTAGACCCAAGCAGGTAATATTTGTTGGATTATAGGCAGTAAAAACAGAGCTTATAAGCACTTCTTAATAAAATAAAGTACATAAAAATAGATACACAGGGATATTTATATACCTAATAAAATCCAGAAACCTTCCATATACCTCGACAAAGCTCTGGACTGGTCCTTGAATGCAACATCCAGAGAGGACGCCCTTGGAACAAGGACATCTTCTCTATTCTCTTTTGTTCTAAATAGAACATACTCATATTATCCGTTGTGTTTGTCTTTATGTCCAGGAATAGAGCTGCTACTAAAAGATGAAAAAGGTAAACCACTTGAAGATTTGCCTCACTTCTGTATGATATCATTTCCAATTACCAGCGCTACACATTTTTGTTCCTGGCCAAACATCTTAATTTAGAAGACTCTTCTTGTGCATTTAATGACGTCCATGTTGGTGCGTTTAACTCTTCCTTGTGGTGTTGACCCTGAGACGACTGTATTCTTTCAGTTTATTTTTTTTATTTATTTTTTTACAAAAGTCAATAACATTTGCATTTTTTTTTATCTATTCAGGAGTGGAGGGGGAGCTATCTATCGTCTCCTTAGTGTTTCAGATACAATTTTAGTATTCAACACTATTCCTCTCTCCCGGACATTTAGGAAGTGCTATCCACACTTCAAACTGCAAATCCTACTTTCTCGACTGCACTGAAGACATTGGACCCAATGTCTCAGGGGCCTAGTAGTAAATAATTGCTTGGATCTCTCATTAACAAAATATATGAATCTGCTGGTGGATCAGCTGACTGACAGCTCAAAATGGCGAACTTCAATATTAATTTACTGAAGATTTTTGTTAAAGAACATTAAACTGTTCTTACTTATTGTTACTACATAGTTACCTATATTTTTAAATTATACCATATTTGGAACCTTCCCTGTGTCACTTTAACTGACAAAAACTACATACAGTGGATATAAAAAGTCTACACACCCCTGTTAAAATGTCAGGTTTCTGTGCTGTAAAAAAATGAGACAAAGATAAATAATTTCAGAACTTTTTCCACATTTAATGTGACCTATAAACTGTACAACTCAATTGAAAAACAAACTGAAATCTTTTAGGTAGAGGGAAGAAAAAATATAAAAATAAAATATTATGGTTGCATAAGTATGCACACCCTTAAACTAATACTTTGTTGAAGCACCTTTTAATTTTATTACAGCACTCAGTCTTTTTGGGTATGAGTCTATCAGCATGGCACATTTTGACTTGGCAAGATTTGCCCACTCTTCTTTGCAAAAACACTCCAAATCTGTCAGATTGCGAGGGCATCTCCTGTGCACAGCCCTCTTCAGATCACCCCACAGATTTTCAATCGGATTTAGGTCTGGGCTCTGGCTTTGGATGTATGCTTTGGGTCGTTGTCATGCTGAAAGATGAAGTTCCTCTTCATGTTCAGGTTTCTTGCAGAAGCCTGAAGGTTTTGTGCCAATATTGACTGGTATTTGCAACTGTTCATAATTCCCTCTATCTTAACTAAGGCCCCAGTTCCAGCTGAAGAAAAACAGCCCAAAGCATGATGCTGCCACCACCATGCTTCACTGTGGGTATGGTGTTCTTTTGGTGATGTGCAGTGTTGTTTTTGCACCAAACATATCTTTTGGAATTATGGCCAAAAAGTTAAACCTTGGTTTCACCATAACACCTTTTCCCACATGCTTTTGGGAGACTTCAGATGTGTTTTTGCAAAATGTAGCCTGGCTTGGATGTTTTTCTTCGTAAGAAAAGGCTTTCGTCTTGCCACTCTACCCCATAGCCCAGACATATGAAGAATATGGGAGATTGCTGTCACATGTACCACACAGCCAGTACTTGCCAGATATTCCTGCTGCTCCTTTAATGTTGCTGTAGGCGTCTTGGTAGCCTCCCAGACCAGTTTTCTTCTTGTCTTTTCATCAATTTTGGAGGGAGCTCCAGTTCTTGTTAATGTCACTATTGTGCTATATTATCTCCACTTGATGATGACTGTCTTCACTGTGTTCCATGGTATATCTAATGCCTTGGAAATTATTTTGTACCCTTCTCCTGACTGATACCTTTTAACAATGAGATCCCTCTGATGCTTTGGAAGCTCTCTGTGGACCATGGCATTTGCTGTGGGATGCGACTAAGAACATTTCAGGAAAGACCAACTAGAGCAGCTGAACTTTATTTGGGGTTAATCAGAGGCACTTTAAATGATGGCAGGTGTATGCTGACTCCTATTTAAGACAATTTGGAATGTGATTGCTTAATTCTGAACACAGCTACATCCCCAGTTATAAGAGGGTGTGCAGACTTATGCAACCACATTATTTTTATTTTTTATTTTTCTTCCCTCCAACTAAAATATTTCAGTTTTCAATTGAGTTGTATAGTTTATAGGTCACATTAAAGGTGGAAAAAGTTCTGAAATGATTTATCTTTGTCTCATTTTTTTACAGCACAGAAACCTGACATTTTAACAGGGGTGTGTAGACTTTTTATATCCACTGTATTTCAGTGCTTCAAGTTTTACTGAAAGTGTATACATTTAAAGAAACATTAATTTAATAAGTACTTTTTATTACCTATATTTTTAGATTATACTATATTTGGAATCTTTGCAGTGTCCGTTTAAGTCAAAATAATAGAAAAGCAGCAAAAAATATGTGGTTGAAAATGGAAGTGCTGAATGTTTAAACTTCCCTTATTTTTCATATTACAGACAGAGCCCATTACCACATACTTCCTATGAGGTTTCAACACGTGATCTTGGGTACTATAAACGCTGGAAAAATATTGAATATTAGAGTGTTTATATAATATTTTATGATTTAAATCAATAGATAATAACACATACTGCGTGTTCCTACAGTAAATGTTCATTCAAGTTTATTTTTACATGTCAGTCAGACTTTCTGATCCACCTCAAAACTATAAGATAAGAGATCATTACACATATTAATGGATTACCCACATGGGGGTCTGAGCCTGTTGTCTTCACAAGTGTAAAAAAATAAGATTGGGAGCACTCCCTGGTGTCTGAGCAATTTTTTTTTTCTTCTTCTTTTTTATTGTTTTTAATCATATAAACATTTACAAAGCATATACAAAAGAAAAGAAAGAAAATACAAAAAGACTTTTATCATAGACAACCCGTACCCAATAGGTATCGGAGATCACACATACATGAAAGATTCCAAATGCAAATCTTCAATAACAGATGGTATAGGCTAATTGCCCTTTAAGGGAGATTAAGAAGGGAAGCGAATACTAATCTGCGCCCTTACCTACAGTTACATTTCCCTGACAGAATATTTGTCCCGTTTTGACCATTTTTTAAATTTAGGACAATTCATCATCATCAAAATATTTGCGTTCCTCGTTAGTTCTCTATTATGATCTATAGTGTTTTTCAACTCCATCCATGTCGGGACTTTTTGCTTGTTCCAGCATTTAACGATCCGCCATTTTGCCACCAAAAGAACAAGAGAGATTAACTGTTTGTCGCCCTTTAAAAGATGATCCAAGTTCATATGGAATAAAGTCAAGGATGGAGCACAGGTAATCTGTTTGCCCACCATATTAGTAAATTCTAAACAGACTTTAGTCCAATAATCTCTTATCTTGACACATCCCCACCACAGGTGTATGGCGTGCCTTCTACGCCACAGCCTTACTAGCATAAACCATCAGCCTGGGGGTTAAATGTTTTCATGATAAATGGTAGCATATGCCATCTATGGATTACCTTGAAAAACAACTCAGTATAGGATTAATTAATAGCTGACTTCTTCACCAGCTTAAGGGCATTACACCACCAGAAAGAAACATCTTTAGATCTCTCTCCCATCTCTTTATGCCAATGCTCTAAAGAAATGAAAGAGTATCCTCTACTATTTTGTAACAATTGGACAAAATATGTCCCTTTTTTTCCTTTTTATTAATAATTCCTCCATTTTTAATAGCCTTTGCAGATTAAGGATTTTATAACCCTGATTATGTAATGAAATTTGTAGGGCCTCATAAACCAACCACGTTAACATTTTCAGTTCAAATGTTCCCTGAAGTTCTTGTAGTGTACAGAGATTATTGCTATTATATAAGTCGTTAACATATACTACCCCCTTATTTTTTAAGAGCTTTATCATTGATCGATTCTCTTGTGTCCACATTATGTCTATTGGGGTGGCAAGGGAGGGATATCTCACTAGGCCTTTTTTATCCCTTATCTTATACCAAAGTTTTAATGGCGATCTTATACTGCTAGGCAGCTTTTTAAAGATAGCTGGATTATATTTGGGAACCATAGAATAGTCTGGATAGCCGTAGTTCCCAGTAACTCTTTTTCTAATGTTATCCATCTAGATCACATATATACAGTGGATATAAAAAGTCTACACACCCCTGTTAAAATGTCAGGTTTCTGTGCTGTAAAAAAATGAGACAAAGATAAATAATTTCAGAACTTTTTCCACCTTTAATGTGACCTATAAACTGTACAACTCAATTGAAAAACAAACTGAAATATTTTAGGTGGAGGGAAGAAAAAAATAAAATAAAAATAATGTGGTTGCATAAGTCTGCACACCCTCTTATAACTGGGGATGTAGCTGTGTTCAGAATGAAACAATCACTTTCCAAATCATATTAAATAGGAGTCAGCATACACCTGCCATCATTTAAAGTGCCTCTGATTAACCCCCAAATAAAGTTCATCTGCTCTAGTTGGTCTTTCCTGAAATGTTCTTAGTCGCATCCCACAGTAAAAGCCATGGTCCACATAGAGCTTCCAAAGCATCAGAGGGATCTCATTGTTAAAAGGTATCAGTCAGGAGAAGAGTACAAAAGATTTTCCAAGGCATTAGATATACCATGGAACACAGTAAAGACAGTCATCATCAAGTGGAGAAAATATGGCACAACAGTGACATTACCAAGAACTGGAGCTCCCTCCAAAATTGATGAAAAGACAAGAAGAAAACTGGCCTGGGAGGCTACCAAGAGGCCTACAGCAACATTAAAGGAGCTGCAGGAATATCTGGCAAGTACTGGCTGTGTGGTACATGTGACAACAAGCTCCCGTATTCTTCATATGTCTGGGCTATGGGGTAGAGTGGCAAGACGAAAGCCTTTTCTTACGAAGAAAAATATCCAAGCCAGGCTACATTTTGCAAAAACACATCTGAAGTCTCCCAAAAGCATGTGGGAAAAGGTGTTATGGTCTGATGAAACCAAGGTTGAACTTTTTGGCCATAATTCCAAAAGATATGTTTGGCGCAAAAACAACACTGCACATCACCAAAAGAACACCATACCCACAGTAAAGTATGGTGGTGGCAGGATCATGCTTTGGGGCTGTTTTTCTTCAGCTGGAACTGGGGCCTTAGTTAAGATAGAGGGAATTATGAACAGTTCCAAATACCAGTCAATATTGGCACAAAACCTTCAGGCTTCTGCTAGAAAGCTGAACATGAAGAGGAACTTCATCTTTCAGCATGACAACGACCCAAAGCATAAATCCAAATCAACAAGGGAATGGCTTCACCAGAAGAAGATTAAAGTTTTGGAATGGCCCAGCCAGAGCCTAGACCTGAATCCGATTGAAAATCTGTGGGGTGATCTGAAGAGGGCTGTGCACAGGAGATGCCCTCGCAATCTGACAGATTTGGAGTGTGTTTGCAAAGAAGAGTGGGCAAATCTTGCCAAGTCACAATGTGCCATGCTGATAGACTCATACCCAAAAGACTGAGTTCTGTAATAAAATCAAAAGGTGCTTCAACAAAGTATTCGTTTAAGGGTGTGCATACTTATGCAACCATATTATTTTATTTTTATATTTTTTCTTCCCTCTACCTAAAAGATTTCAGTTTGTTTTTCAATTGAGTTGTACAGTTTATAGGTCACATTATAGGTGGAAAAAGTTCTGAAATGATTTATCTTTGTCTCATTTTTTTACAGCACAGAAACCTGACGTTTTAACAGGGGTCTGTAGACTTTTTATATCCACTGTAGTTGTGAGCATGCGGGTTGTTGCTAATGCTTGCGGGCTCGCATAGTGAGCCCGCAGTTGCTGACAAGGAGCGCCAAAGGCGCTCCTTGTGCTGGTGGAGATGAGCACCATAGGCGCTCATCCCTACAACCCCCTACGACTTTCGGCCCACAAATGCGGACCGTTGCGAAGCTAGGTGCCGCATTTGCGGAGGTGGAGGCTCCCACGTCGGGTGCAATGAGGGACTTACAACAGAAAATTTACGGACTTAGCATTAGGCACACGAAAATACCCTAAGCGAGAGAAAAAATGGGCGCCCCAAAAAAAAATTAAAACGAGGCTACAGGACCCTAAACACGCAAAACACCACCAAGCACATACAAATTTTCCAAAAAGCCATACGAGGTACAAGATACACTATTAACATGGACGCTACGTCATACACAGCCGCATACTACACACAATAGCCGCCATTTTACAACACTAACTTACACAATGCGGAAATACACAGCTACCCTAACGGCTTCCCCTCGCGCACGCAGCCTATTTACACTGCACACATTGCTGACACTTACACCTCAGCTCCACAACAGTGCAAACCTACATTATATGCTGCAGGAACATCAACACAGATTGTCAGCTCTTCAGCACAATGCTTCCTGCATATATTACTTCCAAAGTATATTAATTTATTAATGTATTAATTATTTCATTAGCATACAAAAACAAATTCATCCAATTTCAACCTGACAATTCATTTAAATTGTTCAACAGTATATTTTTGGCTTGAAACGATTATTTTCCACCCAAATGAACTAAAGATTATGATCTCCAGTTAAAGGGATAGGTTATTTCCAGGGAGTCCCTTGTCTCCTCCGCTAAACCCCTAACCAAAACATCTGATTTGGCAAGGTTAACCTTTAAAAAAGGAAACCCGGCCAAATTCATCAAGAATCGCTTGTAATTCTGGACACGATGACTCTGAAGATGTTAAGGTTAAGACAAAGTCATCAGCGAAGGACAGGCATTTATATTCCTCCTTCCCTATGACCACTCCTTTTATTTCCGACTAATCTCTTATATAGATAGATAGCGGTTCTATAAATAGGGTGAATAGCAGGGGAGACAGGGGACAGCCTTGTCAGGTCCCATGGTTAATTGAGAATTTCCTCATAGTCTAGACCAACTACGTAGGCATTGGAGTTTGTATAGAGTGCTCCCACTGCTTTTGCCCCAAATTTACCAAGGCCAAATCTCTGCAAAACAGTTTCCAGAAACCCCCAGTTGACCTTTTCAAAGGCCTTTTCTGTATCCAATGACACGATCAACGTGTGGAGCTCTCTTGTCTTAAAGTTTATTATTATTTTTTTTATAATTAACTTTTTTATTGAAAGAATAAACAAATAGAACATCGTAAGTTCAGCAAATCATATAACAAATCTCTCAAGTATCAACAAGATATATCAAAAAGTTTCTTTCAAAGTTTTTCTTTTTTGGTTAGAATAACACATGAACATGTAAAACATATATATAAAGTCACACAAGGTCTTGAACATATATACATTCCTCAAAGCAGACATGTGTCTAGGAGGTACAGTAAGGTGAAACCATAGATCAAACATCAGGTCAACCCATAAAAGTAGTTCACACGAACCTTATTGTGGACCTCGTAGAGTCCATAAGTCCCAGCAGGAGGCCCATCGACGGTATCTTTCATCAATTTCAGCTGAAAGTGAGCTCATAGCCCGAATGAACCTGATTTTGTGAAGTACTTCAATGTGAGTAGGGGAGGTAAGTTTCCAGTGTTTAGCTATGATGCATCTCGTGGCCAAAAATATCTGTGTTGTTAAACATTGTTCTGATTTGAATAGCCCCGTAATTGGAAGGCCTAGCAAAGCTTCCTCAGGCTTTTGTGTTACTGTTGTCCCCAAAAGTGTTTCTAATAGGTCGTATGTTGCTGTCCATATGGGTCTTATTTTCGGACACTCCCACAGCATGTGAATCAGTGTACCAGTGTCTGTGCAGCCCCTAAAACATGTGTCAGGGTGTGTTTTGTTCAGAAGATGGAGTCTTGCTGGTGTAAGGTACCACCTCATTATTGTCTTAAAAGAGTTTTCTTTTAGTGTCACGTTTAGTGAAGAGGTATTGTCTTGTTTTAGGATCTTATTCCATTGGCTGTCGTCTAGAGTTACCTGCAAGTCAGCCTCCCATGCAGTTTGGTAATGTGGTTTAACCCTGTTGGTGAGAGACACCATCTGATTGTAAATGATGGCTATATTGGCCTTACCTCCGGGATTGTTGATACAGCATTTCTCAAAGGGAGATTTGGTGTGATATTTGTTGATTTTCGTAGAGTGTGTTAGTGTCTCATTAATTGCCATCAGATTAAGCCACTCTCTATGTGGCACCTGAATTATGTCAGTGATAATTGACGATGTGTTGCTTTGTGAGGTCACCCAGGTATCTGCCACAATTGTTATTTTGTTCTTTATCCACCATTTCATCTGGGTAAATTTATTGAGGTGCTGACCTTTGTGTGATTGCCATAGTGGAATCAAGCCAGAACCCACGCTCAGGAGGTCCACCCTTCTGTTCAGGTCTTTCCATAATTTCAAAGAGTGGCTAATACAAATTGGTAACTCTCCTGTTCGTAGGTCCCGACCTAAGCTAAGCCATAAAACCTGCGATAGTACCCAATGCTTGTCTTCTAGAAGTTGCCTCTCTATGTCTGCCCACACCGGTATGGCCTCTTTTTTAAACCAGGTCGTGGTTTGAGCTAATCTAGTGGCCTTATAATACTTGATTAGATCAGGGAAGGCTAGCCCCCCTTTCTTTTTAGGCGCACACATTGTGGTTCTATTAATTCTTGGTTTCTTGTTATTCCATGCGAACTTAAAAAGTGTTTTTTGCAACACTCTAAGGTCGGGTAACCTGATCGGGGTTGGGATTGTCCTAAATAGGTATAATAATTTGGGAATCACATTCATCTTGATGGAATTTATTCTGCCCAACCATGAGATGTTAAGGAAGGACCACTTGGAGATATCTGCCTTGATTTTGTTAAAGACAGGAGGAAAATTTGCCTCGTATACCAACGCTATAGACCGCGGAATATGAATACCCAAATAAGTTATCTGTTTGGGTGCCCATTTTATGGGAAAGCTGTTTTCTAAGTTCTGTTTCACCGTTTGGGGTAGTGTAATGTTGAGGGCTATGCTCTTGTTAGTGTTGATTTTGAACCCTGACACTCTGCCAAAGTCTGTGAGCAATTGGAATAAATTAGGCAGGCTTGGTATTGGATCTGTAAGTGACAGCATGATATCGTCTGCAAAAAGGTTGAGCTTATGCTCATTAGGGCCAATCTGCACTCCTTTAATGTTTGAACAATTTCTAACTGCCGCTGCCAATGGTTCAAGACTAAGGGCGAAGAGCAAGGGGGAGAGTGGGCAGCCCTGTCTAGTTCCCCTAGTAATATTAAATTGTTTGGACACAAATCCCTGATATATAATACATGCTCTGGGATCGCTGTATAAAGGCATAATGCCCTTCAAAAAGCCGTCCCCCAGACCAAACTTCGCCAATGTTTTTCACATAAAAGTCCAGTCTATCCTATCAAATGCCTTTTCGGCGTCTAAAGATAGGAGCATTAGCGGTATATCCTCTCTGGTAGCCAAGTCTATCAGGTTAAAGATTCTCCTGGTGTTGTCGGGTGCTTCTCTACCTGAGATGAAGACTACCTGGTCCGGATGGATCACGTCCGGCAACAATGGGGCCAATCTGTTTGCCATTATTTTGGAATATAGTTTGAGGTCCGTGTTGATCAATGAGATCAGTCTATAACTACCGCACTGTGCTGGGTCTTTCCCCTCTTTGGGTATTACGATAATTTTAGCCTCTAGAAATTCTGGTCTGAATGAAGAACCAGAAAGGAAACTGTTAAATAATTCTTGGAGGTGCGGTAGCAAGAGATCGATGTATTGTTTATAATAAAAATTTGTGAATCCATCCGGACCAGGTGCTGCATGTGATCTCGTGGCCTTAATAGCCTGTTTAATTTCCTCAGCAGTTATGGGGTCTGCTAGGGTCTCTGCCTGTGATTCCTCAATTTGTGGCAGCTGAATCCCAGAAAGAAATTCATCAATTTGTGATTTGTGAGAGTAGGATCCTGAGTGAGAGGGGGCGGAATACAGTTCTGTATAAAATTGTCGAAAGACATCAGCAATCTGGTCTGGTTTAGAGATCGGGCCTTTCCCTTTAGTAAATATCTTTGGGATGAATGAGTCCGCCCTCTGTGCTTTAAGCTTTCTGGCCAACATACTGTCAGGTTTATTGGTGCTCATAAAGAAGCTGGCCTGCGTACGTTGTAGCATGGAGACCACCTTCTTCCTGAGCACTGTGTTTAAGGTGTGTTTGTATTTCAGAATTTCATTGTAGATCTTAGGATCATGATTCCTGGCAAATAGTGATTGTAACTCTGTGATCTTGCTATTGAGGTCCCTAATTTGCACTCTATCTGCTTTTTTCGCTGCTGCTCCTAGCTGAATACAAACTCCTCTAATCACTGCCTTATGGGCTGCCCACACTCCTCCCCCGTCTACCTCACCCCCACTATTGATCCCGAAGTATTCCACAATTGCACTGCTGATTTTTTCCCTTAGGACTAGATCGTTTAATAGACAGGGATTTAGTGCCCACGAGGGGGACCGTCCCGCTGGTAGAAGTCCAGACAGGGAGATCAGAACCAGGTCATGATCTGACCACGAAATGGGTCGAATGGAAGCTGCTTCTAAGTTTAGTGATAGGTGTTGTTGAATGAACAGGTAATCAATTCTGGAGTGTGACAGATGTCTGGGGGAGTAAAAAGTATACTCTCGATCAGTGGGGTTCATTATCCTCCAACTGTCTATCAGGCAATTACATCTGAGAATATGTTTAAGAGCTCGGGTAGCCGTGGGAGGTGTGAGTTTAGTGGTAGCAGTTGATTTGTCTGTAGATGGATCTAGGACTGTGTTCATGTCCCCCCCTATGATCAGGAGGGAGTGCTCCCAGCCCATAATCAGATCTGAAATCTTAGTGAAGAATTGCTTCTGATCAGTGTTTGGCGCATATATGTTAAGGAAGGTAATTTTCTGGTCATGAATGGTGCCATGTACTGCCACATATCTACCCTCTGGGTCTGTCTGAGTGCGGGTGTGGCGAAATGTAAGCCTATTATGAATAAGGAGAGTCACCCCTCTTTTCTTTTCTGTTGCGGTGGAGTGGAAAGTTTGTTTATATGCTTTCCCCCAGTATTTGGGGACAGCTAGTTTCTTAAAATGTGTTTCTTGCACAAATATTACATCTCCCCCTAGTCTCTGATACTCTTTTATGGCAACCCCTCTCTTAATCGGTTCATTCAGGCCCTGAGCATTATGTGAAATGATATTAATATTCATGACTCACCGTTTGTCTGGGGCTCAAGGCCAAGCTTAGTAGAGCACTAAGGGTTATAGCCGCCTTCGAGTATCTAGTCTGATGAGCCTCCCGCTGGGACTCCGTCCAGAAACCACCTGCGTCACTTCACTGTGCAAATTGATGTAAACGTAAAGTAAAAAGTTAGGGTAGAACGGATGAGGAGAACACAACGATATACAGTGGTTGAAACTGCTTGTCAAGTAATCCGGCGTCAAATTTGTTGACACAAATTTATAAAAAAAAAAAAACTTCTTTTTTTTTTAATTCTAAAAATAAAATTATACTAATAGAATATAACAAAACTAGGAATGTAGTA
This sequence comes from Discoglossus pictus, assembly GCA_027410445.1. Classification (NCBI taxonomy): domain Eukaryota; kingdom Metazoa; phylum Chordata; class Amphibia; order Anura; family Alytidae; genus Discoglossus; species Discoglossus pictus. The sequence continues at coordinate 14,651,173 of CM050168.1, forward strand.
TAACACTACTTCAAGGAGAGCGAGCGCTGTCCTTTTAATTAAATTGGTGAGTCCAGTAGTATTGGACTCCAATACTGACTGGATTCGCCGGGGGGTGTGTATATGGTGAAGCCCTTAAGGGACACTATCAATATCTATATAAAAAAAAAAAGAAGAAATATTCTTCTAAAGTGACAGATAGTTATGCAAGAGTTTAACTAGTCATGTCTGTTCATATTTTTGGTCGCAAGTTTTAGAAGATCAAAATAAGAGGTAGAACCTAACTATAACATATCATATAACAATACATCACAGTGTTATTGGATCTATGGCACATCTGGCTGGTCAGGGGCCCTGTTTTGATGTCTTCTGGAGGGGAGGTTGGAACCTCTACCACGAGAATTAAGACCAACTGTTCTTCCTCGGGGACCCTCTGTCAACTCCCTGACGGGTTGGCTGTCGCCAGAAACTCCAGGAGCATCTGTTAAAGTAATGCCCCAGGTAGCTAGAAGGGCCATCCCCTCCTCTAGGGTTCTGATGGTAAAGAACTTGCCGTCCCTGGCAATCAGTAGGCGAAATGGAAAGCCCCAAGAGTATTTCCAGCCATGGGCCAGGATGTTGTCCAGGAGTGGTTTCATCATTTTCCTCTTGAATAACGTTTGTTGAGCGAGGTCCGCAAAGACACTTGGTCTGTGCCCTTCGATGTCAGGGATACCCCCCCTGGATGCTCTCATGAACATTTCCTTAGTTGTATAGTAATGGAAGCGGGCGATGATATCTCTGGGGCGTTCAGACATGGTGGAACGACCTCCCAGAGCTCTATGGATCCGGTCCAGTCTGTATTGCTCAGAGTCCAGATTTGGTAGCAGAAACTCACAGAGCTCTGACATGTATAGATGGAGGTCAGTTACTGATTCAGGTACGTTTCTCAGTCTGATATTCTGTCTCCGAGATCTATTTTCTAGGTCTTCCTGAAATGTTAAGTGGCGGGCTTGCTCCTCCTTTAGCATGGAGATTTCTTCCTCAATCTTGACATGAGATTGTTTTAGTTTGTTATATTTCTCTTCAAGCGAGTCAGTTTTAGCGTCCACTCTTTTTATCTCGGACGTCAAGTCTGCTGAGACTTTTTGGATGTCCGCTCTGATGTCCTCCCTGAATGTGAGGATCAGGTCTTTGAGGTCTTGGATATCACCCTTAGTGCTTGGCGCTGTATGCTCCATCATTGTTGCTGCCGTGGTTTTTGAGTTAGGCTGTTGTTTTTGAGATGCAGGGGGTGACGCTCTAGGCAAGTAATAAGATTGTATATTCTTGCTACTTTTTCTCGTAGCTACTCCAGCCATGACATAAGAAAAGGTATTTTGTCACTTTTGCGTTTGTAAGTGTCCCCATGTAACGGGCATATGGGAATAGGAAGTTACATCCTGGAGAATATCAAGTCTCTCATGTGAAACATATGCCCCATAAGCTTTGTGCTATCAGGAAGTCCCTTTGTGGTTTACCACTTTTCTCCACTAGATGGCAGTGGCAGACCAGGGAAGTATCGGATGTAATTGATAGTCTTAATTTCTTGTAGTAGTAAGTGAATGTAGTTTAAAGATCACTGATGTTATATTCCTGAAATTTCTCTGGGTAGTAGTGCTGTATATCTTTACTGCAGTACACTGAATATATGTGCACCCCATTAGACCCCAAGATATAGTAAGTTACCAGAGTGCTTCAGGAATTGTCACTTTGACCATCGGGCGGCTGAATTGTAGTGTGCTCTGCTCAGCACCAGCCACATTGTAGCTTGATCCGCCAAAGAAGGAATAAAATACTTTTATTGTGCACATGAGAATCTGTGAACTTCCAATGTAGGGTAGATGGTGCCCCTTTTCTACTTTGACAGATAACAATTGTATCCACTTGCCTTTGGTGTCAGGCAGCTGCATGCACTTAGTGAAATCAGAATGGCAGTCAGTCACTGGGCCTAGCCCTGCCCTAGTTAGAGCATAGAGACCACAAGTCACAAAATGCCCCCTATCACAGGGGAGTGAGGCATAAGAACTTGCAGAGTTGTGTGTCACAGTTCCAAGGCAATGATAGTTGGATTCTTTGCCACAGCTGTAAATATTGACAACAAAAAATCAGGGCTTGGCTGTCGTTTGAAATAGGACTAGAACATAAGAATGCAAATCAGGCTCTAGTCACACACTTAACAAACTTCAGTAGACAATAGCAACAAAATCAAAGGACACTGGGTTGTAAAGGCCTAAGTAGGCTTGTCAGTTGTAGTGGATTTCAGAGGCACTGATAGGCATGTCAGTTGTAGTGGATTTTCAGAAGCACAGATATATATATTGCATTCCTGATTTGCATTTTTGAGCCTGAGCATGTAATTTTCGTAAGCTGCCACTTGGTGGTAGTGTTGAGCTGTCTTTTATACAGGGAGTAGTCATCAGCAAGCTTATACAACCAGTGTAGCCGATCCCTTTATCTCATATAACATAAACAAGTTAAGATGATAAGGGATTGAGGGAAAAAAAAAAGTAAATTCCTTGTCTTAAACAGTTCATTACATTTGGCTGTGGCAGTTTTGCTTCAATTGCTTTGCTGATTAGAGTCCAGCACCAATTAGGATTTAATAAACAGAGCTTTTAATGATGGTTGCAAACATATGTGTCCCAGCAATGAGATGCTGTAAAGGTACAGTCCCTGGGGTGTGGGGGTACAACTCCACTTGCTCCTTATGATCCCAGATTGGTGTAGAAGTTCATTGAATGCACTTTAATCCCTTTTTTTCTATGTCCACCAGTGTCTGTGTGTAGTTGCAGGGCTATTGCTAGCTTTACCCTGTGTTAGCTTTCAGTAGTAACCCATATAGAGTGCTTGTTAATTTTTATGAAGTGAAAAATTATATCTTGTGCTCCACTTTATATCTCCCATCAAGAGGCCCTTCCCTGGGTAGGTGAGCTGGGGTCTAGCTGGGGTAGGATGACATAAAAGGGTCCCCTTGGGGGTTTAGACTCACCAGACACCTTTCCAATAGTTGTTGATTGTGCCCCATCCAGTATCTTTCAGTCCAGTAGATCTGTGCTAAAGTGAAGTCCAAAAGTTGCTGCACAGTGCCAGAGCAATCCAGACTGTTCAGTCACTGCATCTGGTCTTGTAGATCAAAAATAATCCAAATTGCTTGGTAATTTCATGTTGTATTAAAGCCTTTTTGCAGGGAGCTCTGTAATTGTGCTTCCTCTCTGTTTGCTGCTAGCCACACCTCCTCCGTCTTAAAGTTTATTATATTCATCAGGCACCTTGTATTATCTGATGCCTGACGACCAATTATGAATCCTGTTTGATCCCGGTGAATTAGGAAAGATATTACTTCCTTCAAACGATTGGCCAGTATCTTGGAGTTTGTCTTTATATCTATATTAATATGGGATATAGTGCCATTATTTCTAAACACCTCAGGATTTTTACCCTGATTTTGGTGTTTTGTTTTGCATATGACTTCGAAGTTCATATATCATCTATGAAGTTCATATATCATTGGAGCCGAGCTTGATCTTAAGCATTACCTTGCTGGCATGTGAAATAAGTGCAATTGTTCGATAATTGGAGCAGTCTTTGGCACTGCCTTTTTTTGGAATTGACCATTGGCCATTGTTGAGTTTTCAAAATGTGTTGGGATAATGCAAGTAACACTTTCACAGCATCATTCTATAGAATTTTGAACAGTTCAATTGGGATTCCATCAACTCATGCAGTCTTGTTACTAGCAAGACATCCTAGGGCCCATCTCAACTCACTCTTTAAGATGTCTGCCTTCAGCTCATTGGATAAACTATTGAGGTCATCACTGCTGATAAGACCCTCCTGTGTAGATCTTCAGTGTATTCCTGCCATCTCTTCTTTATCTGACCTTCTTCTTCTCTACCATTTTTGTCTTTTATCACGCCCACTCTGGCATGAAAGGTGCCTTTGAAACCCCCAGTTTTCTTGAACAGGTCTCTTCACTTTACTATTATGTTATCTTCTCTATCTCTTTACATCGCTCATGTAGAAAGTCTTCTTGTCTCTTCTTGCTATCCTCTGGAATTCTGCATTCAGTTGGACAAATCTTTTCCTATCTCCACTACCTTTCGCTTTCCTTCTTTCTTGGGCTACTTGGGTTACTTGTCTCATCAGACCAGTTTGCCTTCTTAGTTTTCTTTCAGGGACATTTTTGTGGCTGTTTTCTGGACAAGGTCACACATTTTGATGCAAAGATCTTCAGGCATTATATCTTCCATGTCTTTGCCCTTAAATCTATTCCTTACCTCCACTGCATATTCACAAGGGATATTATTTATTTTGTATCTGCTTGGTCTGATGATTTTCCACCCCCTCGTCAGTTTAATTTTGGATTTTGCAATAAATATAATTTCCTTATCATAGACTTGCACAACAATAATGTAAGTAATGAAACTGACACTATTGCGAACATAACCTCCATATTACCAGTAATAACTGGTTACGTTGGTATCGGCTTGGGGGATGGTTCATCAGTAAATTAGCCAAGCTAAGTAATCGAAAACAGGGGTCCTCACTATGTAGAAGACCACACTGTCCTATCCTTAACACATTTAAATAACATTCAGTGGATAACTTACTTATTACCTATATTTTTAAATCATACTTTATATAGAATCCTCACAGTGTCACTTTAAATGGATATGGAATGTTCCAGGTATTAATTAGGTATGTAACATATTTGTGTGTCTAATTACTTTTATGTACTATATTTTATTAAGAAGTGCTTATAGGCTCTGTTTTACTGACTAAAATCAAACAAATAGCCCATGTGTGGGACTACCCACTGCAGCATATGCAGATACAGACTCTGAATGACTGGTTGGTTAGTACATCAGTCTGTCTTCATGAGCTGCAGAGGGCAGATGCAAGCCGGGACTATTTGTTTGCTTTTAGGTCGTAAAAACAGAGCTTGTGAGCAATTCTTAATAAAATAAAGTAAGTAAATGTAAATGGATACCTAGTCAAATCCAGAAAATGCACATATCCCTTTAACATCCATAATATGTCCCCGTCGTGTTGCAATAAAGATAAAAATAATCCAGTTTATCACAGTTAAAAAATAATGCAGCACATTTACCCACAATCTGCTCCTAAAGCTGTGCACAAACTAGGAAAGCTGCACGGAACATTGCGGCACGCTCTGACACAAAGGAAAGGCCGAAATATGGTAGGTAAAAATTTAACTGTATGATTTTTAACAAAAGATTAGTGTTTTTTATTTTCACAATAAACTGAAAAGGTGTTTGTACTGAGCTTTATTCCTTGGTCAATGCTGGGGCTCTTTAAATAAACATGGGATTTATCAATACTGCTCTACATCATCGACCAGAGAACTGAAAACCAAGTTAAAAAACACCTCTTGAGTTTTTAAACTGAATATACTAAGTTTTATTTAATTAGTCTTCTAGCTGTCCACCCTCATTGCTCATTGGAGTCTACTTCTCTCTGCAGCTCCTGAAAAGACCAAAAATCAAAAAGCACCCTGCAAATGGCAATGCGCTCTTCTTGCTGGCACCAAAACTGTCTGCTTTGTCTTTGGATTCTTTAGACATTATAATCAAAATGGAAAAAAAGTGTGAAATGTATTACTACAGTGTAGTGACCCATAGTGGACAGGCTGTTGTCTGCATCCTGGCATTTGGCCGTAAAAGTGGATATGAAAGTTGGTAAATTTACTGAGGATGAGTGTATGACTACCGTATATACTCGAGTATAAGCCGAGTTTTTCAGCCCTTTTTTTAAGGCTAAAAAGGGCCCCCTCGGCTTATACTCAAGTCACCCTCCCCCCCCCCCCCGTGTCTCTCTAACCCCCCTGTGTCTCTCTAACCCCCCCGTGTCTCTCTACCCCGTGTCTCTCTACCCCCCGTGTCTCTCTAACCCCTGTGTCTCTTTCCCTCCCCCCTCCTCATCCTCAACCCCCTCCTCATCCTCAACCCCCCCCTCCTCATTCTACCCCTCTAAATACCTCCCCCTCTCCCTTTCCCCTCACTTACCTACATCTGAAGCTTCTGCTCCGGCCTCCGCTCCTTCCGGCGTCTTGACGTGGCGCGCATGTGACGTCGCGCCATTAGCCTATACCGAGTGCCGGCACCCGGTATATGCTAATGACGTAGCGCGCATGTGACGTTACGCCATTAGCATACCGGTACCCAGGATATGCTAATGGCGTGACGGTATATGCTAATGACGTGGCGTGCATTTGACGTCACACCATTAGCATACCGGGACCTGGTATATGCTAATGGCGTGACGTCACATGCGCGCCACATCATTAGCATATACCGGGTGCCGGCACTCGGTATATGCTAATGGCATGACGTCTTATGCGCGAACGTCAAGACGCCGGAAGGAGCGGAGGCCGGAGCAGAAGCTTCAGATGCAGGTAAGTGAGGGGAAAGGGAGAGGTATTTAGAGGGGTAGAATGAGGAGGGGGGGTTTAGAATGAGGAGGGGGGGTTGAGGATGAGGAGGGGGGTTGAGGTTAAGGAGGGGGGTTAAGGAGGGAGGTTGAGGAGTGGGGTTGAGGAGGGGGTTGAGGTTGAGGAGGGAGGTTGAGGAGGGAGGTTGAGGAGGGAGATTGAGGAGGGGGGTTGAGGATGGGGGGTTGAGGTTGAGGAGGGAGGTTGAGGATGGGGTTGAGGATGAGGAGGGGGGTGAGGTTGAGGAGGGGTTGAGGATGGGGGGGTTGAGGATGAGGATGGGGGTTGAGGATAGGGGGGTTGAGGATGAGGACGGAGATTGAGGAGGGAGGTTGAGGAGGGGGGTTGAGGATGGGGGGTTGAGGTTGAGGAGGGAGGTTGAGGATGGGGTTGAGGATGAGGAGGGGGGTGAGGTTGAGGAGGGGTTGAGGATGGGGGGTTGAGGATGAGGATGGGGGGGTTGAGGAGGGAGGTTGAGGAGGGAGGTTGAGGATGAGGAGGGAGGTTGAGGAGGGGGGTTGAGGATGGGGGGTTGAGGATGAGGGGGTTGAGGAGGGAGGTTGAGGATGAGGAGGGAGGATGAGAAGGGAGGTTGAGGATGAGGAGTGGGGTTGAGGAGGGGGGTTGAGAATGAGAAGGAGGGGGAGAGACACAGGCAAGGAAGAGGGGGGAAGAGACACAGGGAAGGGAGAGGGGAGAAGAGACACGGGAGAGAGAGGGGGACACAAGAAAAGGGCACACAAGAGGGGGATACAGTGGGCACAAGAGGGACACAGGGGGCAGCACATTTCCCACCCTCAGCTTATACTCGAGTCACTCATTTTACCCAGTATTTTGTGGTAAAATAGGTGCCTCAGCTTACTCTCGGGTCGGCTTATACTCGAGTATATATGGTAATTATATGAGTATTTCCCAAAAAATTTAAAATTAGTTGCAAGCATTTTCCATCATGGCTTGTGTTTTGGAGGATAAGCATCGGGTGTTGTGCTCAGACCTTTTTGCTGACCAGTATAAAATGGCAGATGATCATTGTGGATATGGTTGGATGGCTTGGTTGCAATATGACTTTTGTCAGAGTCTTTCGGTCACACCATAACCTGGGGTGAGAAGTATGTTTATGTTTAAACATCATGGCCCAATGACGGTCAACACAAAACTCTTTCCAGGAGGCGATGGAGAACAAGGAAGTTCCTCAAGAAAGTCTGCTATTCTTACAACGAGGCACAGTGTAAGTGAGGAGCTGGGTGTAGATTTAAGAACATTTGTTCTAACTACTCCTGTCCCTGATTGAAATTATAATTAAGAGGAGAATATTGCTATAGAAAAGGTGTCTTTTTTTTGTTCTGTAAGTACTCCTGTCTCTACCCTATAATCAGGTGCTACAAGATAAAAACCACAAAAGCAGGCAGTGTGGCCCTACTAACGCGGCACTACTCCAGTACATCTGCACGTGGCTAAGATGGTAAACCAAGGTTCCAAGTAATCTTGCAGTTACCAACTTACTTCTAGCAGGCTTTCAGGATGTTTTTTTTTTATCATGGCCTGAGCTGTGGTTAGTGTGTCTGTTCCTCTGAATTTTCTTTCATTTTTTTCTTGATTTAGGTTCACCACTAGCTTTAGTGCCTAAAGAAGTTCCACAGCAATTTTGTGTGATCCATCACTTATCTTACCCCAACGGTTCATCTGTTAATGATCCTACTGACAAGCAGCTTCCTGTGTCTTTATATCACTCTGTGTCTTTATATAACTTTTATATCACTTTTGATTAAGTGGTACAATTACTCAAAGAGGCAGGACAAGGAGCTCTTATGGCAAAAGCTAATGTGGAGGCAGTCTTTAGGTTGTTTCCAGTCCACAAGGACAGTTAAATGCCTCTGCTAGACTCATCTTCCGTACACAACGTTCAGTGTCGGCATCACCTCTCTGTCAATCTCTCCACTGGCTTCCCATAGCCTCCAGAATAAAATTTAAAATCATGACCCTTACTTTCAAAGCCCTTAACAATAGCGCTCACCCATACATTTCTGGTCTCATCTCCAAATACTCCCCCACCCACCCTCTTCGTTCTGCTAATGACCTTCTTCTTTCCACAACTCTTGTCACCTCCTCTCACTCTCGCCTTCAGGACTTTTCTCGTGCTGCCCCTATTCTCTGGAACTCCTTGCCTCGGCTCCACCAGATTATCCTCCTGCCTCAAAACATTCAAAACCTCTCTAAAAACACATCTCTTTAAAGAATCCTATCACCTTCCACCCTAACACACTCTCACCTATCTCTCCCTCCTTTTCCTCACACAATACCTTTAGGTTGTAAGTCTGCGAGTTTTAATCCCACAAGGTGTTTTAGGGAAAGCATTATGGACACTATGGATTTGAGGCTCAACGACAGGGCCCTCTTTGCCTTGCTATATTTTAATTTGTATGTATCTTTGTCTTGAACTTATCTTATGTACAGCGCTACGGAATATGTTGGCGCGTTATAAATAAACGATAATAATAATAATGTTATTGGGCTGTCATTTTAGAGGCACTTTTTACGTAAATCTTTGTTTGCCCATGGGTTGTTCAATCTCCTGCTCCCTTTTCAAGACATTTAATACTTTTCTAGAATGTTGTTGCACATTATATGTGGGGTCATGGGCACACCAACCAGTGTTGTGGCATCTCCCCAAATATCAGGAGTTTATGGTATCCTTGAGAGTGCCATTAGCAGCTGATAATTGTGAAGATGCCTCCACTCATCCAATTCCTTGGGATGATGATTAACTCTCCAGACTTGGAGGTTTCCTTACCAATTAATAAAGTGGCTGACCTGTGAAAAGATCTGCTTCAAAGGCAAACAGTCCTAGGCAAACAGCAATTTGCTTGCAGGATTATTCCAGTAGGCTGCATATTCTGTAGGCATCAAACATTGGTGACTGCTGTGTGCGTCACAGCCTTTTCACCATATTCTCCTATCAGAGAGGATTTCTCTGTTTGGGTTCCTTTTTTGGACTCATTTAATGGTAGAGCCTCCTTTTTAAGGAATAGGCAGATTAACCTTTAGTCTGTTAACAGATGCAGTGGGTGCTTCTGGCTTTGATTTTTATTGCCATTGAAGATGGTGTGTAGCTTCTTGACAAGAGCCTTAATGGTGAAGAAGCCTGTAATAAAGTACTGCGGTACCTGTTTCTCTTCCTTCCCCAAAGGAAATGCTTTCCTTAGGCAAGCACAAGCTGGACATGACACCCCTGGGTTTCTCTACCTACAGCCTGGGGCTACCCCTGTGATAACCATGGTTTCCCCTGTTTGGACTGTCTAGGGTTTGAAGACCATCATTCCGAGTGATCACCCCTTGTGTTTGTGTGTTGTGGACATTGTGTGGCTAATATCTTGTTGTACCAATTGCATCCATCTTGGACATGCCTGATGTGTGTGTATTTATGTGTAGTTTTGTAATTCATTGTTATTGTTTGGAAAGACAGGTCTAATAGACACATTATGAAGATGACACAATGGGCATACATCATTGAAGACCTCCTGCTGATTGATTATGTTCACAAGCCTTCTTATCTTAATTATGTTACCTTTTGTTACTCTTTACCCAGAGTAATTAAATTAGCGGGACCCTTTTTGTGCTCCTATGCATATGTCCCTGTGTATGTCAATATACACAGGGACATATAAATAGTATAACAGGTTGTCAGCTTATTTGTGGGGTGGAAAATAGCTTTTTAATCCGTTTGCTCCAGTCCAGCTACATAGGAATCCTGCATCTACATTCCAGAACTGCATTCCTGCTCTCCACAGATCCTAAAGCTAGCCTCCTTTCAAGGGAAACATGAGCACAGACACACAGAAACCCTGCAGAGAAGAGGACCTAACTGGTGTGACCCATTCATTGGCCAGCCGAGCAGGTCACTCCACGTGACAAGTGTAATGGCCGAATTGTTGGGCTGCTAAGGTATGACTAAGAATCTCACTTTCTTATAATTATTTCTGAGAATTTTTGGTCTTTATCTTTGAGAAGCTGAGTTAAGAACCACTACATTGTTTTTCACACTGATAATATGAGTGTAGTCCACATAGTTATTACTCAATCTGCTTCCTTGTCTCCTGTGGTCAGATTATTAAGACATTTTACGTTACTCTGTCTGGAACTGAATCTGCAGTTTTGTGCCAACCACATACCAGATATTCATGATAATATTGCTGGCTCTCTGTCTTAGTTTTAGTTCCAGTTTCAGAAAGCTTGCCCTGGTAACTTCTTTAGATGTAAGTCCCATGTCTCTTCAGATCTAGGCTGGAAAAAGTAGCAAGACTGATCTTCATCTTGGTCTTCTTACCATCTGGAAGGATGGATGGTCTTTGTAGTGGACAGCTGGTGCTTCAGACTCTCCACAGAAGTTACTTCAACTTAAGCTCTGGTTTGTGTTACAATTAGGTTTAGATAGTATTAAGCATTTATCTGTGCTTGCCTGTTTGTTTAAATTGTGAGTTGGTATGGGTGTTACCAAAGCATTTATTGTGAGGCAAGTGGTTAAGTAAATGAAGAGGATGATGGTATCCTTCGATTTTAGACAACCTATTTCTTTTTCAGTGTTAACCAAGTTTATGCATGGGATTGTCCTATTCAGGCCAATGGCTGCCATCAATCTAAATTTTAGTTTGTGAAGCTTTTAAAGCTATGCGTTACATCTTAGAGTTTAATCACTCCTTTGTGATTGAAGCTGCCACTGAGGCCACACGCTTGGGGCTACTTGAAATGTGAGAAAATATGCAGGTGGATTGGAGTCTGGGTGTTTTTCCCCCATTATCCTCCAGGAAGGCTTAATTCTGTCTCTATCAATTATGTTTTAGGTGGTCATAGAGAGGTTCTTATGCTTGGACTCACCTATACTTATTGGGCACACTGAAAAGCGGATTTGACTCCATTGGGGCTTGATGAAGACTTATATTTGTGCTCCCATGAATATAGGTCCCTATGTGTTTAAATAAAGTAAACTACCCCTTTTGAAAGTTTACAAGTGTGTCAGCTGTATTTCTGAGGGGTGGGAAGGAGCATTTTTATTCCTTTGCCCTATTCCATCTACCCATTAATCCTGCATTTACATTCCAGAACTGCATCCCTGCTCTCTACAGATCCTTAAGTAAGCCACCTTCCAGGAGTACCCCTTCCACCAATAGTCTATATAGCTCAGTCGGGGGTAATGAATTTGGTTTCCTACCCATGAAAGTTATAATAAAATGGATGCAAAGCGATGTCTGTGAAATCATGGCCTAAGATGGTAAAATTCTGACAATGGCGGGCAGCTTTGGTTCAAGTAAAGTTAAAGAATTGGAGGAGGAAAATCAATATAATCATGGCTTCTGTTGTTCTGTAAGGAGGAAGCATGGATATTATGTAAAAACTTGTGTTTTTGTAATCACAGCAGTAGGGATGGGGGGTTAAATCTGCGGTGAAGAAAATTAAATCTGGTTATGAATGAGTTGGCCTGGGCGCCACACGCTAGTAAAACAATATCCTTTATTATGTGAGTAACAGAAGCTAACAATAAAAAAGCAGACTGTGTGACTTCTTCATTTTATTAAAGGACCATTGTCCAACTAAAAAACAAATATATGTTTGATTATGGCTAAGAGCATAATTAATCAGGAAAAAAATCATGCAGCTAATTTTAATTACAGAATAAAATGTTGATGCTTTTGCAGCAACCTTGAGGAATGTGTGTGTGAGGAGTTTACAGGAGAGCAGCGGTGGCATTGAATGATGCAAGGGGTCTGCTTCTGGGCCAGTGAGAGTGGAGAGGTGTGATGTCAATTTCAATATTATTCTATTATCAAACAAAAGCTCTGGACTTCTGCCCGTTCCCTCCTCCCTCACTTATCCCTCCACTGATAACTACAGACACACATCATCCAGCTCTCAGGATGTTATGTAACAAACACAAAATGGATTCCTCAGAAATTCTGATTTTTTAAAAAACAGTATTTTGGGGGCAAATTTCAATTTGTGAAGACTGTTTATGAGTATGGGAATCCATTATTTGTTTGTTACATCACATCCTGAGAGCTGGATCATAAGCATGCATTTTGTAGCTATCAATGGGTCCGGCAAAGGCAACATCATTATTATTTTTTAATTGTCCTAGGCCAATTTAGATGTGTGCGCCCTCCACGGCCCAGTTAGTACTCCTCCTTTCCTCTTGCCTATATACAAAATCATAAGTATGTGTGTTTGTTTATGTATACAATATGTCAGAATATACCAGTAACACTTAAAGAAAGAATTGTCTGTGCACATAGCTATTTCTGTGCATATTCCATGAAACCACATTGGTATCTTCAGACAATCTGCCTCCCCCTGATTATGTGCTGCCCTAGGCCTGTACCTCCAGTACATGACAGCAGTAGGTATTTAATACAAACATACCCAGTGGGCTCCCACTAATACCATGCCCACACCCTACTGCCCACATAACCTGAACGCAGACACAGTGTGTGTGGAATATATAGTGGACGGCACCGCCTGAGCCAGGGGCCACACACACAACAAGGAAAGAAGGGACACATTGTGTACGCAGGGCCGGAAGGTTGTTTTTTTTATTTTTATTTATAAAATGCTCTAATTGTTGCAGTAATTACAGTACAGTAAGTACAGATCTAAAAAAAAGTAAGTTTTCATTGTAATGTTCTTAGCTAAAACTACTTTTACTTTGGGAAATGTGTTGCAGGGTACCTTTAACCCGTTCCCTGTCAGAAATGTCATCAATGCCTTACTTTGAAGGGGCCAGTGTAGTTTGGTAATAAATGCACATGTTTGTGAAGTATTAGCAGAATATCAAGTCTGGGACATAAAGGCATATTTATATTTATATGACTGGTTGTGTGGCTTGTGTGAGAGAGGATCATATGGGCCATTACTCTGCTTTTCAGTCCTATTGTCACGTGTGCTATTTAGAGAGTATGCTTTAACATAAGTAAATACAGATCTTATCTGAATCTACCATCCCCACACCATTGGATATTACTGGATGCAAATACCACTCCAGAGTACAAAAAGAAACTCTGGACTTCTTGTATCAGTGCTTCCACTTCACTTTCCTCAGATGATCTCCACAAACATTTACTTTCCCATATAGAGAAGAAACCCAAGGAAGTCCAGCATGGATGAAACATGTAGAAGAAGGAATGGTAACACTAGACCATCACCACTTGCTGCCATCCATCTTTCTGGTCTGGAGAGGCCCAACCGTATCTTGGAGTGACTTGTAACCAAACCAGGCTTATGCCGGCCATCCTGGAGGGGATTGTGGCCATATCAGCACAAAGCGTTTTAATGAAGTATTAAGAGTCACCCAAGTGCAGTTGTCCACTTGGCCTGTTTCTACCCCAATATATACACTTACACTTATATTTGATCTTATTTGAGTCTTTTTTTTTCCATATGCCATATGGAGAAGCCACTGGTTGAAGAGATCAACTGATGAAAGTGAAGTGGAAGATACCAGCAGTGCATATTCACTTTATACTCTGGAATGGTACTTCCATCCATAACACAATATTCACTGGTGCTGGTTGGGATATTTAGCTTTTTGCCAGCCACTTGATTCTAAAGTAAATTGTTCCTGAGATAATCAACATTGACTGTGCTATATTCTTATACAAATGTGCTCCTCTTGAATATTAATTAACTGCTTTGATGTGCTTATAAGGATGAAACCTCCTTGTCTCTGTGGTGTCAATGTCCCCCTAAGGTTATCATGCAGTTTGATGCCCTCTACCATCATTTTCAAAGACTCTAAGCCACAAATTAGCATAATTAGTTGCACATTAGCATAAATGAGCCACACAATCAATGCCGAATGTCTCTGTACAGAAAAACGGTTAGTACAATGTACAGATAATTTGTAATGCTCTTTAAGATGAAATCAACTTCTTTTATGAGTCCTTTTAATGAATAAAATAGATTAATTACAGAAAGTGGGGATCACCAGTCCAGTTTTATATATTAAGTTCAGTGTTTTGGGGGTGATCATTAGCACAACGAAGAGCCATAGGGTTTTCTTTTCTATATTTATTTTTACTGTAATCAGAACCATATATTAAGTCTCTTATCAGTCACTTGCTCTTCTGGGGGATGGTACCAGGTATAGCAATTATTACTAAATGTCTCTGTCAGCCCAGTTCAGAAACAACTGCAAAATGTTTATACAAAGCTTAAAGTAAATATTTTAACTATTGTATTAAAAATGACTTTAATGATAGCAGATATTTGATTTTGCTAACATTTAATATTGTGTTTTCAGGTTTTACGTATTAATTCCATCATGTGTGATTTTTTTTTTTATATTTCAGTAGGTGTCTGCAACTCCCTCCCCGTCGTGCTATTTTGATATCGTAAATTAATGTATGCACCTCTACACAATATATATATATATATATATATATATATATTATGCTTAGAACACTTAAAGGGACAGGGAACACAATTTTTATCATTTCAAAAAGCATGGTTTAAAAATTAATAAGGGTGTTTTTCTCCATGAAAACATATTAAGTTGTTATTTACCTGAAAATGCACAGTGCATACTGTAGTATATATGACCCATACAGCTATATTACTGTTCATTGGCAAACAGGGCAAACTGCTGAATCAGCGTATTGTGCTCTGAGATTTTCATCGGAAGGAAGAAAAACAAAACACATACTGACACAATAAGAAATATCCTATTGTCGATACAACAAACAATGTTTCCATGTCCCTTTAATACTGAAGCCTTTTTTGTAGGCCTCTCCTTCATAAAAATAATTTAAAATGAAACTTTGGGTGACAGTGCTTGCAGACATTTTAAGAAATTGACTCACATGTGACCTCTAGTGGTGAGTTCCATGTATTTCCAACTAAACCTAATAGTAATTATATACACACTAGCGACTTGCATACACACTAGCGACCTTCGGCGTTCAACGCGTGGCTCGCAAGGCGCTCATGGCGAGCCTCTTGTCTCATCTATTTTTGCTCCTCTGAGCATCTTCGGCACTCATTATAAAGAGAGATATATATTCATCTATATTTACTTAATCAATAATGAATTAATTATTTCTTGAATAAATTAATATACTTTCCCTATTTGTAATTAATATATTCAGCAGTCAATAGTCTGAATAGCTAACAATCTATTTACATTTTCCGGCACCATACAATGTACAGTGAGTGTTGCTGCTCTGATGATAAAGTGTAATCAATGTCCCAACTGTGCATTCTAAATGGTTTGTGTGCTTTTCGGCGCCCAACATTTTTCTTCCTCCCTAATGCGATGTTCGTGTGGTGAAAGTTGTCGAAATGGCATTTAAATCGCGTTGCACCTCACTCCCAGACGTCCTTGCTGTTCCCCTGTGCCGTGGATGATGTGTTTGTTGTATTTCTTTGTATTTTTTGTGTGTTTTTATTGTTTTTTGTTGTTCGCGGTTCGGCCGGTAACCTTGTATTTTTTCCTCTGTCTCGTAAAGCGCCATAGTAAAGTGATACGCGTTTGGTAGTGTTTTGCGCGGTTCAGGGTCATGTAGCCTTGTTTTCGTTTTTTGCAGCAGCCATCTCATTTTTTTTTTTTTCAAAGTCTTGCGTCTTGTATTTTTTTTCTCTAAGTCCCGTGTTTGTCAAGTGCTTGAAGGCTAATGCGATTGCGCGCAAAGCGTGACGACATCTCGCAGTTTGATAACTATTATATGTGATATATATCATTAATATAGTTGTCGTACTGCAAGTTTGTGTGTAACGCTTGCAAATTGCGAGTTGCGCATTGCAAGGCTCACAATGGGCAGTTAATTGGTAGAGGGAAGGAGAGAAGAGGGAGGGAAGGAGAGAGAAGGAGAGGGAAGGAGAGAAAATGGGGGAGAGAGAGAGAGGAGGGAAGGAGAGAGAAGGAAGGAAGGGGAGGGAGAGCGAGAAGGAAAGGGAGAGTGAGAAGTAGAGAGAGAGAGAGAGAGAGAGAGAGAGAGGAAGAGAGAGAAGGAGAAGGAGAGGAAGAGAGAGAAGGAGAAGGAGAGGAAGAGAGAGAAGGAGAAGGAGAGGAAGAGAGAGAAGGAGAAGGAAAGGAAGAGAGAGAAGGAGAAGGAAAGGAAGAGAGAGACAGAGAGAGAAGGAGAGGGAGGGAGAGAGAAGAAGGGAGAGAGGGAGAAGAAGGGAGGGAGGGATGGAGAGAGAGAGAGAAGGAGTGTGAGCACAGAGAGAGGGAGAGGGCGCAGAGAGAGGGCACACTAACAGACTGAAAACAAAATTTTTAAGACAATATTATACCGTCATCCTTGATGGGCAAGTGAATAGTATATATATACACATACATACTATAAGATTGCCTATTATCCATACTAGATCCTTAAATAGCAAAATAAAAATATCTGACTACATGGTTTAATGCTTAGAATTCAAAATTTACAGTTTATGTTTATATATATATATATATATATATATATATATATATATATATAGATAGATAGATAGATAGATAGATAAACTGTAAAAAAAAAATATTTTTATGGAATTCTAAGCATTAAACCATGTAGTTGGGGGGCGTGGCTGGCAGAGGAGCTGAGCAGACGTGCCTGGGCAGAGCTCCGATACCAGAACCAGCAAAAGCCCAAATACAGCGGGATCATTTGACCCATTTTGCCCCTACTCAGCGTTCAAGTATTCAGCACGTCAAGTGGATCATTTCGATAGGTCCCAAGTGGGGCTAGTCGCCCAATTACTGCACCACGAGGCTTCGGGCCCACACAGATCAAGCACGCCTGCAAAGCAGCTGGCCTTCTCCAAACCCGGGCCGTCCAACCACCTCCCGCAACCACCTACCATAGGCAGACTGGGGAGCCTGACTCAAGCCGCTATACAGCGGGAAGATCAGGGAGAGAGAACGGAGGGAGCAGCTCCGTGACCCAGCCGGAGGCCAGGGCCCGAGTCTACACTTCCTCCCCCCCCAATCACATCAGACCCACTCCGGGTAACTGGACAGAGCTGGTGAGTGGGTCCGGCGGGGGAGTGGAGCACCCCGGGAGGTGCGGGTGAGACGGTGGAGGAGGGAGAGCTGAGAGCCAAGCGGTGACGCAGCCACTGCGGTGCCGCTATTTTAGGGTGAGAAAAGCCCCCGAAAAACCCGGCGGCCATCTGAAGAGGGCAGTAAACTACCATAAATCTACAGGACCCTAGGCCCGAACCAAATTTATTTATAACAACCTGACAACACAGTGGCAGAAACCTAGCAAGGAAGCCAAAAGCCTCACTTAGTACCCTTGCAAACAAGTACAGGAAAGGGAAGCAAAAAAAAAAGAGAATACAAGCAATCAGTCACTAATTGGGGTGCATAACTTCTATTAAGGATCAAAGCAAACACCCATAATCTCCCACAAAAATTAAAAATTATATATTAAAAGAAAAACTTGGCATAGTACTCCTCTAAGATATAGTCTGGAAGCCTATGCATATCTATACATTTATTAAGCTGAAACTCACACTGTGGGACACAAGAAATAACTACTTAAGCAATACTGCTCTGTGAAGCAGAATATCATAAAGCAGTGCAACAAAAGTCTTAAGCATACATTGGACTGGGCATTCTCTTATCCACAAAGCCCCTATGGATACAACCCCATAACAACAAATAGCTGACTGAGAAACTGCAAACAGACAAGAACACTGAAACTGCTCTAACATCTCAGAGAGGGAAGGCCAGCAGAGGTAACTCACCAAAAACAAAAAGAAATTGGGACTAATTGACAAACCCCAAACAAAAAGGGGATAAACAGAGCAAAAAAAAAAAAAGAGGTGGAAATATTTGCTGTCACGACCCAGGCACCTAGCATATTAACCCAGATATGCCACCTCCTCCCGGAAAATGAGATTTACTAACCCATGTTCCCCATAGGGGCCACTGGGACCGACCGGTCAATCCTCTACAAATGCTGTAAATTGATAACTTTGGGCTGGAGGGGACCCCTGCCGTTGGAAAGGCTACCCAACACTACTGAAACTCCTCGGATAAATAAAAATGTATGAAAAATTTATTTTGCTAACGTGCATATACAAAGATCAATATCTAAATCCATGGTCCAGAACGGCAAAATGGGTAAATCCAAGTGAAACTTGCCCTCAAGAAGCATCCAAGATCACTTCAAATCACAACAACAAAATCATGCCTCTCCGCAAGCATCCACATTGGATTCATCGGGAGGCTCGGACGTTGAGGAGGATACAATCCACACTAAGCAGCCAAAGAAACTATCAGATATCTCCCTTTCTGACTTTAACAACCTTCTTGGATCTCATTTTGACAAGGCTGTAAAAGAAATAAGGCAGGATTTGCGTGACCTAGGGCACCGCACTCATCTGCTAGAAACAATAACTGATCAGATTGTAGATGCTCAACAAAAAGACCACTGGAAATATAGCCCAAAATCATGATCACATTATAACGTTAGAAAATAAACTAGAAGTTCTAGAGAACAGGTCTGGACGCAACAATATAAGATTTAGAGGGATACCAAAATCAGTGGGAGACCTGAAGACGTTCCCTAAACGCATTTATCCAAAACTTGCTGCCGGATCACCCCCAGGACTCATGGGAGATTGAGAGGGCACATAGGGCCCTGGGGGGTTCTGCATCGTCAGAACAACCTAAAGATGTCATAGCTCGATTTCTTGGTCAGGGGACACGAGACCTAATCCTAGCAACTTCGCGAAAGGCGCAAGCAATCACGGGCCCGGATGGCACCCGGCTACAGATTTGTGCTGACCTATCCCCTTCCACTCTACTAAAACGAAAACAATTGAAACCAGCCTTGTTAATTTTAACCCAAAATGGCATCAAATACAGATGGGGGTTCCCCTTCAGCCTGTCATTCCAAGTGGGGACTGCCAATTATATTGTCCACTCTTTAACTGAATGTAACACGGTTCTCCTAGACTTAAACCTCTTGTCCAGAGAGGCTGCGCTGGAAGTACCACAAGAATTTGGCCTACCTCCCAGACCAGCGAGACAATGGACAGAGATAAAGAGGTCCAAGCGCCGGACCAAGCAACAGAACCAAACTTCCAGATCTAAATCCCCATCCCCAAGTCCCTCTGGAAGGATATACAATGTGACAGATATTATGGGACTGTTATAAAGACAAGAATCTGGGGAACCTGATAATAAAGATCGCCAGCTTTCAAAAGCTAGAGAATTTCACATTGGTTTAGTAGTTGAGGGTTGATAGGAAATCAAGTCCCTAGAAGTGAGCTCCAGTGGAGGAACGATGAGGTGGCTCTGAGACACCTACAATAGACTGTTTATTGAGACTCTCTTCCTCAGCAAAGGGGACCAACAGGAAAATGGGAACTCCCCCTTTCCTCCACTGGCATGCAGATGCCTCAAGTAATGGGCTGAGGAAATGCAAAAAATTTTGTGTTACCATGTTTAGGTTATCTATGTTATGTTTCTCTTTTTTTGTCCTTTTAGTTCTAAACACCAGGCTCCTTCAGACCTCAACCACAAGGGCTGGTAAAGGGTGTTGGAGTTATGGACAGGGATGGGCACATTATCCTGGATGTCATGGAGGTATCATGATTGACTCCTCTTTTGTCTTTCTCACACATAACGTTCAGGGTTTTAACTCGCCATTTAAGAGACGTAAGGCTTTTCTGTCCTACAAGCCCCTGCGCCCAGATGTAATTTTCCTACAGGAAACACACTTTGCGCAAAATAACGCATACCCAATCTTTGTCGCTTCCTCTCAGCCTTTTAAAAAGGGGGGGTGTGGCCATCCTGCTGCATAAACACTTTCCATTTATCATAGACCATAGGAAGATAGACCCAACGGGTGATTTTGTAGTATTGACAGGCGCACTACAAGGTACAAAGATATCCCTGGTTTCTTTCTACTCGCGAACTACTTCCCCACACAAATCATTTATAAAACTTCTCAAATATCTGAAGTCGGTGGATCATGGGAGGATTGTGCTAGGGGGAGATCTCAATCTAGTCCTGGATGCTAATCTAGACCGATCAAACAGAGATGCAGGCAGTACATTTTCAAACAAATTGAAACAGATCAATTCCTTGCTGAACGACCTTCATCTTCTAGACGCATGGAGACTTCTGCTTCTGGGTGAGAGGGGGTACACCTTCTATTCATCAGTTCATGGCACATATTCCCGAATAGATACCATCATGATAGATTCATCCTTCTCAGATAGTGTAGATGGGGCAGATATCCATCCGTGCCCGTGGTCTGATCACTCTCAAGTTAGGGTTTTGATAGATATGGGCCAGAAAAGCAGGCCTTCATACAGTTGGAGATTAAATTAAAAAATGCTATCGAATCCTATTGTGGGTAAACAAATAGCAGATGATCTGGAACTATACTTCGCTACCAACATCACACCAGAATCAGACATGGGATGGACCTGGGTGGCACTTAAAGCCTTCATTAGGGGTTCCCTCATAAAAATAGCAAGTAGCCTTAAGAGACAATCTAAACTCAAGGAAGAATCCCTAAAAAAATCCTTAGAAGAACTAGAAAAATTAAATCAACAAAACATCTCTAAACAGATACGCAAAAGAATAGATAAAATTAGACTGGAGCTGGATTCGGTTTTATCAAGCCAAACTGAAAAAGCAATCAGATGGACAAATCACAGATTCTATACCAAGGCCAATAAACCAGATAGCATGCTAGCTAGGAAACTTAGAAGTAAAATCTCCCAATCAAAATGTATAGAATTAAAACCCCTTCGGGCAATATTACAGCCAGCCCTAATTTAATACAAAAAATCTTCCTGGAATTTTTTCAAAAGATATATACCTCAGACCCAAGCCAAAACCAACAAAGACACCGGCAACAATCTTTTTTAAACTCATGTGATCTACCTATTATGACTACAGAGGAAGGGGGACTTCTTAACTCGGGAGTTAGGGAATCAAAAGTTAGGAATACAATTAATGACCTGAAAGGAGGGAAGGCCCCGGGCCCGGATAGATTCACCAATCTCTACTATAAAAAATATATTGATATACTAGCCCCCCAATTAACAAACCTTTTCAATCAAATTCCCAATTGTTTACAGAGATCTCGAGAGGTTTCAAAATCAAATTTTTAGTTTTATTTAGAACTACAATCCCTCAAGGATCTCCAAAGCCATTATGCAAACAGATAAAACCATGGGGGGGCTCTCGTGCCCCAACTTTAAATTATATTACAAAGCGGCACAGCTCTCATTCATTCCCCTGGCCCACTTCTCTCAACACCGACCTTTATGGGTTTTTAGTGAAAACCTGCAAATGCTTCCATACACATGGGACACTATTATATTGCTCCCTAAACCAAATAACATTTTGGGAAGAATAACGAACCCAATAATTAAGCATGCACTAGCAATTTGGACAGGAGCAACCCGCTATTGCAACCTAATCCCGAAATTAGCAAGCATTTCCCCTATCATTCCCAACCCACTTCTAACTATACAATTATCATCAGCATCCAAACATTGGTGGAGCTCCAGGAAATTGCTAACATTTGGGGCCTGGTTCCAAAAAGGAGCAGTAATTACTTTCGAATATTTGAGAGACAACTATGACATACCCTTAATGGAACACTATACTTTTTGTAGACTACGACATTTTGTAAATACTACAATACATTTATCAGAATCCCCGGAAACTAACTGGCTAGTTAGAATTTGCAGGGATTTTACACTGTCGAGCAATATCATAAGTTTGTTCTACAACGTACTTAATGGGACCCCAAAGCCACTCTTAATAAGATATGTACAAAAATGGGAGAAGGACTTGGGATACTCTCTAGATCAATCAATCTGGGAACAGAGTTGGCGTAGCCTCTCCAGAGGATCATTAAATTATAGTATTCTGGAGACATCAATTAAAGTTCTACATAGAATCTACCACACACCAGATAAACTATACAAGTGGGGCTTATCTCAAGATACAAATTGCTTCAGGGGCTGTGGCAATCTGGGCACGTTTCTACACACTTGGTGGGAGTGTCCGGAGGTGCAAAAACTATGGACAGAAGTGTTCAAACTAGCTTCAAAGATCCTTGGGGCCGAAATAGACAGATCTATAGAGATATCCCTTCTAGGCCTATCTAGCTCACTACTATCTCTACATCAAAATAAGCTTTTGCAGTTTATGATGCTGGCCACAAAAAGCCACATTGCTCGGCAGTGGAAGTCCCCCAATTTACACCTACAGACAGTGAAGAATAATTTAAACTTCATTCTGATCAACGAACGTATCTCTCATCTCCTCGAAGACTCAATCCCCAAGTTCATGGATATTTGGGCTCCATGACTAATAGATCCTGACAGCATTACTCTAGAACCCAAAACAAACACTACCAGTTAAACATTAGGCGAAACCAAGGGGGGGGGGGGGGGGGGAGCTAGCTTTGGCCCTGGAGGAGATGGACGGAGGTAAAAGATGCTGGACATCCTGGTTTGGACTCCTGGTGAACAAGCAAAGAGAATGTCATATAAGCTTGGGATTCATTAATCCGCTAATTTTAAAGTTCTTGGTATTAAGTTTTTTCTTTGATTTTATATTTTGTTATATTTCTTCATATTACATTTCATTCCTCTCCCCTGTTGGGATAGGGACGATACCAATGCTATAAATCGAGAATACCATGATATATTTAAAGTAGAAAAGTATATAAGAAGAAAAGGGAAAACTGTAGGCTTTGGCAGATCGCCCTTCCGAGAAGGTAGTATGAAAATGTTAATTTAACAATCAGTTGCATCAAACATCTGAACTAGACCAGTAGGCACGAAGTACAAAATGAAATTTTAAATAAGTGCAAGTTGTACCTGTCGGATGTAAATGCTTACTTTCTATGATATGATGTACCATTGCCTAATAAAAACTTGTTAAAAAAAACATGTAGTCAGTAAAAAATCTAATAAAGGCAACATTCACAATCATTATCAATGTAATTGTATTGTCCTGGACATCTCCATTGTTGTCTTATACAGTGCCTTGCAAAAGTATTCACCCCCCTTGACTTTTTACCTATTGTGGCAGAGCGCCCCCTTCTGGCGGGATCAGCGCTCTGTTTATGCAACTTTTTATGCTCTTTATGGAGGACTCTGGAGCCTTTGTATGCTTTTTACAGGCTTTAATAAGTGGTTGGCATAATATAAATAAACATAGCTTGTGGTCAGCATGAAATAAACATCTACTCAAACAGGCTTACTTACTTGCAGGAACGCCACTGACTAGCCCTGGGACCGCTAATCGGCCTGCAGGTAAAACAGTACCTTTTGTATCACAGAGGGGTGGTACCTTTAAGTCCAGTCACTTAGCTGCAATGGATCCTCTTCTGCTTGCAGCGAATGTTCTCCTTTAAATCAGATGTAGTTACACAGCCTGATCCCACAATGGCAGCTTCACTTGCTGCTCTGGCACACTTGCTTCCCAGTCTCTGGTGCTCTCTTTCTCTCTGGAGCTCACTGGTGCTCGCTCTCTCGCTCTCTGGAGCTCTCTGGTGCTCGCTCGCTCTCTGGAGCTCTCTGGTGCTCGCTCAGCCTGAAACCCCCTGCTGGTTGCTTCAGGAGGCCTTTTAAAGAAACTTCCAGCTGGGCCTGATTACACCTCAAGCTTAACTCCGTAGCTCCTGGTGTAAATAATAATGTCTCAGGGATTAGTCCTCTTCCTAGCGCTGCGTCCACACTGGCCTCTGGGGGCAAACCATCACATCTCCTCCCCCTCAGCTCGACACCATAGGGTTGAGCGACAACGCCGAGAGGCCGTGTATGCCACCATCCTACCTTCCGACCATTCTTGCGCCAGTAAGACCTTCCCAAAAGTGCTGAAGCGCCTGCTTTATCAGCTTTCTCATCTTGAAGCTCGCTCTTGTTTGCACCGCCAGGGACATTGCCCACACATCGTGGGTAGGACAACGGCCCGCCCGTCACTCCGAGTGCTCTCCTCCAGGGACCCTTCAAAAGTACTCGTTGTACTACTGTATGAAAACTCACTTCTCCATAGCGTCTCTTCCCTGGGGTATCAATTTACAACCTGATGGGGTTTAGTGTAGGGCTCAAATATCAGAGAGTCAGCTGCCCTCGCCGAGTACAATTCTTGGCCAAATTTTGTGACCTCTTGAGATTGTCGTGCTTCCTTTCTCAGTCCATTCTGTAGGGTCTCCAATTCTCCCCCTGTAGGCTCATCAGTAGCATCCCTTTCAACTTCATTATACAACAGCAGCTTCCTGTGCTGTCTTTCTTCCCTCTGTTCCTGGCTCCCTCTATTCCAGGTGCTCCTATTGTCTGGCTGACAATTCTCACCAGAACGTATGAGCTTCATACAAGCACCTTGCTTCTGTTCTGGCCCAGGATCCGCTATAGACTCCAAAGGTAGGCCCCCTCTCACGGCTGCGTCTTGCTCTTGGGTCTGTACTTTATCTTTCTCTCTGTGCAGAGTAGGCATATTCTCTGTCTTTGCTAGAAAGAAGCTCTCAGACTCTTGTTTTTCCTGGAATATCTCCAGCTGTTTAGCCATGTCCGGCTGACGACCAACAGATAGGCTAGTATACTTCTTAGTAGCCTCTTGTATCCTGAATTCCTGTACAACATTTTTATTTTCTGCATCCTCTGCCTTCACCCATTTTATTTCTTCTTTTAGTGACTTCTCTAATAGCTTTGCCTCCAAGGCGTCCAGCTTTTCATGACCATTTTCTAAATTTTCTTCTTTAATAGAGTGGTCATTATGGATTACTTGTTGGTCATTGGTTTGTGGCTCAGAGGACTCATTTTCTAATTCTTCACCCGCGGTTTCATGGTTTGGCACTTCAGAAATGCTTTGGGCAGATGGGTCATGCACTTTTGTTGCAGAGTCACTATTCACAACCTCAGGGTTAGAAGAAGATTCATTTTCTTTCTGGAATGTCTCTACCCCCTGACCATCTTGTCCTGATTCATGTTTATCTCTTTGTTTACCTAAATCTATATCTGGTGTCTTCTGCTCTGTTAATTGCACATTTGCCAATTTTTCTTCATGAGACTCTTTCTCTCCTGTGCATACAGTCTCAGATAACTGTTCTGATGATACAGTTTCAGCTGATATGGTCTGTGAATCATGAGTGTCCATAACCTGTTCCCCACTATCAGAAGACTCTTTATTTATGGGATGCTCATTAACATGAGCAGACATCTCAGGCACTTGGGTTGATTTTGGTGGTTCTGCGATTGACTCATGCATTGCGGCCTCTTCTGGCTCGGAAGTCGGTATAGATTCTCCTACCGGTTCATGAGCTTCCTGCGAACATCGTTCTGCATTTAATGTAGCGTCTTGAGTACACAGGTTCTGCAGGTCAGTGTTAGTCTCTTCTGGAGATGCATCACACTGAACCAACTGTCTCTTCATATCAGATGAATTGGCCATTCCCGGTATTTGTGGAGCATGAAATAGCAGCTCCCTCTGTATTACAGTTGCTTTCCTCTGTTTACGGGATTCCTCTATCTCTTGTGGCTGAGAGCTGGAAATGGTGATTTCTCCTTCTCTCTGAGATGCATAATTAGGGAGGAGATCTGGCCTCTCCTGTTTATCCTTGTGCTGCAGCTCCCACACAACGGAATCTTTCAGCTTATACCTGGGAGGACTCCTCCTCTGGTTCCATCTAGGCATCTGTAACTTACTCCTGTAGGAAACTCTGTAGTCTTCCAACGAAGTCTTCCTTCTCCATTCAGGAATATCATTAGGCATCTTCCGGATACCCTTCCTTTTAGTAGTAACTTGCCCATCTGTCTTCTCTTTAGAAAGGCTTCCAGTTACTTCTTCTTTTGTAAAAACACTGGCTTTATTCATTTGTTTGATCTCTTCTTTCTCTGAATCAGAGATCTTTATCAGGCACTTTCTTTGTCTAGACACCTCAGGAGTATTCACCCCGGGCAGGTGACTGTGTCTGTCCCTTTTTCCTTGTTCTTGGCTCACAACTTTAGTTGCTTTTAAATCATCATTAGCTTGCTTCAGGGACAAAAGGTCTTTTCCAGACTCCTCTGTCTCTTTTGCCATCTCTTTTTCAGCGGTTTCTGTTATTTTCCCAGCAATCGTGTATGCCGTTTCATCGGTCTCTTTCACCGTATCAGCTGTTCCTGCAGTCTTTTCCACTTTCTCTGCAGTCTCATCAGCGGCTCCTGCCGTCTCTGCGCCGGCTCTGCGCCGGCTCCTGCCGGCTCTGCGCCGGCTCCTGCCGGCTCTGCGCCGGCTCCTGCCGTCTCTGCGCCGGCTCCTGCCGTCTCTGCGCCGGCTCCTCTGTCAGCCCGCCAGTTCCTTGCTTGTCTATCTTTGACAATATCATAAAATGACTTCTCAACGCCAAGCTCCAATGGGGTGTCCATAATATTTGGATGGAAATCTCTCCTTGTCATGCCAGTCACACCTTTCTCGTGTGCTTTAAGTATAGGAGCACTTCTCCGGCTAGCTTGTTGCACCCCCAGCGCCTTTATGCTGGCTGTAAAGTACGCCTTCTGTTCATTCTGGGAGTCGTTCCTCATCCTCTCATCAGGGAACCCGTTCCCTGGCCTGTGGTAGAGATGGGCATGCTCTTCTTCGGTATTCCATCTTCTATTATCAGATTTTTCCCACAGACAGGTAGGGGCCTGTCCAAATAGTGAGACTTCCCCTCTGTACTGTAACGTCTCCTTATTACAACTCAGGTTCTCTTTGTTCTTATATTTCTGGGTACTGATTCTCTGCGCTCTGACATCCCGGGTAACTCCAACTCTGGCAAGGATCTCAGCTTTGAGGTCATCATAATTTTCTATCTTTTCTTCATTCAAGCTCAGATAAGCTTTCTGAGCTTCGCCCGTTAAATACGGGGCAATGAGGCTGACCCAGTACCGTTTGTGCCACGCCTCCCTAATGGCTGTTCTCTCAAAAATGGTGAGGTATATGATCACATCATCATCCTCTGTCAGCTCCAAAAGAAGTTCATTGGCTCTAACTCTGGCCGCATCTTTTCTATATTTTTCCAGTATAGCCTCATTCTGGGCTAACTGGATGGCCCACTTTCTATTGTACTCTTGCTGAGCAGCTGTGGCCTCTCTCATGCCGATTATTCTCTCCTCTGCTTGTCGTTGCCACTTCTCTGTGGCCTCTCTCATGCAGATTATTCCCTCCTCTGCTTGTCGCCGCCACTTCTCTGTGACCTCTCCCAAACATGCAGCAGCACCTCTTAGTTTACCCTCTTTTGCAGCATGGGCTCCGTCCGCTGCAATTACTTTTTGCCATTCCTGCTGACAAGCTCCGCCCACTTTCTGGCGTGTAGTGGCATCTACCAGGGCTTTCACTAATTCCTCCATGGACATCTTGTAAGGTGGGCTGTCTTCTTAATACAGACAATTTAGCATCCCACTTCTGACACCAACTGTGATCAGAGCGCCCCCTTCTGGCGGGATCAGCGCTCTGTTTATGCAACTTTTTATGCTCTTTATGGAGGACTCTGGAGCCTTTGTATGCTTTTTACAGGCTTTAATAAGTGGTTGGCATAATATAAATAAACATAGCTTGTGGTCAGCATGAAATAAACATTTACTCAAACAGGCTTACTTACTTGTAGGAACGCCACTGACTAGCCCTGGGACCGCTAATCGGCCTGCAGGTAAAACAGTACCTTTTGTATCACAGAGGGGTGGTACCTTTAAGTCCAGTCACTTAGCTGCAATGGATCCTCTTCTGCTTGCAGCGAATGTTCTCCTTTAAATCAGATGTAGTTACACAGCCTGATCCCACAATGGCAGCTTCACTTGCTGCTCTGGCACACTTGCTTCCCAGTCTCTGGTGCTCTCTTTCTCTCTGGAGCTCACTGGTGCTCGCTCTCTCGCTCTCTGGAGCTCTCTGGTGCTCGCTCGCTCTCTGGAGCTCTCTGGGTCCACACCCAGCCTGAAACCCCCTGCTGGTTGCTTCAGGAGGCCTTTTAAAGAAACTTCCAGCTGGGCCTGATTACACCTCAAGCTTAACTCCGTAGCTCCTGGTGTAAATAATAATGTCTCAGGGATTAGTCCTCTTCCTAGCGCTGCGTCCACACTGGCCTCTGGGGGCAAACCATCACACTATTTTGTTACATTACAGCCTTAAATTCAATGTTTTGTTAATCTGAAGTTTATGTGATGGATCAGAACACAATAGTCTAAGTTGGTGAAGTGAAATGTAAAAAATATATACATAAAACTTGCCAGAAAATTGGCATGTGCGTATGTATTCACCCCCTTTGTTATGAAGCCCATAAAAAGCTCTGGTGCCACCAATTACCTTCAGAAGACACATAATTACTGAAATTATGTCCACCTGTGTGCAATCTAAGTGTCACATGATCTGTCATTACATATACACACCTTTTTTGAAAGGCCCCAGAGGCTGCAACACCTAAGCAAGAGGCACCAGTAACCAAACACTGCCATGAAGCCCAAGGAACTCTCCAAACAAGTAAGGGACAATGTTGTTAAGAAGTACAAGTCAGGGTTAGGTTATAAAAAAAATATCCAAATCTGTGATGATCCCCAGGAGCACCATCAAATCTATCATAACCAAATGGAAAGAACATGGCACAACAGAAAACCGGCTCTCCAACCAAAACTCACGGACCGGGCAAGGATGGCATTAATCAGAGAGGCAGCATAGAGACCTAAGGTAACCCTGGAGGAGCTGCAGAGTTCCACAGCAGAGACTGGAGTATCTGTACATAGGACGACAATAAGCCGTACGCTCCATAGAGTTGGGTTTTATGGCAAAGTGGCCAGAAGAAAGCCATTACTTTCAGCAAAAAACAAAATTGCACGTTTTGGGTTTGCGAAAAGGCATGTGGGAGACTCCCAAAATGTATGGAGGGAGGTGCTCCGGTCTGATGAGACTAAAATTGAACTTTTTGGCCATCAAAGAAAACGCTATGTCTGGCGCAAACCCAACACTTTACCCAAAGAACACCATTTTTCAGCAGCCGTGTCTGGGAAACTGGTCAGAGTTGAAGGAAAGATGGATGGTGCTAAATACAGGGATATTCTTGAGCAAAACCTGTACCACTCTGTGCGTGATTTGAGGCTAGGACGGAGGTTCACCTTCCAGCAGGACAATGACCCCAGACACACTGCTAAAGCAACACTTGGGGGGTTTAAGGGGAAACATGTAGATGTGTTGGAATGGCCTAGTCACAGCCCAGACCTCAATCCAATAGAAAATCTGTGGTCAGACTTAAATATTGCTCTTCACAAGAGCAAACCATCCAACCTGAATTAGCTGGAGCAGTTTTGCAAAGAGGAATGGGCAAAAATCCCAGTGGTAAGATGTGGCAAGCTCATAGAGACTTATCCAAAGCGACTTGGAGCTGTGATTGCCGCAAAAAGTGGCTCTACAAAGTATTGACTTTAGGGGGGTGAATAGTTATTCACATTGACTTTTTTCTGTTATTTTGTCCTATTTGTTGTTTGCTTCACAATAAAAAAAAGACATCTTCAAAGTTGTGGGCATGTTCTGTAAATGAAATGATGCAAATCCTCAGACAATCCATGTTAATTCCAGGTTGTGAGGCAACAAAACACGAAAAATGCCAAGGGGGGTGAATACTTTTGCAACGCACTGTACATGCTTCTTATACATTTGCCCTTTTATACCACAAACAATTGAATTTGCTTATGTGCCTTTTACGCAGGAAGAAACTTTGTAAATTGGGACATAGCACAGAGGGGAAGATATTTATAAGAAAAGGCTGAGATACTAAAAAAAATAAAATATAACAGTGTAAATATATCTGTTTGTGCAAGATGTCAGTACTTATGTATTCAGAGCAATGAGACACACACTATAAAGTGAGGTTTAATAGAGGGGGAGTTTATTTTCCATGGTGGGTCTGTGCTGGTGGAGCCTCCATATGGCTGTCTGTGCATGACAACAGGACAGGTTTTAGCTCATGTGCATGAAGGCAGAGCACACAAGTCTGGAACAAGAGGCAGCGAGAACAAGGTCGGGACAGCTGGCGCACAAGATCAGGACAGCAAGCAGTGACACAAGCTCAGGACAGCCGCACACAAGCCATGTACAGAGGACAAGAGCACACATAGTGTACACATCAAATAAAATCTGGAAGCAATCATTCGGATTCCTATGGCACATGATTTTCCTTAAAAATATTTGTAAAAAGTACAGGAATTGTTAAAATGCAATATCTTAGTTGGCATGTGTTGAAAAATATAAATAATTTAGAAGTATCATTACAATTTTTAGATAATTCCTTTGTGAATGAGCAATAAGAGCATTTGGTATGTCCATGTTATCTATCTAATAATGTTAAAGCTTTAAAGGACCACTGCAGTGGTATAATTATAATATACTCTTATTAAGAATTTGACTTCATAATGTACAAAATGTTTAATAAATTAGTACAGCCCGTATTATAACTATTGTATTCAATCTTACTTTCTGCTTTTGTTCCTGACATGATTAGACACCTGGGAGCAACTCTGGCTGCAGATTAAATCTCTCTTCAGTTCTGTTGAAAGACTACTTCTAGAAGTAGTGCTTGGTAACACTAAATAGAAGAGTAAGACCCTCCCAATAAACTACAAATAGGCTAGTAGTCCAAATTAAATCCCCCATGGGACAAGCAGATTGAGCTAAATATGTAATTTAAAAATATATATTATTTTCCTGGCTTAATAGCTTTTAATGTTGCTATTTTATATGTCACAAACACATGAGGATATTCCCAAACTACAATGGTCCTTTAAGCACTTTTTCCTCTTCTACATACAAAATACAGTGGATTAAGCAGGAGCTCTTAGTCCTAAACAGCTACATTTTATTGAACCATTGCACTAATTTTTAAAAATTGTTCCTTAATACTATGCCAACTACGACATTACATGCTAATGATTCCTGGACATATATTTGCACTTTTTTAAAGTATTTATGTGGTCTAACCCAGCAGAGGGATTTGTGGATTAGTATCCGCATTTCTGGCAGGGTCCCCCACTATCCAGGACCTCACGCTTGTATTTGGGACATAAATTTAGGAAAGTCTGTATAAAAACAAATACAGGGGACAGGCAAGACAGAACAAAAACATTAAAAAGTGTTGCTAAATATAATTAAAATAAAATTATAATACATAACATATTAAAAAAAACTGAGAAAGTGCCTGTGATGGGATTGAATAAAAGTGGAGACCTGGGGGAGGTGGGGGCTGTCTGTGTGATGAGGTTTTAATGGGATAGTCCAGCACACAGCAGCACCCCCCGCCCCCCCCAAGAAAGTGGTAATGGGTCAGTCCAGCCCCATTCAGGATTCCCAGGGGTGGGATAGTTATATCAGATCACTCCTGGGATTGCAATGGTTTAGTCCAGTCATCCTCTCAGAACATAGAAGTACAATGGGTGAGTCCAGCCCTCCCCAAGTGAGGCTGTGATGGATCTGTCCAGCCCCACATGCTCGATAGTTCTCATGTAGTGGATTAATGGTTTAGTCCAGACCATGCCCACTCAGGTGGGAGGTCTTACAATCCAATGCTCAGGTGTCCCCCAGGGGCCCCTCTGCAGCCTCAGACTCTTCCTCAGTCTCCAGTATGAGGGTCCTGGTGGTGGAGTCCTCTCCTCGGCCTGCCCTGGACAGTGCGCTAACCCAGCGGTGCTGCAGTTCTTCTGTCTCAGGGCTGAAGTAGAAGCTTAGTTGGCTCTGGCTGATCTTGAAGACGTGCCTGCGGTCGGAGCGCTCGCCCTGCTCTAGAGGGGTCACTTCAAACCCTATAAGAGGGATGCTGCGCTGAGCCTTCACATCCTGAATGAGGAGAGGAGGGGGCAACGTCAGTGGAACAGCAAAATACCATAGACCCTGGCTCTGCAGAGCATCACTCTATAACCCCTTCACTGCCAGAGCCTTGAAGAGCATCACTATGTAAACCTTCCTACCCACAGCCATACAAACCCTCATTATAGTGGCTAAACCCATCTAGAGTTATCCCTGTACAGTACATACCTGGGGGGCTCCATAGATGTACAGCACCAGCGGTTCATTCTGTGGGATGACGAACCAGCCCTTGTGCCAGCTCTTGGCTCCCTTCTCCATGTAATGCATGTAACTGCACATCACGCTGTGCTCCGCTACCACCGAGGCCTGTTTCTGTAGAGAAAACATGAGTAGTGAGTAATGGGGCTGACACAATGTGCAGGAAAGGAAAGACCACCTCTGTGGGACCGGCATACGGGGTGTGGGCAGTCAGGGAGTGTCATATCGAGTCTCTATAGGATATTAGGCTCTGAGCACTTACTACCATTACATGATGGAGATCTCTCTAATGTTCTTTCTGTCTGGGAGATCTCTCCCTCTGTTTTAGACACCTTCTTATGTCTCCCTCTGAAAAGCCTCAGTCCGAATGGCCTCTCTCTGTCTCACAATGGCCTCTCTCTGTCTCACAATGGCCTCTCTCTGTCTCACAATGGCCTCTCTCTGTCTCACAGCACTGTCTGATGGCCTCTCTCTCTCTCACAGCACTGTCTGACGGCCTCTCTCTCTCTCACAGTCCTTTCTGATGGCCTCTCTCAGCCATGCCTGGATGACCTCTCTTTCAGCCATGCCTGGGTGACCTTTCTCTCAGCCATGCCTGGATAGACACTCTCTCTCTCTCTCAGCCACACCTGGATAGACACTGTCTCTCTCAGCTATGCCTGGACAGACACTCTCTCAGAAATGCCTGGACGGACACGCTCTCTCTCGCAGCTCTGCCTATGTCACCGCTCTCTCTCTCAGCTCTGCCTATGTTACCGCTCTCTCTCTCTCAGCTCTGCCTATGTCACTGCTCTCTCTCAGCTCTGCCTATGTCACCGCTCTCTCTCTCAGCTCTGCCTATGTTACCGCTCTCTCTCTCTCAGCTCTGCCTATGTCACCGCTCTCTCTCTCAGCTCTGCCTATGTCACCGCTCTCTCTCTCAGCTCTGCCTATGTTACTGCTCTCTCTCTCTCAGCTCTGCCTATGTTACCGCTCTCTCTCTCTCAGCTCTGCCTATGTCACTGCTCTCTCTCAGCTCTGCCTATGTCACCGCTCTCTCTCTCAGCTCTGCCTATGTTACCGCTCTCTCTCTCTCAGCTCTGCCTATGTCACCGCTCTCTCTCCGCTCTGCCTATGTCACCGCTCTCTCTCCGCTCTGCCTATGTCACCGCTCTCTCTCAGCTCTGCCTATGTCACCGCTCTTTCTCTCTTAGCTCTGTCTATGTCACCGCTCTCTCTCTCAGCTCTGCCTATGTTACCACTCTCTCTCTCTCGCAGCTCTGCCTATGTTACCGCTCTCTCTCTCTCAGCTCTGCCTATGTCACTGCTCTCTCTCAGCTCTGCCTATGTCACCGCTCTCTCTCTCAGCTCTGCCTATGTTACCGCTCTCTCTCTCTCGCAGCTCTGCCCATGTTACTGCTCTCTCTCTCTCAGCTCTGCCTATGTCACCGCTCTCTCTCAGCTCTGCCTATGTCACCGCTCTCTCTCTCAGCTCTGCCTATGTCACCGCTCTCTCTCTCTGTTCTGCCTATGTCACCGCTCTCTCTCTCAGCTCTGCCTATGTCACCGCTCTCTCTCTCTCAGTTCTGCCTATGTCACCTCTCTCTCTCAGCTCTGCCTATGTTACCGCTCTCTCTCTCTCAGCTCTGCCTATGTTACCGCTCTCTCTCTCTCAGCTCTGCCTATGTCACCGCTCTCTCTCAGCTCTGCCTATGTCACCGCTCTCTCTCTCAGCTCTGCATATGTTACCGCTCTCTCTCTCTCAGCTCTGCCTATGTCACCGCTCTCTCTCAGCTCTGCCTATGTCACTGCTCTCTCTCAGCTCTGCCTATGTCACCGCTCTCTCTCTCAGCTCTGCCTATGTTACCACTCTCTCTCTCAGCTCTGCCTATGTCACCGCTCTCTCTCTCTCAGCTCTGCCTATGTCACCGCTCTCTCTCAGCTCTGCCTATGTCACCGCTCTCTCTCTCAGCTCTGCCTATGTTACCACTCTCTCTCTCTCGCAGCTCTGCCCATGTTACTGCTCTCTCTCTCTCAGCTCTGCCTATGTCACCGCTCTCTCTCAGCTCTGCCTATGTTACCGCTCTCTCTCTCAGCTCTGCCTATGTCACCGCTCTCTCTCAGCTCTGCCTATGTTACCGCTCTCTCTCTCAGCTCTGCCTATGTCACCGCTCTCTCTCTCAGCTCTGCCTATGTTACCGCTCTCTCTCTCAGCTCTGCCTATGTTACCGCTCTCTCTCTCTCAGCTCTGCCTATGTCACCGCTCTCTCTCAGCTCTGCCTATGTCACCGCTCTCTCTCTCAGCTCTGCCTATGTTACCACTCTCTCTCAGCTCTGCCTATGTTACCACTCTCTCTCAGCTCTGCCTATGTCACCGCTCTCTCTCTCAGCTCTGCCTATGTTACCCCTGTCTCTCTCAGCTCTGCCTATGTCACCGCTCTCTCTCTCAGCTCTGCCTATGTCACCGCTCTCTCTCTCTGTTCTGCCTATGTTACCGCTCTCTCTCTCTCAGCTCTGCCTATGTCACCGCTCTCTCTCTCAGCTCTGCCTATGTTACCGCTCTCTCTCAGCTCTGCCTATGTTACCGCTCTCTCTCTCTCAGCTCTGCCTATGTCACCGCTCTCTCTCTCAGCTCTGCCTATGTTACCGCTCTCTCTCTCTCAGCTCTGCCTATGTCACCGCT
This sequence comes from Discoglossus pictus, assembly GCA_027410445.1. NCBI lineage: Eukaryota > Metazoa > Chordata > Amphibia > Anura > Alytidae > Discoglossus > Discoglossus pictus. Next base: position 14,686,306 of record CM050168.1, read on the forward strand.
CTCTCTCTCAGCTCTGCCTATGTTACCGCTCTCTCTCAGCTCTGCCTATGTCACCGCTTTCTCTCAGCTCTGCCTATGTCACTGCTCTCTCTCAGCTCTGCCTATGTCACCGCTCTCTCTCTCAGCTCTGCCTATGTTACCACTCTCTCTCTCTCGCAGCTCTGCCCATGTTACTGCTCTCTCTCTCTCAGCTCTGCCCATGTTACTGCTCTCTCTCTCTCAGCTCTGCCTATGTCACCGCTCTCTCTCAGCTCTGCCTATGTCACCGCTCTCTCTCTCAGCTCTGCCTATGTTACCGCTCTCTCTCTCAGCTCTGCCTATGTCACCGCTCTCTCTCTCAGCTCTGCCTATGTTACCGCTCTCTCTCTCTCAGCTCTGCCTATGTCACCGCTCTCTCTCAGCTCTGCCTATGTCACCGCTCTCTCTCTCAGCTCTGCCTATGTTACCGCTCTCTCTCTCTCAGCTCTGCCTATGTCACCGCTCTCTCTCAGCTCTGCCTATGTCACCGCTCTCTCTCAGCTCTGCCTATGTCACCGCTCTGTCAGCTCTGCCTATGTCACCGCTCTCTCTCTCAGCTCTGCCTATGTTACCGCTCTCTCTCTCTCAGCTCTGCCTATGTCACCGCTCTCTCTCAGCTCTGCCTATGTCACCGCTCTGTCAGCTCTGCCTATGTCACCGCTCTCTCTCTCAGCTCTGCCTATGTTACCGCTCTCTCTCTCTCAGCTCTGCCTATGTCACCGCTCTCTCTCAGCTCTGCCTATGTCACCGCTCTCTCTCAGCTCTGCCTATGTTACCGCTCTCTCTCTCTCAGCTCTGCCTATGTTACCACTCTCTCTCTCAGCTCTGCCTATGTCACCGCTCTCTCTCTCAGCTCTGCCTATGTCACCGCTCTCTCTCTCAGCTCTGCCTATGTCACCGCTCTCTCTCTCAGCTCTGCCTATGTCACCGCTCTCTCTCTCAGCTCTGCCTATGTTACCGCTCTCTCTCTCTCAGCTCTGCCTATGTCACCGCTCTCTCTCTCAGCTCTGCCTATGTCACCGCTCTCTCAGCTCTGCCTATGTCACCGCTCTCTCTCTCAGCTCTGCCTATGTTACCGCTCTCTCTCTCTCAGCTCTGCCTATGTCACCGCTCTCTCTCTCAGCTCTGCCTATGTCACCGCTCTCTCAGCTCTGCCTATGTCACCGCTCTCTCAGCTCTGCCTATGTCACCGCTCTCTCTCTCAGCTCTTCCTGGGTAGCCTCTCTCTCTCAGCTCTGCCTATGTTACCGCTCTCTCTCTCTCAGCTCTGCCTATGTTACCGCTCTCTCTCTCTCAGCTCTGCCTATGTCACCGCTCTCTCTCTCAGCTCTGCCTATGTTACCGCTCTCTCTCTCTCAGCTCTGCCTATGTTACCACTCTCTCTCTCTCAGCTCTGCCTATGTCACCGCTCTCTCTCTCTCAGCTCTGCCTATGTTACCCCTGTCTCTCTCAGCTCTTCCTGGGTAGCCTCTCTCTCCCACCTCTATCTAGACTATCTCTCTCTCAGCCCTATAAGTGGGCTCTCTATCTCAGCCCTGTCTAGATGGCCAATCCATGGTAGTTGGGATGTGCACACTATATCTCTATTTTACTGATCTGTCTGTTTCTTTCTGGGTGGTCTGACTCTCCCTGTTATTTATATCCGTGTCTCTAAGTTGGCTCTCTGCCTGTCTCTCTGCTTCTCATACACACTGTAAATGACACATCGTTAATAATGAGCCAGTAACCCGTCTCCTTTTACCCTAAGACCCAAACAGACTGCATCAGGTTCTCATTAGAGTGTTACCTCCAGGATGGATTTCCTGCGTTGGGGGGTGTGCAGGCCGTACCCCGGGCTGGACATGGAGCCGTGCAGAGTGCTGTAACAGTCCACACATACACGATTGGTTCTGTTATTGTCATAAACCAGCCTGGCACGAAACTCTGAACATTTACCACACACAACCTGGAATACAACAGAGGAGAAATCAATACTCTAAGAATACAATGTAACAGGACATGATGTTGTAAGATTAAGGGTAATATGCAGAATGTCTGCTTGTCAGGGACTGTAGAAGATGCTGAACAGCCTTACAGTGAAGGTGGTAGGATCAAGCACAGTTAAGGAATTTAAGCACGTTTTTGTCTCATAGTAACGAATTGGTGTCAACATGCTCCTTGAGAGAGGTCACTGACATTCTAATTTGAAACACTGCACGTCACAGTCTGTGTATTCATGAGCTGCAGAGGGCAGGCCCATACAGGTACAAATTAAAAGCTCAGATATTTTTCTACTTAAAAGCTTACAAGCACAATGTTGACCAATAGCATAATGAAACATGAATCAATTATAAAGCTAATTTTAATTAGAAAAAAAATATATTGATGCCTTACGATTGCAACTAAGCATATACATGGGGAAGGGGTAGGTAACTACATACAATCAAATGCAGTTTTTCTTAAGCTACAGTGACCTTTTAATAGTAGCAGGGCCATCATCAGGGTGGTACAGAACCTAATGCAGAGTCTAAACGTGTACCCTGTTATTTCTATTGGGCCGTAAGCTTTCAGATGAAGACCCTGAATAGAAGTTGATAAGTGATTGGCGGGGCGCCATGGCAGGAGGAGGGTGTCGGTGCTTACATGTCCACAAGCCTTGCAGTGGTGCCTCCTCTTGGTGATGGAGTTAAATGCTTCCTGGCATTTCATGCACATGGTTACCTCCTTCTCTCGGATGGGCGTGGGCGCCCGCTTGCCAAGGTCTGTGTTCTGAAAGACAGTAAGATCTCTTAAGTAAAGCTGACCCTTATCCTTCTGTACTCTTGTAACGTATCCACCATTGTGACATTAATCATGTGACATGAAGCAGGTAGGAGAGATGGATGACCTTTTCAGCTAAAATTATGGTTAAAATACCTAACTTTGAAGTTCAATTATGAAAATCAAATATATTTATATGTGCATTAACTGGAACTGTATTGTGTCACTTAATTAAAATATTCATTCTACATGTTACTCTTATCTGCATGGTATATATTATCCTTTCTCTCTAGTTCTTCGTCTTGCTTATTCTGTCTTCCCTTTCATTATTCTGCTCTCTCTCTTTCTGTACCATTACTATAATTACCGGGGAGTTTGGGGGTGTCTCCTCGTCCTCTCGATGAGTGGAGTTGAGCAGTTTGTGGGTCTCCATTGTCTGTTCATGGCGTGCCATTGTAGCTTCAATAGCCTGAAAAAAACAAACAATATAATGACACTTTCACCTAAGTGGTATCCACTTGAGTACCATATTTATAATATGATTTTATGATGAACGTGCGCTGATAATGTGCAAATTTTTTTTACAAGGTTTAAAATAAATAAACACAACCTTTACTTTTTAATTATTATGTTCCATTTTGGGATTAATAGAGGCAGACATTTGATTTTGTTCCTAACAAGGGGAATGTGAGGAAGATTCGATACTGATAACATCTCTATTCATTTCTACTTGAATGTCAGCTACATGTAAATACAATTATAGGCAGACTGGCAGTCCAAGATGGAAGCCCCCGTTACAGAAGCAGAATCGCCAAATATAAGGTTTTCTCTAAAAATACTTTGATGCACATGGCTTACATCGATGTTAATGTTGTTAGCTTGTTGCATATTCACAAACATAAAGTTTTTGTGGTCAGTGGTCCTTTAACAAATAAATGTCTACTTCCACAGCAGCATATTAATGTAAATGAGTGTTAATAAATTAAATATTTAATTATGTTTTTCTTTATTAAATATATGTGGGAATGGTCTTTAAATTATATTTTCTGGCTAAAGCTTTGCTGCTGTTCACACCGTACGCCTTTTTCATCTGAAACCTATTTTTTAATTAATCATTAATTAACATTAATTAATACATGTGCAAACAGCAGCAAAGCAAATATTTCACCAGAATATAAACTTTAAAATACAGTTTATATTATTAATGGGCACTTCTGTACTGCTGCTCATCTCTTTCATTTTCTGAGCATTGATGATAAGTAGACAAATATTTCAGCTAAGATAATATTAATTAGGCTATCTTGGTATGGTTTAAATATCTCGGTTGAAATCTTTCACTTAATTTCAATCGTGTTCAGGACAATGAGAGGGGTGGGGAGGGTTACAGCATCAGCCATTAATGAGGTAAAGCTAAAGCTTTGATTTGCTGCTGTTTGCATGTGTAAGGTATACTAAAAATAGTTTTAAAATGACAAGCACTTACACGGACTCTCTAATGTTAATTAATGGAGACCTAAAGTATAGATTTAAGATGAAAAATGCTTACACTGGCCCTTTAATTTGAAACAGCAGCTATTTCTCTGTCTTCACTAATAGAACTAGAAAGTGAAGTTTTATCTACACATAAGCTCCCCACAAATTCTCCATGACCATTAATTACTTTTCACAGAGGGGGTTAAAGTCTTATCATTATCCTAATCTATACAAACTGGCCATGCCCTTCTTTTTATCACCCCCACGGTGAGAGTTAATTAATGACCCTAGATAAAGACGCTTCGAGAGAGGGAGGTCTGTAATAGATCTTTTTTTCTTAAAATACCCAACTTTCAATCTCAATTAACTAACATTTCTACTCTTTGCAAAAAGCAATCACATATATAGTTGTGAGCGTATGAGTTGTTGCTAACGCTGCGGGCTCGCGTAGCAAGGGCCGCGGCTCGCGCAGCGAGCCGAGGCCCTCGCGAAGCGAAGGCACTGCCCGAGGGTCTCAGTTGCTGGCATGGAGCGCCTTCGGCGCTCCATGCCAGCACCTGAGGACCTCGCAAAGCGAGGGCCGCAGTTGCTGGCATGGAGCGCCTTCGGCGCTCCATGCCAGCAACTGCGACCCTCGCAAACTTCACGTCGCAACCCAAACAGTACGACACACACATTACGACACTCGCAAACAACATACGACACACGTTCACACACATTACGCACTGGCAACACTCGGACGCAACTCGCGAACATTACAAAATGTAAAACACAATACATACACACACCACATACATAAAAAACTTACCTACACCAAGAGGGAGCACCCAGCACCTCAAAAATACAACTTACACCTCGATTTTACTCGAAATAAAACAGTTTAGAGACTAAAAAAAAATCGAAGCGAGAGAAAAAATGGCCGCCGAACAAAACGAAAACGAGGCTACAGCACTCTAAACTCGCAAAACACCACAAGAAACTCGCAAAACACCACAAAACACCTACGGATATTCCGATACAAACGTATACCACACATTACTCGCCATTTTACGCCAATGCGGAAGTACACGACAACGGTTTGGTCTCGCGCACGCACAGTGTTACACTGCACACATTCAGCACGCTTACACAGCAGATCCACACCACTAATGCTGCAGCAACATCAAAACACATTCACAGCTCTTCCACACAATGCTTTAAAATAGGTAAAGTATATTCATTTATTAATGTATTATATATTTCATTATTACACACTAAACAGCATTAGCTACCTTACAATTTCATTGCCGTCATTTTTTGACGGGCAATTCGCTAGTTGTAATTATATTTATGTGTATTTTCCTACACTACTTATCACAAGCATTTCTATGCTTCAAACCTTATATATTCCATAAACACAAATAAAGGATTTACCAGGCATCTATCCCAAACATTAGTAATGTTCTCACCTGAATCCAGTCCTTTTTATCTTCCTCTGTTCTAAAAAGACAAAAAAACAAAACTCTGATTAGACTTTTATGCTTATCCCAGACCTGCCTGAATTCCTCTACACGTCCACTGGAAGTCTAGTCAAGTTATCTACTTCCCTGTAAAGCAGCACTTTCTCACATTTTACCTAAATCTTCCAACCATGACCCCTTTTTCTTGCATTGTTTTTTTTTCTTTTCTGGAAGACACTTACCTCCTGGACTTTATTAATTCCCTTTAATATATTTGCAAGTTTCTATCATATCACACCTTTCCCTTCTGCCCTCTAAGCTATACATATGTAGGTCATACAGTCTAACAAGTTCTCTCTTTTACATAATGCACCATATTAGCCCCCCACCCACCCCATGATCCCTAACTGATATTGAGAGACACATTCTCTGAGTATCTCAGGATTGTGCCATTGCAACCACACCTCTCCACACCTTACCTGGCTTGCAGCTCCAATGATCTCTGTTTTCCAGATACCAGGAAAGTCCGGGTTAGGTTAGGGCTGCTGCTGTGCTTCAGCTATGAAAAAAATAAAATAAATTATCATACACCTGGCCGACTGAGAAGTGTCTGTGTGTAACACCAGAGTCTGGACTAATATATATATATATATATAAATATATATATATATATATATATATGTGTGTGTGTACGCAATCTGTGTCAATAAGCTCCTCTCCAAATCAATGCCTCTCTCTAGATTTTAAATGGACATATAATATAAAGGTCATACAATAGGATTTGATTGTTTATTTACTAAATGATTATCAATTACATCAATATTTGAAGAATAAATTAAATGTATTGTTCAAAACTTATACTTGAAATTCACTACTGAAACAGATTTGCTTTTCCCCTCATTCGGCATCTATAGGTATGGAGAAGATCTGCTAAAGATGATCCTGCAGCAGCTTACATCTCTCATCTGCTCTCCAAATGCTCCCCTAATCGCTGCTGCCCACACCTTACTCCTTTCCTAACCAATACTTACGTCACACCAAACCAACCTACAGGACCTTTCCTGTGCTTAGCACACTAAGGATTTCTCCACCTCACTGCTATCAGATGCTTACCCACTGTTCTGTATGTAAAGCAAGCACTGAAAACTCCTCTATTCAGACAAGCTTACTACCATGCTTCCTAATATCCACTAAACAAATTCTCCAATAGATACAGTAAATGCCTCCTTTCCATGTATCCTGAAGAGACCACCATCTCTGCAACACTCTAAACCCTTAAATCGTAAGTGTGTATTATTTTATAATGTGTGTGTTATGAATTTACTATAATCTATGCACTTAGTGCTACAAAATACATTGTAATTGTATAAGGAAAAAATATGATATGTATAGATGTGTAAGTGCGTTTGAAAAAGTGGTACATTAATATGTGTATTGATGGATCCAGAGATTCTCACTGGTTCAGTTTCCACTCACCTCCATCCCGTCCACATCAATCCTGGTTCGTACACTGTATTTTTGACCAATCAGACGTAGCTTAGGAACGCAGTAGAGCAGGCGGTCATTGAACTGAAAATGATTTGAGAAACCACCAATTACATATGAAATAAGTATAGGGCAGACAAAAAGGACTGGTGAAATCAGCACCATAGACAGAAGACACATGGGAGCTCTAGATCCACCTTCCACAAACGTGTGAGATGTCCACTTACCAGTATGAGGTATCTGTCCTGGGTGGTCCCATTCTTGGCTGATAGCTTCAGGATATGTCCTTCTTTTATCAGTTCGTTCGTAGGGCTAACAATGTCCTCTTCTCCACCCAAAAGTTCATAGACCTTCAGGAGTTTGTGCATCCTCTCCTATGTGAGGGAAAGAGAAGACTTCATGAGGAGAGAAAGGAAGTGATCAAGAACTACACCAGAATGGACTTGGCAGTTATTATATCCCATGATATAAAAATTAGAGGAACAAAGTTTCAGCAGAAGCCAGTAAGATGTCTGGATGTATTGTCACCTATAGATCCCTAGTTAAACCTCACCTAGATACAGTGCCCCTTTCTGGAGACCAGATATCTAAAATTATATTAATAAATTAGACACAATTCAATAGAGGGCAATTAAAATGGTGCATTGTGTAGAAGACATCATGACCTGAACATGTGAGGCTTAGAGGAGAGAAGGGAGAGGGGGATATAATAAATAACTTCAAATATAATTAAACTATGTATAAAAGATCAGTAGGGGAGTATCTTCAAGAAATACAGGAATGTAAGAACAAGAAGTCATGATTTGAAGTTGGAAGGAGTTTGAAAAGGATTACAGAGAAGGTGGTAGATAAGTGAAACACAGTTAAGAAATCTAACAATCTGCCTGAGAGAGCATCCAGAAATTTAATTTGGCCAACCTTGTCAGGTCAATAGAATGGGAAGACTAAACAGGCCTTTTAGTTCTTATCTGCTATAAAAATCTTTATTCCTAAGTATTTGGGGAAGGGGAAGTTAATATTAATTACGTGTATATTGCAGTCATTATTTTCTTACCATCTTCTTTATGGCCGCGTTGGAGTGTTCAGCTGCCGTAGCTATGAGCTCCAAGGACTCTGCAAGTATAGAAGGGATTAATAAATAAAAAAATCATACATATCTCCAGTATTTGCTACCTCTATACCACTGAGGAAAGATTAATCCCATAGTTACATAGTAATTAAGGTTGAAAAAAAACTTGCTATTAAGTGTATTTATTCAAAAGTGTATGCTAAACATATGGGACATCAGTGACCAGAGGGAACTGCAAGGTATGTCTAATATATACTTTCATCCGCCAGCAGGTGGCAGTGCAGCCAAGCACACATAGACTACCCCAGACATCAAACCACCTACGGTCTGTAAGCTCCCAGTCTGACATTTAATGAGACAATAACACAGGGCTTGTACTGTAAACTAAGCTATACATTGTATGAAATACATGAGAAGAGATCACAATCTGCACGGACGAAGGTTAAACTGCTATCTAGAAGTCACACAAAGTTAACACCTCTACTTCAATGGCCAGCAGAGCACATACACAGTAATTGAATGTACACAATACCACTATAGAGTGTTAAAGGATGAGATAATTGCTATATTTACACTAAGACAGCGTAAATAATGGTCCATATGATTTGAAAAGAAAATCTATGCTGGTTTTATAGGGACATGGAAAGTTTCTGTATGTTACTAGGTATATAATATACCTGTATGTCTATTTACTTTTATGTACTTTGTTTTATTAAAAAGTGTTTAAAAGCTCTGTTTTTACTGCCTAAAATCATACAAATAGTCAGCAACTAAAAGCTCATGAAGACACAGACTCTGCTGTGCTTGCTTTGCAATGCCTCATACTAACCAATCTGTGACCATCTCTCAGCAACATGCTGCTGAGACATGGCCCCTGATAGGATACTACACTGCACATTCAGCCATACATAGTCTATATCTGTATGCACTGCATTGGGCAGACCAATACAGGGACTATTTGTTTGATTTTAGCTAGTAAAACCAGAGCTTATAAGCACTTCTTAATAAAATAAAGTACATAAAAATAAATACTGTACATACACAGGTATATTATATACCTAGTATCAATCCAGAGAACTTCCATTTGCCTTTAATTAATAAGTGCATAAATTACTTATTATGTATTACAGGGCAATTCTTTTAATGCACTTATTCAGCCATGTGTCTAGCAGTCAAATGATAATATGATTTTAAGTTATTATTATTATTTATTTATTGCATATTCCGTACCGCTGTACATAAATTAGGTCAGACAGTGATAAATACAAATTAACATTTAGCAAAGGAAGGATGGCCCTGTCTTTGAGCTAGGAATCCAATGTCCATGGTGCATGCCCAAAGTACTTAGGATAGAAACTCGCAGACTTACAATCTAAGGGATCATGATGGCATCATCACTGGCACAGTGATAGGTACACACTAGGAGGAACGCCAGTTATTATGAGGTCTTATTAATCAGTTATTGAAAACTAAACCACAGAAAGAAAAGACACATGGCTACACAGACATATGAAACTGCCCTGCAATAAATATTTTATTTTACTTAACTGGCACATTACAAAAAAACGTAATAATAACAATAATAATGTTAAATTAATTAATTAATTTAAATATTTGAAACATATCAGCCATTATTCTTTGCAAGTTATCGTATTGTAGTGTAAATATGCCTTGTCAATGCCTTTAATTATTCTCTATTTGCCTACAAACCTATCTCACATTTCACATCTTGCCCTGGTCCCGCCCTCATACTTACTCTCAGCATCTCCCCTGTCTCTGGAGTCCGTGGCCAACTTGAGGAGATAGTCCTTGAGAAGTAACTCATACCGAGGAATCCTCTGGACGGGCCCCAACATGTGATGCTGTAAAGTCAGATTACCGCAGGTCTCTTCCCTCTAATACACAAAAGAAAAGTAGTGTGAATACCAGGGTCAAGAGGGGCCTTGAAGGTACGTGCAAGACGTGTCACTAATCCCTCTAGGAAACAAAGAGCTTAATTTGATCTCCACTCTTAAGTGGACTTCAGTAAATTAGGAAAACTTCACATGTTTCTGAAGTATGCAACAAACTATCAACATTAACATCTGTGTAAACATGTGCATCTTAATTTTAGTCTGCCGGCGCATGGGAGCAGCCATAACATCAGCGCTGGACTTGATGTCAAATGCAAAAATCTAAATCAAACAAATTAAGTCAATGCATCCTCTTCCCACTCTTCTTAAAAAAAACTAAACAGAAGCGGGACATAAAAAAAAAAAAAAAAAAAAAAAACACGCAATGAGTAAATATGGACTTATAAAAAAAAGAGCCGCAGGACTTAGAAAAAAAAGTTACGAACTCGCAAAAATACGACCTTAACGGCCGACCCACGCACAGCGGAAAACATAAAAAAAACACAAAATACACACAAAAAATAAATAAAAACCTTACCCACAGCATGGGGGGACACCCAGGACATCTGGAAGTGAGGTTACACCTCAATTTAACTTTAATTTACAGAGTTTAGACACTAGAAAATCTCCTAAGCGAGAGAAAAAATGGCCCCCGAAAAAACGAAAAAAGAGGCTACACGACCCGTAAAGCCGTAAAACACCGCCAAGCACATATGACTTTTACAAAAACCCGTACGAAGTACAACATACACTATTAGTTAGGACGCTAAATCATCCACACCCGCGTACCACATACACAATCACCGCCATTTTGCAACACTAACTTACAGAATGCGGAAGTACACAGCTACACTAACAGCTTCCCCTTGCGCACGCAGCCTATTTACACTACACACTGCACACATTGCTGACACTTACACCTCACCTCCACAACACTGCAAACCTACATTGTATGCTGCAGGAACATTGAAACAGATTGTTAGCTCCTCAGCACATTGCTTGCTGCATATATTAATTACAAATAGGTAAAGTATATTAATTTATGATTTCATTCATTAATCATCAAAAAAAAAATATACAGAAAAAAAAAAAAAAAACACACCACAGTATTGCAATAAATGACAAAGACCTTCACCACGCGCCTTACAAGGAGTGCCAACACTGCTCAGAGGACACAAAGTACACCAAGGGAGAGCCTTGCAAAAAGCCCCAAAAGATGATCAGCGCGCACCTTACAATATGCGCAAAAGCGCCTCTGAAAACAAAAAATACAGTAACCGAGAGGCTCGCAATGAGCGCCGAAGGATCTCAGATGACCAAAACACTTACTGTCTGTGGCAAACAGCATTACCTGCCTTACAATTTTATTGCCCCGTCATTTTTGACGAGCAAGTCGCTAGTATATATAATCCAGTTATATATATAGTTTAATCCAACCTTGGCTTTGCATTAAAGCTGTGGAATACAGCATGCATAAGCTTAAAGGAATCCATGTTTGATGATGGCTACGGATTGAAGAGCGAGGCATTTGTGGGCACATTTGCACGTCCCAGCTCAGCTTCCCAGAATGCAGTGTAATAACGTTTTTTCGCGGAACTCTGAGCTGGAAGCAGGTTTTTTAACTTGCTTTAGACATTCAAATGTGAACACAGATGTACTATATATATATATATATATATATATATATATATATATATATATATATATATATATATATATATACATATAGATATAGATGGGCCCTTGTTCATAAGTTGCGCCGCTATAAAAACTATCAATACAGCTGTCACATCTAACACCAGTAAAAATATTTCACACAGGTTTGGAAGTCTGTAAATCTTGCACGGACATGTTTTTTTTCTCTTAAACCCATGACTGTAACTAAATAGTCAGTTCCTGGCCTTTATTATAGGATCCTACCCTACAGTTAGAGTGTTCCTGCGCCGCCTCTGCTCTAGAAATACTTGTCTACGCTGTCTAATTAAAACAGCAGTAGGTCACACTTAGCTTATTAACATAAAAAGGGAACCTGGGCTCCACACAGTACAGAGCAGACTAATCACAGTGTATGTGTAAAATAACCAGCTTTATGAATTCCAAGGGAGTTATGGTGGGAAAACAGGCTGTAAGAGGCCTAAATAACATGAAATACGCATTTTATGTATAGTCAAATCAGTATTTACAGTTTAAAAAAGGACAAAAAGCAACTGATTGTCATTTTTCCCCCCAAAAAATATAAATGATAATCCTGCATCAATTATATATTATATAATAAACTGAAAAGATAAATTAATCTTAGAAAATGCTATATAAATTAGCACAGAGAAAGTTAGTTATTGTACAAATAAAAAGTGCATAGGTATATTAATATAATTCATATAATATTGTTAAACTAGGGACCGTCTCCTTAATAGATAACTTATGCTTGAAACACCTAAGCTTTAAGATCAGTTATCTAACACTTCCACTCAAAATGAGATGTCACCGTTCCCAGCAAGAGCCTTTTAAATGTATATTTAATATTATAATATAAAATTATAGGATTTTTAAGAGTATTGAAGCAGGAACTGAACAAATAAAAGTATAATTGTTATATATTATAACAATAAATTCTGATTTGGCAGGAAAGAGTGGCTTTTAGACTGCTGCTAGGCCACGTTGTCATGGAGACGCAATGGAGTTTAACATAGATATGGACTACATCAGTAGACAGTGATTGAATGTACACAATACCATGGGATTTCAGATGGAAAGACATAGCTAAGTTCTCAAAGCCTGTCTGACTGTACACATAATCAGTAATTAATGTCTAATTTCATACTGATTACAACAAGAATGCATATCTGACCTTTAACAGAAGTGCTTAAAAGCGCTGCCTAAAACTATACAATTTGTACCATTTGGCCCTGCCCTCTGTAGCTCATGCGGCTCATGAATACACAAAGTGTGTGGTGCAGTGTTTCAAATTAGCCTGTCAGTGACCTCTCTCAGGTAGCAAGTTGCAGAATGTTGCCATTGATTGGTTAGTAAGAGACAGTGCATCCCCTGTACTTAGAAGTACACTGTCTTCATGAGCTGCAGAGGGGAGAAACCAGTTAGGAACTATGATCATCATTTTCTATGATTTTGTTTCAAGAAAGGAGAAAACAGTCCTGACCCTTATGCACTGTAGATCAATAAAAGCCACATATGTATCCATTTTTCATACAACACTTAAAAATGTGTATATAATTTATAAGATTTTGAGCAGAAAACAAAGTTTGAGTTGCAGGGGTCTTTTAAGGGACAATGAATGCAATACCATGGGTTGGATTAATAAGTATAAAGGGATTGTGTGGGAAAATTCTCCAAGCACTCACCTGCACCTCCTGGATAATGCCCTTGAACTGGGACGACCTCTCTGTCCATGTGTTTACCAGCTCCATGGCTCGGTCAAAGTTCTTGACATATTCTCCGTACATTTTGAGGAATGGAGCCAGTTTTTGTAGGATGTCACCAATCCGAGGGTTACTGTCCCTGCAGACAGAGTTTATAGCATGACCTCATTGTGTACACTGGCAGAGCATTGCTTTGTAACCCCTTCTCTACTACAGCCCAGAAAATATATTTGGACTTTTAGGCTTACGGTCACTGCAGTCCCAAATTTAAATAAAACAAGGATGTCTTATTAATTAAAATTCTTATTTACATAAAAATAACATCAATGCAGGACAGAATAAGATGAACCCCAGTGTGTTTGATCTCAAAAGTGGATTTTCAAAATAAATTGATAAAAAGTGTTATCTAGTGGTAAAGCCCCCCCTCCAGTGTGTGTGTGTACAATGGATTCCAAAGGTTCTCTGCTATGTTGTATCATTTCAATCAAAGGAGGAGAAAACAGTCCTGACCCCGGTTCATTTTAATGCATATTTGTATACACTGCTGATTACTACATTTGCTTGGAAATAATCATTTCTTCTTTTTTTTTTTTTACATTGAAAGCCACTCGTATCCATTTTTCATACAAAACTTTAAACTTTTGGAATGTTTAAAATAAGATATTTTAAATGCTTGAAAGATACAGTGTCTTTTGGCTCTTATATGCTGCCAAAGGGCTTGTTAATATCATTAGGTGGCATTATTAGCTACTTGTGGTCAAATGCTGCCCCTTATATTTTTGTTTACCCTAGGCTTCAGCTCTGCCATTTAACCCCATTCACTTTCTGAGTCCCAAGCGCTTACCACTCCTGCATGCGTTTTTCCAGCTCTGGCAGCAGGAACTGTTGGTGGAAGCAGTATATGGAGCAGATATTTGAGAATATCCCCATTACCACCTCCACTGGAAAAGAGCCCTTCGTGCCGGCCTCTTCCATGAGCCGAGCGCAGAATACCTAAAGGAGGAAGGTCAGAAGGAAGAGGTGACATAAGGAGGAATGGAACTTAAATGATGTAATGTTAATATTGGAGAGGAGAATAATCGGAGGAACAAAGCAGATAAAAGCAGTGGGACGGTGGAAAAGAGACAGATAAAGAGAGAGACATAAAGGAGAGGGAGGCAGAGATGGCAAAAGTGAGCATGAGAAAGCAAGAGAGACAGAGAGTGGGCAAGAGAGACAGAAAAAAGCCAGAGTGTGAGCGAGAGAGCCAGAGAGTGAGCAAAAGAGCCAGGGAGACAGACAGAGAGTGAGGGAGAGAGACAGAGTGAGCAAGAGAGACAGAGGGTGAGCGAGAGAGCCAGAGGGTGAGCGAGAGAGCCAGAGGGTGAGCGAGAGAGCCAGGGAGTGAGCAAGAGAGCCAGGGAGACAGACAGAGAGTGAGGGAGAGAGACAGAGTGAGCAAGAGAGACAGAGAGAGCTATTGAGGCAGAGAGAGTCAGAAATCAAATATAAAGTGGCTTTCACAAAGGATTTGAAGCATAGCTGGGACATATATAAGGACATTCTGAAGATTTATTAAACACTCTGTAGTCGTAGAGTAACAGTAAAGCAGTAAGTAAAGAAAAAATGTAGCTTTAAAAATTAAATATGAACTTTAATGTTTAATGCTGCTTATCTCCAGGGTGTGTAAATATATCTGCCAGGATCTTGGATTATCTGCAGTGAACAATGCAAGGAAGGAGACACCTATCAGGACAATCTCCTGTACAGATCATCTTCCAATATCCTAAACACCTGGTAGGATAGAGAAGAGCATATCTGAAACGCTAAAATTCAAATGTAAGTTATATAAGCTACATTGAATCTATTTCCTTCAAATGTTTATGTTATTGCTGCTCGGTTATTAAACAAGCAGATGAAACACTACTGTTGTGATCCTTTAAGCCAAATGCTGTTTTTTTTTAATTAGATAGAATTGGCAGATGGGCCTATTGCTTTTTATCTGCCATGAAATAATTGAAGCGGTTGTTTTCTCACCTGGTCCAATAGATGTAACCGGGACACATAAGCTTTCTCTGTCTGCAGCAACTCATTAGCGATGTTATACACCTTCTGACGAGCTGTGAACTGGGGGAGAGAAAAGAGGTGGATTAAAGGAGCATAGTAGTCCTTTTTCTATAAAGTATTTTAAATAACTGAACTGAATAGCTTCAAAATAACTGAAATACTTTTATAAAACAAAAAAATATTTTACATGCAATTTTTTTTTTTTTTAATCTTTTTTTTAATACAGTAGTTTTTGTCTTTTACTTCCTCAGGGTGTGTCCATATAAACTAATGAGCTTTACATTAGTCTTATTGAAAGTGGTTTAAACAGATATATTTTCAGTGTGAAGACAAAAACTTCCTCTGCATTCAAAGACCATTCCAAATTCAGGAAGTTGATCAACAGAAACTAGAATGGTAGATTCCATTTTAGCATAACAGCATGCACAACATAAATAAAGAGAGATAAAAAAATAGAAAGGATACAGGAGAAAGAAGGAGCAAGGGAGAATAAAAAGTAAAAAGGTGTACAGTAGCTGGAAGTAGAGAAGAGAAACCAAAGAATATTGGGGGATGGAGAATGGGGCTGAGGGAAAGAAGGGAAAAGGGGGATAGGACATTAAAGGGCCACAGCAGACATCTTGATGATGGTAGGATGGTAAAAGAACCAAATTACTACATGTTTGCTGTTGCTCAGCTCAAGAGATCCTCCTACCAAGCAAATCTTGTTCTAAGTACCTTTTACCTAACTATTGATGAATGGCTCCCTGGATTAATGACTTCATTTTTCCTTCTGGCTTCTGAGATGTCAGTATTTGAACAGCCAGACTCTACCTAAAAAGCTTTATATTAATTATTTTTCATTAGACAGGAGAATGGGCATAGGAGATAGGCTTACTAGTTTTATGTATAAATGTCCATATTGATATGGTCCCATTTAACCCTATGTCAGACCTGACCTTGTAAAGGCTTCTTACATTGACCTGACATTACCTCGCAGGGGTCCAGCCTTTCAGGAGGTAACTCTCCCTCGTCCCCACTGCCGTCCTCCATGTCACTGTCCCCCTCGGAGTCTCGTGCAGAGCAGAGCTTTGTGGTGGTGGTGTGGGGGTGCTCACTTTCCTCCCGACATCCCTCCTCTACCTCCCCCAGGAAGCACATCTCCTCACTGGTGGAGGGGGAGCTGATGCTGTCAATGCCACTGTCCCTGTTCGCCAGCTTTCCTCCAGGGTCCTGCTCCCCACTCTCCTCAGTATCTCCCCCCACCACCCCCAGCTTCCGTCTCCTCTCCAGGCTGCCGTGGGCTTCTTCTGGTTCCAGAAGGTCCAGGAGCTTGTGCCCCAGATCGCACATACTGTACTCTGGGGGCAGGGGGGGAGTACTGTCCATCTCTGGGCTGCCGTCAGTGCCGTGGCTCGGACTGCTGCGCTCAGCTGGCAGGATGATGGGCTCTCTGTGACAGAAAAACACAGGTCAGTACTAGCCACCGGGCTGCTTACAAGAATGAGAAAACTGCATCCCTGCAATAGTATGACTATGTAATGCCTTCCATGCCAGAGGCCTGCAGAACATCACTCTATGATATGTAGTTGAAACAACTTATAATGTAAAGGATGGCTATGGGGGGAAAAGCTTGCCTTGAGTTCGGGGTGCACTGACCATTACATTTGCACTGGGTCCCAAGATTTCTGTTGGTGACATTTTGGCTGACCATCACTAAGCAATGCCCTCCTCCATATCCCTGCAGTGCATCACTATGTAACCCCATCCCAGTCAGACACCCAAAGCATCACTATGTAACCCCATCCCAGTCAGACACCCAAAGCATCACTATGTAACCCCATCCCAGCCCGACTTCAAAACCATCGCTATGTAACCCCATCCCAGTCAGACACCCAAAGCATCACTATGTAACCCCATCCCAGTCAGACACCCAAAGCATCACTATGTAACCCCATCCCAGTCAGACACCCAAAGCATCACTATGTAACCCCATCCCAGTCAGACACCCAAAGCATCACTATGTAACCCCATACCAGTCAGATACCCAAAGCATCACTATGTAACCCCATCCCAGTCAGACACCCAAAGCATCCCTATGTAACCCCATCCCAGTCAGACACCCAAAGCATCACTATGTAACCCCATACCAGTCAGATACCCAAAGCATCACTATGTAACCCCATCCCAGTCAGACACCCAAAGCATCACTATGTAACCCCATCCCAGTCAGACACCCAAAGCATCACTATGTAACCCCATACCAGTCAGATACCCAAAGCATCACTATGTAACCCCATCCTAGTCAGACACCCAAAGCATCACTATGTAACCCCATCCTAGTCAGACACCGAAAGCATCACTATGTAACCCCATCCTAGTCAGACACCCAAAGCATCACTATGTAATCCCATCCTAGTCAGACACCCAAAGCATCACTATGTAACCCCATCCTAGTCAGATACCCAAACCATCACTATGTAACCCCATCCTAGTCAGTCACCCAAAGCATCACTATGTGACCCCATCCCAGTCAGATACCCAAAGCATCACTATGTAACCCCATCCCAGTCAGATACCCAAAGCATCACTATGTAACCCCATCCTAGTGAGACACCCAAAGCATCACTATGTAACCCCATCCTAGTCAGACACCCAAAGCATCACTATGTAACCCCATCCCAGTCAGACACCCAAACCATCACTATGTAACCCCATCCTAGTCAGGCACCCAAACCATCACTATGTAACCCCATCCCAGTCAGACACCCAAAGCATCACTATGTAACCCCATCCCAGTCAGACACCCAAAGCATCACTATGTAACCCCATCCTAGTCAGACACCCAAACCATCACTATGTAACCCCATCCTAGTCAGACACCCAAAGCATCACTATGTAACCCCATCCCAGTCAGTCACCCAAAGCATCACTATGTAACCCCATCCTAGTCAGATACCCAAAGCATCACTATGTAACCCCATACCAGGCAGATACCCAAAGCATCACTATGTAACCCCATCCCAGTCAGACACCCAAAGCATCACTATGTAACCCCATCCCAGTCAGACACCCAAAGCATCACTATGTAACCCCATTCTAGTCAGATACCCAAAGCATCACTATGTAACCCCATCCCAGTCAGACACCCAAAGCATCACTATGTAACCCCATTCTAGTCAGATACCCAAAGCATCACTATGTAACCCCATCCCAGTCAGACACCCAAAGCATCACTATGTAACCCCATCCCAGTCAGACACCCAAAGCATCACTATGTAACCCCATTCTAGTCAGACACCCAAAGCACCACTATGTAACCCCATACCAGTCAGACACCCAAAGCATCACTATGTAACCCCATCCTAGTCAGACACCCAAAGCATCACTATGTAACCCCATCCTAGTCAGTCACCCAAAGCATCACTATGTAACCCCATCCTAGTCAGACACCCAAAGCATCACTATGTAACCCCATCCTAGTCAGACACC
Source organism: Discoglossus pictus (assembly GCA_027410445.1). NCBI lineage: Eukaryota > Metazoa > Chordata > Amphibia > Anura > Alytidae > Discoglossus > Discoglossus pictus. Next base: position 14,705,315 of record CM050168.1, read on the forward strand.
CAAAGCATCACTATGTAACCCCATCCTAGTCAGTCACCCAAACCATCACTATGTAACCCCATCCTAGTCAGACACCCAAAGCATCACTATGTAACCCCATCCTAGTCAGACACCCAAAGCATCACTATGTAACCCCATCCTAGTCAGACACCCAAAGCATCACTATGTAACCCCATCCTAGTCAGACACCCAAAGCATCACTATGTAACCCCATACTAGTCAGATACCCAAAGCATCACTATGTAACCCCATCCTAGTCAGACACCCAAAGCATCACTATGTAACCCCATCCTAGTCAGACACCCAAAGCATCACTATGTAACCCCATCCTAGTCAGATACCCAAAGCATCACTATGTAACCCCATCCTAGTCAGATACCCAAAGCATCACTATGTAACCCCATACTAGTCAGATACCCAAAGCATCACTATGTAACCCCATCCTAGTGAGACACCCAAACCATCACTATGTAACCCCATCCCAGTCAGACACCCAAAGCATCACTATGTAACCCCATCCCAGTCAGACACCCAAAGCATCACTATGTAACCCCATACTAGTCAGACACCCAAAGCATCACTATGTAACCCCATCCCAGTCAGACACCCAAAGCATCACTATGTAACCCCATACTAGTCAGACACCCAAACCATCACTATGTAACCCCATACTAGTCAGACACCCAAAGCATCACTATGTAACCCCATCCTAGTCAGACACCCAAAGCATCACTATGTAACCCCATCCCAGTCAGACACCCAAAGCATCACTATGTAACCCCATCCTAGTTAGACACCCAAAGCATCACTATGTAACCCCATCCCAGTCAGACACCCAAAGCATCACTATGTAACCCCATCCTAGTCAGATACCCAAAGCATCACTATGTAACCCCATACTAGTCAGACACCCAAAGCATCACTATGTAATCCCATCCCAGTCAGATACCCAAAGCATCACTATGTAACCCCATCCTAGTCAGATACCCAAAGCATCACTATGTAATCCCATCCTAGTCAGATACCCAAAGCATCACTATGTAACCCCATCCTAGTCAGACACCCAAAGCATCACTATGTAACCCCATCCTAGTCAGATACCCAAAGCATCACTATGTAACCCCATACTAGTCAGACACCCAAAGCATCACTATGTAACCCCATCCCAGTCAGACACCCAAAGCATCACTATGTAACCCCATCCCAGTCAGACACCCAAAGCATCACTATGTAACCCCATACTAGTCAGATACCCAAAGCATCACTATGTAACCCCATTCTAGTTAGATACCCAAAGCATCACTATGTAACCCCATCCCAGTCAGACACCCAAAGCATCACTATGTAACCCCATCCTAGTCAGACACCCAAAGCATCACTATGTAACCCCATCCTAGTCAGATACCCAAAGCATCACTATGTAACCCCATACTAGTCAGACACCCAAAGCATCACTATGTAACCCCATCCCAGTCAGACACCCAAAGCATCACTATGTAACCCCATCCTAGTCAGACACCCAAAGCATCACTATGTAACCCCATCCCAGGCAGACACCCAAAGCATCACTATGTAACCCCATCCCAGTCAGACACCCAAAGCATCACTATGTAATCCCATCCCAGTCAGATACCCAAAGCATCACTATGTAACCCCATCCTAGTCAGTCACCCAAAGCATCACTATGTAACCCCATACCAGTCAGACACCCAAACCATCACTATGTAACCCCATACTAGTCAGACACCCAAAGCATCACTATGTAACCCCATCCTAGTTAGATACCCAAAGCATCACTATGTAACCCCATCCTAGTCAGACACCCAAAGCATCACTATGTAACCCCATCCTAGTCAGACACCCAAAGCATCACTATGTAACCCCATCCTAGTCAGACACCCAAGCCATCACTATGTAACCCCATACTAGTCAGACACCCAAAGCATCACTATGTAACCCCATCCTAGTTAGATACCCAAAGCATCACTATGTAACCCCATCCTAGTCAGACACCCAAAGCATCACTATGTAACCCCATCCTAGTCAGACACCCAAAGCATCACTATGTAACCCCATCCTAGTCAGATACCCAAAGCATCACTATGTAACCCCATCCTAGTCAGACACCCAAAGCATCACTATGTAATCCCATCCCAGTCAGATACCCAAAGCATCACTATGTAACCCCATCCCAGTCAGACACCCAAAGCATCACTATGTAACCCCATTCTAGTTAGATACCCAAAGCATCACTATGTAACCCCATCCTAGTCAGACACCCAAAGCATCCCTATGTAACCCCATACTAGTCAGACACCCAAAGCATCACTATGTAACCCCATCCTAGTCAGACACCCAAAGCATCACTATGTAACCCCATACTAGTCAGATACCCAAAGCATCACTATGTAACCCCATTCTAGTCAGATACCCAAAGCATCACTATGTAACCCCATTCTAGTTAGATACCCAAAGCATCACTATGTAACCCCATCCCAGTCAGATACCCAAAGCATCACTATGTAATCCCATCCCAGTCAGATACCCAAAGCATCACTATGTAACCCCATTCTAGTTAGATACCCAAAGCATCACTATGTAACCCCATACTAGTCAGACACCCAAAGCATCACTATGTAATCCCATCCCAGTCAGATACCCAAAGCATCACTATGTAACTCCATCCTAGTCAGACACCCAAAGCATCACTATGTAACCCCATCCTAGTCAGACACCCAAAGCATCACTATGTAACCCCATCCCAGTCAGACACCCAAAGCATCACTATGTAACCCCATCCCAGTCAGACACCCAAAGCATCACTATGTAACCCCATACTAGTCAGACACCCAAAGCATCACTATGTAACCCCATCCTAGTTAAATACCCAAAGCATCACTATGTAACCCCATCCTAGTCAGATACCCAAAGCATCACTATGTAACCCCATACTAGTCAGACACCCAAAGCATCACTATGTAATCCCATCCCAGTCAGACACCCAAAGCATCACTATGTAACCTCATCCTAGTCAGACACCCAAAGCATCACTATGTAACCCCATCCTAGTCAGACACTCAAAGCATCACTATGTAACCCCATCCTAGTCAGACACCCAAAGCATCACTATATAACCCCATCCTAGTCAGACACCCAAAGCATCACTATGTAACCCCATCCTAGTCAGACACCCAAAGCATCACTATGTAACCCCATCCTAGTCAGACACCCAAAGCATCACTATGTAACCCCATCCCAGTCAGACACCCAAAGCATCACTATGTAACCCCATACTAGTCAGACACCCAAAGCATCACTATATAACCCCATCCTAGTCAGATACCCAAAACATCACTATGTAACCCCATTCTAGTTAGATACCCAAAGCATCACTATGTAACCCCATACCAGTCAGACACCCAAAGCATCACTATGTAACCCCATACTAGTCAGACACCCAAAGCATCACTATATAACCCCATCCTAGTCAGACACCCAAAGCATCACTATGTAACCCCATCCTAGTCAGATACCCAAAGCATCACTATGTAACCCCATTCTAGTCAGATACCCAAAACATCACTATGTAACCCCATTCTAGTTAGATACCCAAAGCATCACTATGTAACCCCATCCTAGTCAGACACCCAAAGCATCACTATATAACCCCATCCTAGTCAGATACCCAAAACATCACTATGTAACCCCATTCTAGTTAGATACCCAAAGCATCACTATGTAACCCCATCCTAGTCAGACACCCAAAGCATCACTATATAACCCCATCCTAGTCAGATACCCAAAACATCACTATGTAACCCCATTCTAGTTAGATACCCAAAGCATCACTATGTAACCCCATACCAGTCAGATACCCAAAGCATCACTATGTAACCCCATTCTAGTTAGATACCCAAAGCATCACTATGTAACCCCATCCCAGTCAGACACCCAAAGCATCACTATGTAACCCCATCCTAGTCAGACACCCAAAGCATCACTATGTAACCCCATCTTAGTCAGGCACCCAAAGCATCACTATGTAACCCCATCCTAGTCAGACACCCAAAGCATCACTATGTAACGCCATTCTAGTCAGACACCCAAAGCATCACTATGTAACCCCACCCTAGTCAGACACCCAAAGCATCACTATGTAACCCCATCCTAGTCAGACACCCAAAGCATCACTATGTAACCCCATCCTAGTCAGACACCCAAAGCATCACTATGTAACCCCATACTAGTCAAGATACCCAAGCCATCACTATGTAACCCCATCCTAGTCAGACACCCAAAGCATCACTATGTAACCCCATCCCAGTCAGACACCCAAGCCATCACTATGGAAGCCCTTCTACTCACCTCTCAAACTTCTCTATGAGAGAAGTGACAGCTGAGGGAGACCCATCCTTGTTATCAGCACGCAGCGAGACCCTTCCAAGTCGGGGGTCTGCAGGCAGTGGACGTGAGGGTGGTGGTGGAATCGGTACAGGAGGGCGAGGCCTCCTTATGCTCTGTAAGTGCGCAGGTTTTGGAGGAACTGTATGCAAAGAAACAGACATCATTTAGAGATGGGCAGAAAGGTAAAAAAACAAACAAACAAACAAAAAATTTGAATATAGCATGGAGGATCAACTACAAGAAAGAGGTCACATCGCACACTGATAGGTTCTAGTATCTAATACATGATGAGTTCATAGAAGAGTTTCTAAATCCTTAAAAGTCCTTAAAAGTACCTTGTACAGTGAGGAATGAGAGATAAGGGTCAAAAATCATCAAAAGACATGGCAGAGCACAGATAGATAAGACAACCTGCGGGGCTCATGAGAGCGCGAGCAACATCCTGTGAGGACAGCTAGACCCGAGGGGGACAGAGGGATCAAAGAGAGACCCTCAGGATGGGAGACACAAGCATAGCTTAGAGAGAGACCCCTGCAAGGGAAAGAGAGGGGCCCAAGAAGAACAGACAGATAATCTGAAAGACTTAGACTGCCTGACAAAAGAAAGAGACCCAAGATCCGGATGATGGCCCCAAGAAGGACTGAGACAAATAGACAATCAGAGCTCAGAAAGAGAACCGTAATGGAAAGAGAAGAACAGAGACAATCAGAAAGCCATAGACTGTCTGAGGACAGAAAGAGATAGTGAGAGGAAAAGAGACACAGAGTGCAGAGTTAGAGAACCATAATGAAAGAGACACAGAGTATGGAGTGAGAGAATCAGAGAGAGAGACACACACAGGGGACAGAGAGGCCTCAGTGTAGAGAATGCAGAGTGAGAGAACAACAGTGAGAGAGACACACAGAGA